>VWZI01019544.1:2314-17487 GCA_013396835.1 Psilopogon haemacephalus
GTGCCTCTCTTGTGAATAAACATTAACTTTGACTGCAGATTGGTAAAATGTATTACCATGGCAAAGAGACAGCCTGCAGGGCAATTCATGTCATCTGTTCCAATACTTAGCTATGGTTTCTGAGCGTTCAGTGCCTCTGGATGATCATAAGTTTCGGACTGTCCATTTGGGACTACTTTAATCTTTGGTGACTATTGCAAAATCGTGTTTGGAATTTAATTTGGAGAGAGCCACAACCTTCTTCATGTTCGACAGGGGGTTGGAAATGGATGATTTTTGAGGTCTCTTCCAATCTAAACCATTCTATGATTTTTTTTTTTTTTTTAAATAGGAAAACCTCTGTTCAAATACATATATCCCAAAAAAAAAAAAAAAATTAAATAGAAATCTCAACAACAGAAAATGTCACCATTGCTTAGTAGCTGCATCAGCCTTTGAACTTTGTGTGTGCATGTCTGTGTACTGTAATGACTCCAGAGAAGGGCAACAAAGCTGGTGAGGGGGCTGGCGGACAGCCCTGTCAGGAGAGGCTGAGGGAGCTGTGGGTGTGCAGCCTGCAGAGGAGGCTCAGGGCAGACCTCCTAGTGAAACAGTCTTTGCTTTGCTGCAGCCTAATCACAGAAGCACGGAAACATTCCAGTTGGAAAAGATCCTCAGGATCACCAATGCCAACCAATAACCCTTCTCTACAAGGTGCATCCTAAACCATATCCCCAAGAAACACATTCAAGTGACTTTTAAACACATCTAGAGTCAGTGACTCAACCACCTCCCTGGACAGTTCATTCCAGTGCCTGACCAGTCTTGCTGGGAATTTATTTTTTCCTAATATCCAGTCTAAATCTACTCAGTGGCAGCTTGAGGCCATTCCCTTTTGTTCTATCACTAATTACCTGTGAGAAGAGACCAGCACCAACCTCTCCACAGCCTCCTTCAAGTGATGAGGTCTCCCCTCAACCTCTGCTTTTTCACACTAACCATCTCCAGTTCCCTCATTTGTTCCTTGTCAGTTTTATTCTCCAAGCCCTTTCCCAGCTTTGTTGCCCTCCTTTGTGCTCTCTCCACATCTCTCTTGTAATCATAGAATCATAGAATGGTTTAGGTTGGAAGAAACCTGAAAGATCATCCAGTTCCAACCCCCCTGTGCCATAGGCAGGGACACCTCCCACTAGATCAGGTCGCTCAAGACCTCATCCAGCCTGGCCTTGAACACATCCAGGCAGGGAGCAGACACAACCTCCCTGTGCCAGTGTCTCACCACCCTCACTGTGAAGAACTTCCTCCTAACATCCCATTTAAATCTCCCCTCTGCCAATCTGAACCCATTCCTCCTCATCCTGTCATTACAAGACCTTGTGAATAGTCCCTCCCCAGCCCTCCTGTAGGCCCCCTTCACATACTGGAAGGTTACTATAAGGTCTCCTTGAAGCCTCCTCTTCTCCAGGCTGAAAGGTGCCCAAAACCAAACACAATGCTTAAGGAGAGGCCTCCCTAGAGCAGAGTACAAGGTGAAAATCATCTCCCTGCTCCTGCTGGCCAGAGCATATCTAATCCCAGCCAGGATGCCATTGGCTTTCTTGGCCACCTGGGCAAACATTTAGCTGTGCTTATATCAGGATCCACAACCACTCCAGTAATGTACCACCACACTAATCCACAATCAGTAGCAACTGCTTCCCACATCACCATTTTCTGTGCATAGCCTAAACACTGTTTTTCCTTTCTTGATTTTAATCACTGTTCTGGAACAAGATTTTACCAAGTTCAAAATTACACAGTGCTAGCAGATAAGTACGGGGTATTAAGTACTAAATTGTGCATATTACATATTTTACTTGGGAATTTTGTTATTTTAAATTGCAAAGTTTATATAAGATAAGCATTAGCAGAAGTCTTTATTCTCCTAGCACTTGGCTCAGAGAACAGGGAATTCTTACAATCCTTATTCATCAGCAGAGAGTGGGAAAAAAAAAGTATAATTCAGAAAATACAGAGGCTATATAAAAAAAAATTACTGACCCTTTATCCTGGAAAGATGTTTCCTGGTATCTCTCTATCTCAGAAAATAAAATTCATGCCATAGACAGGGACACCTCCCACTAGAACAGGTTGCTCAAGGCCTCATCCAAACTGGCCTTGGACAGTTCCAGCCAGGGAGCAGCCACAACTTCCCTGGGCAACCTGTGCCAGTGTCTCACCACCCTCACTGCAAAAGAACTTCCTCCTAACATCCAGTTTCCATCTCCCTTCTGACACTTTAAACCCGTTATTCCTTGCTCTGTCATTACAAGTCCTTGTCAATAGTCCCTTCCCAGCCCTCCTGTACCCCTCTTCAGATCCTGGAAGACCACTCCAAGGTCTCCTGGCAGCCTTCTCTTCTGCAGGCTGCAGAGCCCCAACTTTCTCAGCTTGTCCTCAGAGCAGAGCTGCTGCAGCCCTCTCAGCATCTTGGTGGCCTCCTCTGGACTGTCTCCAATACTTCCATGTGCTGCTTGTGCTGGCGGGATTCCAAAGATTTTTTACCCCTTAATGCACTTAGGAAAGAAGAAACAACCTGAAATCATCTCTTCCTCTGAATCACGTAAGACTTGGGTGAATTTGTACTTTGCAAGCACAGAAAAAGGTTTAAAAATAATTTCAACACGTAGTGCCATTGGCTAGGGCTGGGAGATAGGTCGGACTTGGATGACCTTGGAGATCTCTTCCAAACTGGCTTATTCTATTCTATTCTATTCCGTTCTGTTCTGTTCTGTTCTATTCTATTCTATTCTATTCTATTCTATTCTATTCTATTCTATTCTATTCTATTCTATTCTATTCTATTCCATTCCATTCCATTCTATTCTATTCTATTCTATTCTATTCTATTCTATTCTATTCTATTCTATTCTATTCTATTCTATTCTATTCTATTCCATTCCATTCCATTCCATTCTATTGTTTTGATATTATCCCCCTATACTCCTCAACCATAATAATAACAACCATCTTCCTCCCTAAACCAACAGCTTTTTATATTTAAAACCAAATAGGAATGGCCTTGAGGAGTTATCAGCTAGTTCAGAATGCAATTCCAGCAACTTCACAGTAAAACAGTTACAGATCTGCCTTTCATGCTTTATGCCAACTGCAATTAAGTTCCTTGCCATATTTCTTATGTTTCTCTCTGAAATATGTGTTTATTTTCTTAGCTCTTTAAGCCTAGGTAAATTCTAGCAATTGGTGCTGAATTGGGAACTTTCAGTGTTATCTGGAAATCGTAAGGGTTATATTATCAATAAAGTAGACAGAAGTCCAGAACCAATCTTTTCATTTGCTGGAGAGTTGAGCTGTAAATCCCAACCTCATTTAGGTTCTCTCCCACAGTTTCCATTCAGGGGTAATAACTCCGGGAGCGACTGCAGTAGACTGTGAGGATGTAACAGTGCAGATTTCCACATCAAAGTGCCACCAGCTAAGATATTTTATCTAGGGTGTATTTTATAGTGTGAGATATGCAATCTCTTTCAAGTCATTGCTACCAAGCTAATGCCTTGCTGCAGAAATAGCCTTTCTGAGATTCATCCAGAAATATAGGTGAGAGTGTGTGTGTGCTGTGTTTTTATAGATGAAGGTTACTCTGACCCCTGCCTTCAGGGGAGCTGCTCAGACTAACTGGTTTACAGATACTTGCTTGTAAACTGGGGGAGGAAAACCCAAACAAACAAACACAAACAGCAATGGAATGAGGGGACACAGTCTCAAGTGTGGCCAGCAGGACAAGGTGGGTAATTCTGCCCATGTACTCAGCACTGGTCAGGCCACACCTTGAGTGCTGTGGCCTTCAATTTAAGAGAGATATTGAGGTATTGGAACATGCCCACAGAAGGGCAATGAAGCTGGTGAGGGTCCTGGAGCACAGCCCTGTGAGGAGAGGCTGAGGGAGCTGGGGGTGTGCAGCCTGCAGAAGAGGAGGCTCAGGGCAGACCTCATTGCTCTCTACAACTACCTGAAGGGAGGTTGTAGCCAGGTGGGGTTGGGCTCTTCTCACATTGGGCCACTGCCCAGGGAGTTTGTGGAGTCTCCTTCTACGGAGATATTAAAAAACCACCTGGGTGCACTCATGTGTGACCTACTCTAGGCCTTAGGGGTGACCACATTGCTGTCTACAACTACCTAAAGGGAGGTTGTAGCCAGGTGGGGGTCAGTCTCTTCTCTCAGGCACCCAGTTAACAGAATGAGGGGACACAGTCTCAAGTAGTAATGGGGGAGGTTAGGCTGGATGTTAGGAGGAAGTTCTTGCCACAGAGAGTGATTGGCATTGGAATAGGCTGACGAGGGAGGTGGTGGAGTCCTCATCCCTGGAGGTGTTCAAGCCAAGTCTGGATGGGGCATCTAGTGTCATGGTCTAGTTGGTTGGGTAGGGCTGGGTGCTAGGTTGAACTGGGTGATTTTGGAGGTCTCTTCCTACCTGGATGATTCTATGATTCTATGAAGCATACAAACAACAACAAGAAGGAATAAAATTCAGAGTGGAAAAAACAAAGCCTTTCAGATTCACAGACTAACTCAAGAGAGATGGACTTAAACTGATCATGGGAAAACTGAGGATGAAAACCAGATGCAAACAAGTTCAAAATAAGTGGGAAATGAGGAAAATTTCTCATGATTGATGATGTCTGAATGGTAGAGGACATGTTCTATATACAGAGATAGGATGAGGAGGAAGTAGGTGTAAAGAGACCCCAGCTTCCAAACCCATGGTTTCACCAAAATGAAAACCAATAATCACAGAAAATGTGCAAAACTGCACATGCCTCTGTCTAGTCTGCTATAGCATCTGGCCTAACCAAAGATAAATGAGGTGACCTTACTGTGGTCTTCCAGTATCTGAAGGGGCCTACAAAATAGCTGGGGAAGGACACTTTAGGACATCAGGCAGTGGCAGGACCTGGGGAAATGGAGCAAAGTTGGAGGTGGGGAGATTCAGATTGGATGTGAGGAGGAAGTTTTTGAGCATGAGAGTGGTGAGAGCCTGGAATAGGTTGCCCAGGGACATGTTTAGGGCCAGATCCCTGGAGGTGTTTGCAGCCAGGCTGGCAGAGGCTTTGGGCAGCCTGATCTAGGGTAGGGTGTCCCTGGACATAGCAAGGGGCTGGAACTAGATGATCCTTGTGGTGCCTTCCAACTCTGACTGATTCTATACCAATACATGTTCATCACACACTCTATGTCAAGATCCAGTGGTGGAAATGAAGCCGTTTTAGATAAGTTCGGTTCAATCAGAAAACTTCAGACAATGAATCACTGGGAGCCCTGGGAAACAGCATTGTCAGCAAAAATCTTTGACCACTCCACTGCTGGGAATGATGACTCATAGAATACTTTAGGTTGGAAGGGACCTCAAAGCTCAGCCAGTTTCAACCTCCTGCAATAGGCAGGGACACCTCCACTAGAACAGGTTGCTCAGGGCTTCATCCAACCTGGCCTTGAACACCTCCAACACCTCCAGGGAGGGAGCAGCCACAACCTCCCAGGGCAACCTCTGCCAGTGTCTCAGCACCCTCATTGTAAAGAACTTCTTCCTAACATCCATTTTAAATCTCTCCTTTCCCTGGTTTAAACCCATTACCTCTCATACTGTCACTACAAGACCCTGTGAATAGTCCCTCCCCAGCCCTCCTATATGCTCTTTTCATATTGGAAGGCTACTGTAAGGTCTCCTCAAACAGGGAGGATGCATTAGTAACAATGACAAGGCTGAGGAACTGAGATTATAAATGACAGCTTACAGTAATAATCTCTCTGGAGAAAATAGATCAGATAGAAGTTGATGAAGTTGACCATATCCAAGAATTCAGCCATGCTGATCCTAAAACTCAAACCAGGTTTGTCTGCCTTTGGGCAGTGGATGATAAAACCACACATTTCAAAGATTTATCAGGTTTTGTTTCTTTTTCCCCTCGATAACTTGGAAGGAATGTGCTTGGGTTTTGTTTTTCTTGGGTTTTTTTGCCGATGCAGTAATGAATTCTGCCACTGCACGTATACTGGGGTTGATAAAAACAAACCATTTGACAAACTGTCAGAGATGCATATAGGAAATGACAGCTACTCCCTTCAGTGTTCTCCAATAAACAAACTTTAAAATTAAAAGCAGCCATAATTAACTTTTACAAATGCTGAGATGCAGAGCAGAGTCCTCAGGCAATCATTTTCAGAATATTCGAGGCTCGGCTTTGACTTTTCATCCTGGCTAATGAGAGGCAAATGCTCCTCCCTGACAGTCTGCTGGCAATAATGGGTGGATCACCAACTGCAGAGGAGATGCTGCCATGGGTTTCCTATAATGTCTACATGAAAACGAACAGGACTACATTCTCAGAGCGCAATGTAAATTCCTTACACAAAGGAATGTAAGAGAAGCATAAGATGAGAAAGGAGTGTAACATGAAAGCTAGGAGAAGCCTTCCAGGAGACTTTATTGTAGCCTTCCAGTATCTGAAAGGGGCCAACAGGAAGGCTGGAGAGGACTATTCACAAGGTCTTGTTATGACAAGATGAGGAAGAATGGGTTTAAAATGTCAGAGTGGAGATTGAAACTGGGTGTTCTTTGCAGTGAAGGTGCTGAGACACTGGCACAGGTTGCCCAGGGAGGCTGTGGCTGCTCCCTCCCTGGAGGTGTTCAAGGCCAGGTTGGATGAGGCCTTGAGGGACCTGTTCTAGTGAGAGGTGTCCCTGCCTATTTCAGGGGTATTGAAATTGAATGAACTTTGAGGTCTCTTTAAACCTAAGCCATTCTGTGATTCTGTGATAGAGTTACCCAAGAGTATACTACTGTGTATTACTTTTACAGTAAGGGCAAACAACCATTGGAATGATGTCCCCAGAGAAGTAGTTGTCATGGAAGGCCAAAATAGGGCTAAATATGCCCCAGCTTGTCCAGATAAGTTTTCTGATCTCCATCCTTCTGCTGTTGGGGGAAGTAAGTGCTGGAAAGGAAGAAAAAGGCCTGGTGCCATTGAGTCTGCTTCTCTTGTAAACAGGGTACTCACATGTGTTTATACACTTGTTTGTGTTCTGCGCTAAAAGGGTAAAATTAAGCCCTGACTTTACCTAGTATGGTTAAGTTTGGGTAACTGGCATTCTGTCTGGATGATCTGTGGCCAATGTGGCATTAGTCTTGGGCTGAGTTAATAAAAGAGATAAGCAGGCAAACACAGCTTGCTTCTGCCATTGCTTCTGCCTTATTGTGCTTCTGCCTCACTGCTTTCTGCTGACGTACGTGCCGTGCTCTGCCAGCTACAGAATAACAACTCCTGATACTTTAAGTTTGTCTACCTGGAAATTGCCTTTCTTCAAGTTTATCAGAAGGCATTAAGTGCCTTATAATGTGTTCAGAAGTGCCACCAACATCACGCCCTCTGAACATCTGCAGGGATTCCTGCCTGCACCTCTGCAAACCTCCGTGCCAAGTCTGGAGTCCAAAAGAGGAACCAGGATCAGGTCAGAGATCATCTGCCTCTTTCCCAGCACCCTGTTAGAGCCTGGGAAGATCCAGAAGCCTTAACTGCTATTAAGACACTAACAGAACTCCCTGAAAATGTTTGGGTACTGTCTGGGAACTGTAGTTAACCCCAGAAATCCAGAGATATTACTTTTGTGAGTAAATATTAAAAAGCCTCTTTTCGTAAGAAATTATCTAACCAAACCCAAATGCCCTCTGCTGTAAGCAGAAAGATGCTTCTTGTGTCCCTCTAGTGGACAAGTGGTATAATCGCCCGCAAGAACCTCTTTCCAATTTTGTTAGTTGGATTAATGTTTGTTATATAATTGCCAGTTATATCTAAAGTGCTCTAGATTCCCTGGTTTAAAAAAAATTATCTATCTATTTATCTATCTATAGATAAATAATTTATAAATAATAAGTTATAAATTATTCATAAATAGATAAACTCGAAGAGAGGAGATTTAAATGGGATGTTAGGAGGAAGTTCTTCACAGTGAGGGCAGTGAGACACTGGAACAGGCTGCCCAGGGAGATTGTGGCTACTCCCTCCCTGGAGGTGTTCAAGGCCAGGCTGGATGAGGCCTTGAGTGACCTGTTCTAGTGGGAGGTGTCCCCTGCCTATGGCACAGGGGAGTTGGAACTACATTATCTTTGAGGTCTCTTCCAACCTAATCCATTCTATGATTCTATGATTCCTGACTTTCCAAAATAATCTGTGTTTTAGTGAGTTTATTCTACTGGGGAGGGGGAGGGGGAGGGGAAATCTGCTCTAACCCAGTACATTAATGTTTGGTGCCCAACATGGGGTAATGCTTTGGATTGGTTTTCTTTTTGATTGATAATCAGGAAAAATTGATTTGTTTGCTATTTTGTGGCCCATTATAATTCTAACCCAGTACAAACTTCATGTTCTGGTAGTAATTTCTCTTCTGATAGTAATTTAGATCCAATAGTGCTGGAGCGAGGGCAGAGGAGGGCAGGGAAGCTGGGGAAGGGCCTGGAGGAGCAACTGAAGGAGCTGGGGATGGTTAGTGTGAAACAGAGGAGGCTGTCTACAGCTACCTGAAAGAAGGTTGTGGAGAAGTTGGTGCTGGTCTCTGCTCACAGGTAATTAGTGGCAAAACAAAGGAGAATGGCCTCAAGCTGCCATTGGGTAGTTTTAGATTGAATATTAGGAAATATTTTTTTCTCAGCAAGAGTGGTCAGGCACTGGAATGATCTGCCCAGGGAGGTGGTTGAATCACCAAGCCTGGACATGTTAAGAGTCATTTGGATGTGTTTCTTGGGGATATAGTTTAGGGTGACCCTTGGTAGAATTGTTGGTTGGACTTGGTAACCCTGATCATCTTTTCCAACTGGAATGTTTCCATGGTTCTGTGATTCCATAATTTTCTTCTCTTTTCTCAGCTGAAATCACTATTTACTCAATTACTATTTTCTTTCCACACTCTGTTCAGACATCTAAGGTAATGTTCTATAGGGATGGTAGTGGGTGTTCTTGCTTTAATCCACCACGGCACAACAATAAATGAAATTAATCTCAGACTTCACTTACATGAACAGAGATGGAAGGTGGAGTAATACTGAATACAGGCAGAAATCCAGCAACAATCAGCACCACTCAATATCACCTCAAAAAAGCACATTTCTACAGATATGTACAACATATCTGCAGCCTTCCCATCTTAATTACTGGGTTTTTCCTGCCTTGAGCTAAAATAGTGATTGAGAGACTGTTGTGGTTTGTTTTATCTGCAGGAAGAAAACAGAAAAGGTTGAAATAAGCCAAGATTTACAGGTGAGAGAAGGTGTGTGAAAGGCTATGGGACAGAAATGGGACAAACTACACATGTTTAAGGAATTTGTGTGCCCAGCTTCAACAGATTTAGAAGTTTTTGTCACCTGATCCCACATACAGACTCATACAATCAGTCAGGGTTGGAAGGGACCACCGGGATCATCTATTTCCAACCCCCCTGCCACAGGGAGGTGTCCCTGCCTATGGCAGAGGGGGTTGGATCTGGATGATCTCTGAGGTCCCTTCCAACCTAAACTATTCTATAATTGTATGTTGTCAATTTTTTTGTCTCCTGATCCTGGTCCAGCACTGACAAATCAACTCCATTTAGGTAATTTGTGGTATCTTCATTTTTGTGCTTCAGGAACAGCTCTCCTGATTGCAGACAACTAAGGCTGAGAATTCAGCAGATGTAGTGAAGATTCACTGAGATGTGAAAACATATTTAAGAGATTGCTCTTCAGTTTGGAATCAGGAGGAGCCAATTTATTGTCTGTGATTGAAACCAGGAAAGCTTTGAACCTGAATATCAAGGAAAAACACAGAAATAATTCAAGTTTCTAAATCACACACAGAGGAAATTCTTTGCTCCCTGCTCAGCAAAACAGGACAGTTATGCCTGGCAAAGCTCTTGTGCAGACCTGTAGTTGTGTCTGCTAGGGGAAAGCACACTGCAAATTATGTAGAGATTTCTCCTGAACAAGCACATCAGCCCTCACAGAGTTAACTGATGGCAGGAGTTACAGAGAGTTAAAATGAAGAGGAAAAATAGACAGGTGCTGCTTTCATAGCATCAGTGCTCCTCTTCTTTGAATTCTACTGAACAGCTATCACACCATCTCACTTGAAAGCACTCTTTCCCTTACAGCAGAATCTGCATTGGCAAATACTGCAGCCGTGTCAAGTCCTGCCATTTCTGTTGATGAGCTTTAAGATTGCTTTGATGTTTAATCTCAACTAGAGAAGCATGGCACTCAGCCTTCATACATATTCTTTTGGAGCACAAATTAGATTCAGGCTGCATCTCTGGAAGTGTCTAACTTTGCCACATGGTTCACTGTCACTAAAAGAAGATAAGGATTCCTCCCTTCCCTTCCCTTCCCTTCCCTTCCCTTCCCTTCCCTTCTCCTTCCCCTCCTGTTTCTTCACTCCCTTACATCCATTTAAGTTAGTCAGTTGCTTGAGCTAGCCAAGACACTGACTGAACCTTCCTGCAGCACTGCAACAGAAGAAGCAGAAGCCACCTGAACAGTAGATTACTTTTCTTCCTTATTTGTGAGTGGGGCCCAGTGAGCACCCAGGGTGGTTGCAAGTGACTGTAGCATATGGCAGAGCTGGAGATAGACAGGAGAACATAAAATGCTGTTCAAAGTGACCATGACCTATGAGATCAGATATCCACATCTTAGCATGGGAACACTTTTAGGGATTTGTTTTAAAAGCTCATGCTGGAAATAACACTTTACGTCTCATCACCTGGCATAGTTACCTTGTGCTCTCCCACTTATTCTTCCTTGTTCCCTCTCATTGGGACTTGGACAGGCTGGAGAGGTGGGCAGACGTCAATCTCATGAGTTTCAACAAGGCCAGGTGCAAGGTCCTGCAGCTGGGTTGAGGCAATCCCAAGCAAAAATCCATGCTGGGCAGGGACTGGCTAGAGAGCAGCCCTGAGGAGAGGGACTCAGAGGTTCTGGTGGATGAGAATCTCAACATGAGACAGCAGTGTGCACTTGGCAACCCATCCAGAGCCTGGGCTGCATCAGAAGTATGGCCAGCAGGGCCAGGGAGGTGATTCTCGCCCTCTACTGTGCTCTGCTGAGACCCCACTTGGAGTACTGCATCCAGTTCTGGAGTCCTGGGACAAGAGGGATGTGGAGATGCTGGAGGTGTGCAGAGAAGGGCCACGAGGATGCTCAGAGGGCTGCAGCACCTCTGCTGTGAGGAAAGACTGAGGGAGTTGGGACTGTTCAGTTTGAAGAAGAGGAGGCTCCCAGGTGTCCTTCTTGTGGCCTTCCAGGATCTGAGGTGGGCTACAAAAAAGCTGGGGAGGGACTTTTTGAGGCTATCAGGGAGTGACAGGACTGTGGGGAATGGAGCAAAGGTGGAGGTGGTGAGATTCAGACTGGATGTGAGGAGGAAGTTCTTGAGGATCAAAGTGGTGAGAGGCTGGAATGGGTTGCCCCTGCAGGGAGGTGTTTGAGGCCACATCCCTGGAGGTGTTTGCAGCCAGGCTGGCAGAGGCTGTGGGCAGACTGATCTAGGGTAGGGTGTCCCTGGGCATGGCAGGGGGGTTGGGACTGGCTGATCCTTGTGGTCCCTTCCAACGCTTACTGATTCTATGATTCTGTGATTCCAGCCCCTATTCCTGATTTGCTTCTTCTTCCATTTCTTACCCTCTCTGCTTCAGCATCTCAGTGCTCTCATTCATCCTTCTTCCCCTTGCCACATGCCTGTTTTATTCTCCACCACTGACAACCACTCTCCTCTTTTTCCACCCTGGCATAGATGCAGCCAGTGCAACAGGCATGCACAACTCCTCAGGCTTGCACACAGGCAAGAACTGTGTACCTCAGCCCCCTCATCCCTCCACCTCATCCCCACCCCCAGGTTTGGTAAATCTGCTAAGAAAGCAACAAAACAAACCCACGGCAGTAGGTGTACATCTCTACCTGCTGCATATGAGTATCTCCTCTGCCATGCAGAGATGTCTCTAAGCAAACTGCCTTGCTGACAAGTTGCATGACAGCTGGCTGCTAAGTACTAATCACTCTAGGTCTCAGACTGCCCCGACCTTGCTCTCACCCAGCATTCTAAGACCTGTGTCTCATCTGGTCCAGTTCCTAACAACGTTATTTTTTTTCTAGAGGGTGCTTGATGAAAGAATTAAGAGCTGCCCCTTTGCTGTAACCACCAGGCAGGCACTAATCCAATGAAAGCACAAATCCCTGACATGTCCCACGTAGCAGGAAACATCACTGAGCCCTTAGGAGTGTGAAGCAGTTCTTGATGAAATCAACACAGCTCAATCTTCAGCGGAGACCGAGCACAACAGCTGAAGAATTTCAATTGCTGCTCTACAGGCACTCCTCTCAGCAGGAAGGTTTTCAGCACCACTGGAGATGCAAAGCTCTTTCGTTCCTGTGCAGGGAAGCAACAGGGCATAGGAAACAGCATTGCTGGGGCTACCCAGGGAAGAAACAAAAGTTTTTTTCATGTCTGAGAGGTGAAACACACCTGCACCCTATGCCTGCATTGCCAGATGCATGGTGACCCAAAGTGGCATGGGAGAGTTGGCACAGAGAAGGGACTGAGCATTGTGCAGAGGAGAACCCAGTGGCCAAGATGGGAGGCAAACTGGGAGGGGGGGTCCTCAATTTCTGAGACAGTTTCCCCAAGCACTCAAATGTTATCTTTTGCTGGAGTCTGACTGTGAGATAGAATCATAGAATCAGGCAGCCTGGAAGAGACCTCCAAGATCATCCAGTCCAACCTAGCACCCAGCCCTAGCCAGTCAACTAGATCATGGCACCAGGTGCCCCATACAGACTTTTCTTGAACACCTCCAGGGATGGTGACTCCACCACCTCCCTGGGCAACCCATTCCAATGCCAATCACTCTCTCTGGGAAGAACCTCATCCTAACCTCCTAAAGGGAGGTTGTAGCCAGGTGAGGTTGGGCTCTTCTCCCAGGCAACCAGAAACAGAATGAGGGGACACAGTCTCAAGTTGTGCCAAGGGAGATATAGGCTGGATTTTAGGAGGAAGTTGTTGCCAGAGAGAGTGATTAGCATTGGAATGGGCTGCCCAGGGAGGCGGTGGAGGCCCCATCCCTCGAGGTGTTCAAGCAAAGCCTGGATGGAGCACTNAATTTTAATACCTAGGAAAAAGATGAATAAAAAAAAAAAAACAAAACAAAACAAAAAACCACCCCCAAAACAAAGAAACAAACAAAAAAATCCCCCAAATAAACCCAATCATCCAGCCTAAACCTCCCCTTGAGACTGTGTCCCCTCCTTCTCTTGCCAGTTGCCTGAAATTTGTGTGACAGCACACAAATGTTTGAGACCTTAAAATGAGATCCAGCCACTGTAGGTGTTTCTCTGATTTGCTTGGAAAGGGGGAAAAAGCAGATGGGTTCAGGTCAGCATTACACCAACACAACTAACCAGACCTTCTGGTTTTCACATTTGACAGCCTAGGCTTTGTGTATCTTTTTTATCCAATTTTCTGAAAGGTCGGAGGGCTTTGGGTTGCATTTCCTATTGGGTGAATTATGGTTTTGGAAACCTGAATATAGGCTGTTGGACTTTCTGATTAAGTATTGATTTTTTGCATTCCACAAACTGTTTGCAGACAGCAAGAGCCTGGCAGAAGAAACAATTTCCCTGTTGTGGAGATATGTAGGGTCCATTTTACAGATAGTTCTCTTGGCTGTACCAAAGCTGTGGCCAGCAGCTCGAGGAAGATGATTCTCCCCCTCTACTCCACCCTAGTGACACCCCACCTAGAGGACTGCATCCAGTTCTGGAGCCCCTGGGACAAGAGGGATGTGGACATGCTCCAGAAGGGCCACAAGGATGCTCAGAGGGCTGCAGCACCTCTGTTATATGGACAGACTGAGTGAGTTGGGGGTGTTAGGTTTGGAGAAGAGAAGACTCCCAGGTGACCTTCTTCTGGCCTTCCAGTATGTGAAGGAGGTACAAAAAAGCTGTGGAGGGACTTTTTTGGATATCAGGGAATGACAGGACTAGGGGGAATGGAGCAAAGCTGGAGGTGGGGAGATTCAGCCTGGATGTGAGGAGGAAGTTCTTCATCATGAGAGTGGTGAGAGGCTGGAATGGGTTGCCCTGGGGGGTGTTTGGGGCCACATCCCTGGAGGTGTTTGCAGCCAGGCTGGCAGAGGCTGTGGGCAGCCTGATGTAGGGTAGGGTGTCCCTGGGCGTGGCAGGGGGCTTGGAAGTGGCTGATCCTTGTGGTCCCTTTCAACCTTGACTGATTCTATGATTCTATGAAGAGGGATGAATTCATACTTGGTGCATACTGCCCAGGAGTATGCAAGAACACTCTGCTAGTTACAGCACTAACCGTTTGAAGAAGGAATTGTTGGATACTTGGGTGAGTTCAGCTGTTGACACAAAAAGATAGCAGCAAATGCAGTGCTTAATTAGCACATAAAAAGAGCAGTTATCTCTGTGAAACCCTTCCAGGTACCAAGTAAGCTTAAGGCAGATTCTGGCAATAATTGCTCCAAGAGGAAACAAGCAGCTCTGGGAATCTAATTGACTCTTCTCTCCCGAAGAAAGTGAAATCTTTATTCAGTGTAGAGGGCTGAGCTCATGAGGAAATAATTTTAGTTGCTTTCTCAACGCTTCCCTTGTGGGAGAAAAAAAAAAAAATAGCTTCTAAGATCCAATAGTTTATTAATATACTGCTTGCAGCCAAGACTATATCTGAAGCAGGCTCACACGTTGCTGTACAGAAATCCTATACTACATGGTCTGCCAATGAGTAACTCTCACTCCACAAGTACAGAATGGTTTCCCAGAAAACAAAGCTTAAATTTATTCCTTCCTGTGCATTTACATGTGCATTTACACACACTTCAGAGTAGGCTCTTTCCATGTTTCGGTGATGGAGACTTTCCGATGAGACTCAATAGGAATAAATCTGCAGTTTCAAAGATCAGGAGGCTGAAGCATACCTGGGTGCAGCTAAATGTAAAGCAGAGGCTATTTCTCTGGTTTAAATGATTCTCTCATTTATGGCAATTTTCCTTTTTTTATTTTTTTTGGCAACCTGGGTCGATAGGCTATATTTGAAACATCCATTTCCCAGTCCTGCTGCCAGAACTCTGAGCCCCTTGGATGCGCACAGTGAGCAGAATCT
>VWZI01019545.1:25694-36802 GCA_013396835.1 Psilopogon haemacephalus
GAGGGGGAAATTAAAAAAAAAAATTAAAAAGCTTTAATTGTTCTTTCAGAGAAATCCTTTCTCTGTCTAAAAATTCAAAAGGCCATCTCTTTCTTTGAAGGTGCTTTCACACAATCACACAACATCAGAGGTCCTCCAGAGATCATTCAGTCCAACCCCACCCTACCTAAAGCAGCATCACCCAGGATAGCCCATACAGGAATGCATCCAGGTGGGTTTGGAAAGACTCTAGAGAAGGAGGCTCCACAACATCCCTGCCTAAAGCAGGATCACTCAGTGTTGTTCAGACAGCAATTCATCCAGGAGGGGTTTGGAAAGACTCTAGAGAAGAAGACTCCACAACATACCTGCTTAAAACAGGATCACCCAGCGTAGTCCACACAGGAATGCATCCAGGAGTGGTTTGGATTCTCCAGAGAAGGAGACTCCTCAACATCCCTGCCTAAAGCAGCATCACCCAGGGTATGCATCAAGGAATGCATCAGGAATGCACCCAGGAATGCATCAAGGGTTTGGAAAGACTCTAGAGAAGGAGACTCCACAACATCCCTGCCTAAAGCAGCATCACCCAGCACAGTCCACACAGGAATGCATCCAGGTGGGTTTGGAAAGACTCTAGAGAAGGAGACTCCACAACATCCCTGCCTAAAGCAGCATCACCCGGGGAAGTCCACACAGGAATGCATCCAGAAGGGGTTTGGAAAGACTCTAGAGAAGAAGACTCCACAACATCCCTGCTTAAAACAGGATCACTAAGGGTTGTTCACACACCAAGGCATCCAAGAGGGTTTGGAAAGACTCTAGAGAAGAAGACTCCACAACATACCTGCTTAAAACAGGATCACCCAGCGTAGTCCACACAGGAATGCATCCAGGAGTGGTTTGGATTCTCCAGAGAAGGAGACTCCTCAACATCCCTGCCTAAAGCAGCATCACCCAGGGTATGCATCAAGGAATGCATCAGGAATGCACCCAGGAATGCATCAAGGGTTTGGAAAGACTCTAGAGAAGGAGACTCCACAACATCCCTGCCTAAAGCAGCATCACCCGGGGAAGTCCACACAGGAATGCATCCAGAAGGGGTTTGGAAAGACTCTAGAGAAGAAGACTCCACAACATCCCTGCTTAAAACAGGATCACTAAGGGTTGTTCACACACCAAGGCATCCAAGAGGGTTTGGAAAGACTCTAGAGAAGAAGACTCCACAAAATACCTGCTTAAAACAGGATCACTCAGGGTTGGTCACACACCAAGGCATCCAGGAGGGCTTGGAAAGACTCTAGAGAAGGAGACTCCACAACATCCCTGCCTAAAACAGGATCACTAAGGGTTGCATTGCATCCAGGAGGGGTTTGGAAAGACTCTAGAGAAGAAGACTCCACAACATACCTGCTTAAAACAGGATCACCCAGCGTAGTCCACACAGGAATGCATCCAGGAGGGGTTTGGAAAGTCTCCAGTGAAGAAGACTCCACAACCTCTCTGGGCAGCCTGTTTCAGAGCTCTCGCCCTCATTCTAAAGGAATTTCTCCACATGTTGAGCTGAAACCTTCTCTGTTCCAGTTTGCATCCATTGCTCCTTGGCGTCTTGCTGTGCACCACCAAAAGGAACTTGGCCCCCTCCACTTGACCCCCACCCCTCAGATATTTATAGACATTGCTCAGATCCCCTCTCAGCCTTCTCTTCTCCAGACTAAGCAGCCCCAGGGCTCTCAGGCTCTCTCCTTAGGGGAGGTGCTCAACTCCCCTATTCATCCTTGTGGATCTCCAGTGGACTCTCTCCAGCAAGTCCCTGTCTGTCCTGAACTGGGAAGTCCAAAACTGGACACATTATTCCAGATGTGGTCTCAGCAGCACAGAGCAGAGGAGGAGCAGAACCTCCCTAGCCCTGCTGGCCACATTTTTCTTAATGCAGCTCAGGACTCCACTGGCTCTCTTGGCCACAAGGGCACATTGCTGGCCCATGCAGAACTTGCTGCCCACCAGATATTTCTACACACTGCTCAGATCCCCTCTCAGCCTTCTCTTCTCCAGTCTAACCAGCCCTAGGGCTCTCAGGCTCTCTCCTTAGGGGAGATGCTCAACTCTCCCATTCATCCTTCTGGCTCTCCAGTGGACTCTCTCCAGCAGGTCCCTGTCTCTCTCTTGAACTAGGGAGCCCAAAACTGGACACAGTATTCCATGTGTGGTCTCAGCAGCACAGAGCAGAGGGGGAGAAGAACCTCCCTAGCCCTGCTGGCCACATTTTTCCTGCTGCCCCCCAGGATGCCACTGGCTCTCTTGGCCACAAGGGCACATTGCTGGCCCATGCAGAACTTGCTGCCCACCAGATATTTCTACACATTGCCCAGACCTCCTCTCAGCCTTCTCTTCTCCAGTCTAACCAGCCCCAGGGCTCTCAGGCTCTCTCCTTAGGGGAGATGCTCAACTCTCCCATTCATCCTTGTGGCTCTCCAGTGGACTCTCTCCAGCAGGTCTCTGTCTCTCTCTTGAACTGGGGAGCCCAAAACTGGACACAGTATTCCAGATGTGGTCTCACCAGGGCTCTGAGGCCATTCAGCAAGACTGGGACAGGCTGAGAGCTGGGCACAGAGGAACCAAACGAGGTTCAGCAAGGAGGAGTGCAGAGTCCTGCACTGGGGGGGAGCAATAAACTGCACCAGTACAGGCGTGCTGGTTTGAGGCCAGTTGGAATATTTTAATGAGAAAAATCAGCCCCAGGGCTAATTCCAGATGTGGTCTCAGCAGGGCAGAGTAGAGGGGGAGCAGAACCTCCCTAGCCCTGCTGGCCACATTTTTCCTGCTGCACCCCAAGATGCCACTGGCTCTCTTGGCCACAAGGGCACATTGCTAGCCCATGCAGGACTTGCTGCCCACCAGGGCTTGGAAACACATCACTGTTACTATGACAGAGAAAAACTGCAAGCAGGCAGTTCATCCAGGTAGAAATCCCTCAAATTAAGCTGGAATGTAATTACTGTGCATGACATTTGAAATTGAGAGGAGAGGAAAAGGGAGCAGAAAGCAGGAAGAAAGACCTCAGACAGGCTGAAGAATTCTTGGTCATTAAGCTTCCATGAAGACAACCAGGCCCAATAAGCCTCAGTGAAGAAAGATCCTGCAATGTCATACTTCAAGATGCTCAGAGGGCTGCAGCACCTCTGCTATGAGGACAGACTGAAAGAGTTGGGGCTGTGCAGGCTGGAGAAGAGGAGGCTCTCAGGGGACCTTCAGG
The DNA here is from genome assembly GCA_013396835.1 of Psilopogon haemacephalus. Lineage (NCBI taxonomy): Eukaryota > Metazoa > Chordata > Aves > Piciformes > Megalaimidae > Psilopogon > Psilopogon haemacephalus. The sequence goes on from VWZI01019545.1 coordinate 28,930, forward strand.
TGGCCTTCCAGGATCTGAAGGGAACCTACAGAAAAGCTGGGGAGGGACTTTTGAGGCTATGAGGGAGTGACAGGACTGGCAGAGGCTATGGGCAGCCTGACCTAGGGTAGGGTGTCCCTGGGCATGGCAGGAAGTAGATCACCTTGTGGTCCCTTCCAACCCTGACTGCCTCTATGACCTCAAAAGATCACCCGGTCCAGCCCCCCCTGCCATGCATCCAGAGGAGCCTGGAATGGGTTGCCCACAGGGATGGTTGGGGCCAGATCCCTGGAGGTGTTTTTGGCCAGGCTGGCAGAGGCTGTGGGCAGCCTGCTCTAGGGTAGGGTGTCCCTGGGCATGGCAGGGGTTTGGAACTGGCTGATCCTTGTGGCCCCTTCCAACCCTGACTGATTCTATGATTCTGTGTCCACATCCCTCTTGTAATAGGGGCTCAGGAGCACATCCAGACAGGGCTGGAAAGCCTCCAGAGAAGGAGACTCCACAACCTTTGTGGGCAGCCTCTGATCATCTTCATGACCCTTCCCTGGACACACTTCTGATCCTCTGATTTTCAGGCTCCCTTGGCAGGCAAACTTGACTCATAAAAAACCCCCAGACAAACCTGGCAGCTTCTCTGCTAACAGCTACAGAAACCCATTCAGTTGCTTCTTTAAAAGCTAACTGCAAGCTTGAAAAAAAAAGCAAAACCCAAACATTTGTGTTCATGGAGCTGTTACACCAGGAGAATTAGCTTTAAATTCTCACCACATCCTTGCCCTTTTATCGCATCCATTCTCCCTTTTGCGTCAGGGAACTCTTCCGTGCGCTTTATGCCTTGCCATAAATTCCTAGGAGCTCAATTCCAGGGAATCAAAGGAGTAACTTAGGTGGAGCAAGACATATTTTGTGCATTAAGTAAGAGCAGGTAACTGGGTGGCACTACTCAGAGGTTGGCTGGGGGTGAAAAACTGCAACAGAGAGGAGCGACTCTGCGCCAAGTCCACACCCTCAGCACCTTTGCCTTCCGCGTTCCTGTTGGCATCTTTCAGCTCCAGAGAGTTGCCAGTTTCACAACACAGCCTTTTGGCACCAAACCCAAAGATCTGGAGCAAAATGCTATCTGAAAAACACTGAACTGGGAACTGAAAAGACCTCAGTCTGCACAGCAAGATGCACGAGTAATAACTCTTAACTTTAGGATAGGATAGGATAGGATAGGATAGGATAGGATAGGATAGGATAGGATAGGATAGGATAGGATAGGATAGGATAGGATAGGATAGGATAGGATAGGATAGGATAGGATAGGATAGGATAGGATAGGATAGGATAGGATAGGATAGGATAGGATAGGATAGGATAGGATAGGATAGGATAGGATAGGATAGGATAGGATAGGATAGGATAGGATAGGATAGGATAGGATAGGATAGGATAGGATAGGATAGGATAGGATAGGATAGGATAGGATAGGATAGGATAGGATAGGATAGGATAGGATAGGATAGGATAGGATAGGATAGGATAGGATAGGATAGGATAGGATAGGATAGGATAGGATAGGATAGGATAGGATAGGATAGGATAGGATAGGATAGGATAGGATAGGATAGGATAGGATAGGATAGGATAGGATAGGATAGGATAGGATAGGATAGGATAGGATAGGATAGGATAGGATAGGATAGGATAGGATAGGATAGGATAGGATAGGATAGGATAGGATAGGATAGGATAGGATAGGATAGGATAGGATAGGATAGGATAGGATAGGATAGGATAGGATAGGATAGGATAGGATAGGATAGGATAGGATAGGATAGGATAGGATAGGATAGGATAGGATAGGATAGGATAGGATAGGATAGGATAGGATAGGATAGGATAGGATAGGATAGGATAGGATAGGATAGGATAGGATAGGATAGGATAGGATAGGATAGGATAGGATAGGATAGGATAGGATAGGATAGGATAGGATAGGATAGGATAGGGTAGGATAGGGTAGGATAGGATAGGACAGGACAGGACAGGAAAGAATAGAATAGAATAGAATAGAATAGAATAGAATAGAAAAAAACCAGAACAGAAGAGAACAGAATACACCAGAACAGACCAGAATATTATAGAACAGAATAGAATAGAACAGAACAGAACAGAATAGAATAGAATAGAATAGAATAGAATAGAATAGAATAGAATAGAATAGAATAGAATAGAATAGAATAGAATAGAATAGAATAGAATAGAATAGAATAGAATAGAACGGAACGGAACGGAACGGAACGGAACAGAACAGAACAGGTTGCCCAGGGAGGCTGTGGCTGCTCCCTCCCTGGAGGTGTTCAAGGCCAGGTTGGATGAGGGCTTGAGTGACCTGATCTAGTGGGAGGTGTCCCTGCCTATGGCACAGGGGGGTTGAAACTGGCTGAGCTTTGAGGTCTCTTCCAACCTAAACCATTCTATGATTCTATGAATGAAACAGACCAGAACAGACCTGAATATAACAGAACAGAATAGAATAGACCAGACCAGAATAGAATAGACAATAATAGACCAGAACAGACCAGAATAGAATAGAGTAGAACAGAACAGAACAGACTAGAATAGACCAGATCAGAATAGAATACAATAGACCAGAACAGAGCAGATAGACTAGAATAGATCAGAATAGAACAGACCAGAGCAGAATAGAATAGAACAGAACAGAATAGACCAGGATAAAACAGAACAGACCTGAATAGAATAGAACAGACCAGAACAGAATAGAATAGAATAGAATAGAATAGAATAGAATGGAATAGAATAGAATAGAATAGAACAGAACAGAATAGACCAGGATAAAACAGAACAGACCTGAATAGAATAGAACAGACCAGAACAGAATAGAATAGAATAGAATAGAATAGAATAGAATAGACAAGAACAGAATAGAATAGAATAGACAAGAACAGACCAGAACAGCATAGAATAGGATAGAACAGACCAGAACAGACCAGACCAGAATAGAACAGAATAGATCAGAATAGAACAGAATAGAATCACAGAATGGAGGAAGTCATCATCAATGCATTCAAGGACTGGATGGAGCACTTAGTGCCATTGGATAGGGCTGGGTGCTATCTTGGAATGGATGATCCCTCCTCATTCCAGTCTTCTCTGGCCTGTTTTGCTCTCCTCATTCCAGTCCTCTCTGTCCTGTTTTGCTCTCCTCATTCCAGATTTCTCTGTCCAGTTTTACTCTCCTCATTCCAGTCTTCTCTGCCCTGTTTTGCTCTCCTCATTCCAGTCCTCTCTGTCCTGTTTTGCTCTCCTCATTCCAGATTTCTCTGTCCAGTTTTACTCTCCTCATTCCAGTCTTCTCTGCCCTGTTTTGCTCTCCTCATTCCAATCTTCTCTATCCTGTGTCACAGAATTACAGAAACATTCAGATTACAAAAGCTCCTCAGGATCACCAAGTCCAACTCAGAACTCTACTCTACAAGGTGCACCCTAAACCATAGCCCCAAGCAACATCCAAACCACTTTTAAACACAGTCAGGGTTGGTGACTCCACCACCTACCTGGGCAGCTCATTCCAATGCCTGACCACTCTTGCCATGAAGAAATGTTTCTTCATGTCCAGGATAAACCTACCCAGTCTCAGCTTGAGGTCATTCCCTCTTGTTCTATCCCTTACTCCCTGTGAAAAGAGACCAGCACCAACCTCTCCAATACCTCCTTGCAGGTAGCTGCAGACAGCCATGAGTTCTGCATGAGGAGAGCTCCATGAGGAACCAGAGCTCCTCTGTTTCATACTAACCATCCCCAGCTCCTTCACTCTCTCCTCATCAGATTTATTCTCCAGGCTCTTCCCCAGCTTCCTTTGCCCTCCTCTGCACTGGCTCCAGCATAGGTAGCTGCAGACAGCAATGAGCTCTGCCCTCAGCCTCCTCTGTTTCACACTAACCATCCCCAGCTCCTTCAGTCTCTCCTCATCAGATTTATTCCCCAGGCCCTTCCCCACCTTCCTTTGCCCTCCTCTGCACTGCCTCCATCATCTCCACATCTCTTTTGCATTGAGGTGCCCACAACTGAACACAGTCCTCGAGGTGTGGCCTCACCAGAGCTGTGTCCAAGGGGACAATCCCCTGCACACTCCTGATGTAATTAAAGAGACACACATTTATTCGATTTCTAACCCATTGCTATTTGCTTTAAGTATGAAAATAGACAAGGATGAGAGCATTGAAACTATGTGGTTGTTCTGAGGGGGAAAAATGCCATCTGCTGGGTACAGCTGAGGACTGTCACTCCCTTATTTATCCATCCTGCTGCCCCGAGTGAGTTTTCACTGAGGAATTCATTCTTTTTTCCACCCATCTCGAGAAGTGATACAGATGTATGCACTGCTTTTTCTTTTTTTTGGGGGGGGAAGCATGCAATAATGACCTCAATTAAAACCACAATTCTTCCTGTCACAGCTCTCAGAGATCAGGAGGACTGACAACAGAGAGGATGGCCAGCATAAGAGTAACCAGCATAGGAGGGATCATAGAATAGTTAAGGTTGGAAGGGACCTCCCTATGGGGGTGACAGAAGCCTGGAAGAGGCTGCCCAGTAAGGTTGTGGAGTCTCCCTCTCTGGAGCTATTCAAGAGCTGCCTGGATGTGTTCCTGTGTGATCTGCTCTAGGTGATGCTGCTCTGGCAGGGGGCTTGGACTGAATGAGCTTTGGAGGTCCCTTCCAGCCCCTAAAATTCAGAGATTTTATATTCAAACTCCCCAGGGATGTGTTCCTGTTTGATCTGCTCTGGGTGATGCTGCTTTGGCAGGGGTCTTGGACTGGGTGAGCTTTGGAGGTCCCTTCCAGCCCCTAAAATTCTGAGATTCTATATTCAAACTCCCCAGGGATGTGTTCCTGTGTGATTTGGATTTCCTTTATTTCATTTTGCCTGACTAACTTGACTTGAGATGGCCTGAGCTGGGGCACCACAGTATAAGCTGGCACCAGGATGCCAAAAATGACTGCAGAACACTCTTCTATTTACTTCCCCAGAGAAAATGTTCTTCCCAACCAAGTTTTGCAACTAAGAGCCTTATAAAACATATTAATACAACGGAACAGCTCAAGGCTCCATCATTTTTCTTCAGCCATTCCACTCTGTCTCTCCCTTCCAAACACAGATAAAGGAATCCAGAGGTGGGAAGATAAATACCTTAAAACAACTGAGCAGAAAGAATGATGACAGTCAGGCTAAAAGAGAGTTTCACCCTCAATTCCAAAAGGCCTTGTGGACAGGCTGCCCAGGGAGGTTGTGGAGTCTCCCTCTCTGGAGCTATCCAAGAGCTGCCTGAATGTGTTCCTGTATGATCTGCTCTGGGTGATGCTGTTCTGGCAGGGGGCTTGGACTGGGTGAGCTTTGGAGGTCCCTTCCAGCCCCTAAAATTCAGAGATTTTACATTCAAACTCCCCAGGGATGTGTTCCTGTGTGATCTGCTCTAGGTGATGCTGCTCTGGCAAGGGGGTTGGACTGGATGAGCTTTGGAGGTCACTTCCAGCCCCTGACCTCCTGTAATTCTCTGATCTTTAAAACAACCAAGCATGGCAAAAGGAAGACAGAGCATCCACATGTTAAACATGAAGAGGAAGAGGAGAGCTGTTTTGATTCCACCAAGGGAACTCTTTCACATTTGTGTTTCTCATTTTAATCATTAACAACATAAAGCTGCAGATATCACCTGTGTGTATAAACACAGGCACATGCATATAACATATCTATCTATATAATATATCTAGATATATTTATAAATTAATAAAAACCAGATGAATCACTGAAAAATTCAGGTTGGCAAAGCCTCTCAGGACCACCAAGTCCAATCTACAACCCTACACTACAGGATTCACCTTAAACCATAGCCCTAAGCTCCACATCAAAGCCACCTTTAAACACATCCAGGCTTGGTGACTCCATCACCTCCCTGGGCAGCTCATTCCAATGCCTGAACACTCTCTCCTTGAAAAACTTTTTCCTAATATCTAACTTCACACAAAGCTAAAGAGCAGCTCCCAAATAGGAAAATCTGGGCTTAGAATCATAGAATCAGAGTTGGAAGGGACCATAAGGATCAGACAGTTCCAATCCCCCTGCCATGCCCAGGGACACCCTACCCTAGAGCAGGCTGCCCACAGCCTCTGCCAGCCTGGCCAAAAACACCTCCAGGGATCTGGCCCCAAACACCTCCCTGCAGGGGCAACCCATTCCAGCCTCTCAGCACTCTCATGCTCAACAATTTCCTCATCACATCCACTCTGAATCTCCCCACCTCCAGCTTTGCTCCATTCCCCCTAGTCCTGTCTCTCCCTGATAACCTAAAAAGTCCTTCCTCAGCTTTCCTGTGTGCCCCCTTCAGATTCTGGAAGGCCACCAGAAGGTCACCTGGGAGCCTCCTCTTCTCCAGCCTGCACAGCCCCAACTCTTTCAGGCTGTCCTCATAGGAGAGCTGCTGCAGCCATTTGAGCATCCTCGGGGCCCTCCTCTGAACACCTCAAGCATCTCCACTCAATGCCTCTGTCCATGGCAACCACAAAGATGTTGAACAAGACTGGTCCCAGGACTGATCCCTGAGGGACTCCACTTGTCACTGGCCTGCACTTGGACATGGACCAATGTATTTGCCATTGGCAGCCCCTCTTTGGGTGCAGCCATCAAGCCAGTTCTGTCTCCATCTGGTGCTCCACCCATCACACCCATGTGTCACCAGCTTGGAGACCAGGATATGGTGTGGGACAGTGTCAAAGGCTTTGCGCAGCTCCAGGTCAATGCCATCAGTTGCTGCCCCTCAACTATTCATCTTGTGACCTGTTCATAGAAGGCCACCAGGTTTGTCAGGCAGGATCTGCCCTTGGTGCAGCCAATGCTGATTGGACCCAATCACCTCTGCACTATTCTCCTGTCTCAGTAGTGCCTCCAGGAGGATCTACTCCATGATCTTCCCAGGCACAGAGGTGAGACTCCCTGGCTCTTCCTTCCTACCCTTCAGAGGCTTACTTCTCACACATACAGAGGTTTACTTCTGACATGTATGCAGTGAGGCTGAAACCAAACTAGGTCCTGTGAACGTGCAGACCTTCCATGTTTGTAACACAAAGGCCTTGAAGTCGATTCCAGAATGGAATTCAGGACAAAACTCTGTTTGTACTGCTTTGTTAAAGGCAAGCAAGCATAAAAGTGGGAGGAAATAAAGGATCTGGGCCTTTTAAAAATGCTCTCTCAGGATGACACGCTTACATCTGCTGCCAGATAGAAGCAAACCTCTACTGGAAGCTCTTAAATGCCTCACACAAAGCACTGCACATCCCCTGGCACAAGAGCACTCTGTGCACGAGCTCCATACCAAGTAGTCACTGCTCCCTTCACTGGGTGAGTGCAGGCTTGGATTCCTCATTGCCGTTGACTCTAATTCTGCAAACTGCTCTCCCACAGACAGAAACAGGCACTCAGAGCATCACCAATTTTAAACTGTTTCTACAATAGGATAAGATTCTTTACCCAGAAAAACAAAAACAAAAACCAAAAAACAAAACCCTCCAAAACAAACAAAACCAAAACCTACAAAGCCAAAACCCACAAAGCCAAAACCCAAAACCTGCAAACAAAACCAAAACCCAAAACCTACCAACAAAACCAAAACACAAACCTACAAACAAAACCAAAACCTGCAAGCAAAATCAAAACCCCAAACCTACAAATAAAACCAAAACACAAACCTACAAACAAAACCAAAACCAACAAAACCAAAACCCGAAACCAACAAACAAAACCAAAACCCCAAACCTGCAAACAAAACCAAAACACAAAATCTACAAACCCAAACCCAAAACCTACAAACAAAACCCAACCCCAAAACCTACA
>VWZI01019547.1:0-99841 GCA_013396835.1 Psilopogon haemacephalus
CACACACACAGAGCCTGCCTGTCCTCACACACATGTACAAACAGCCCGCCTGTCCTCATACACACACACCCCCACACACAGACAGCCTGCCTGTCGTCACAGACACACAAACAGGTCGCCTGTCCTCACACACACACACACACACAGCCTGCCTGTCCTCACACGCATGTACAGACAGCCCGCCTGTCCTCACACACCCACAGACACACAGCCCGCCTGTCCTCACACACCCACAGACACACAGCCCGCCTGTCCTCACACACCCACAGACACACAGCCCGCCTGTCCTCACACACCCACAGACACACAGCCCGCCTGTCCTCACACACCCACAGACACACAGCCCGCCTGTCCTCACACACCCACAGACACACAGCCCGCCTGTCCTCACACACCCACAGACACACAGCCCGCCTGTCCTCACACACCCACAGACACACAGCCCGCCTGTCCTCACACACCCACAGACACACAGCCCGCCTGTCCTCACACACCCACAGACACACAGCCCGCCTGTCCTCACACACCCACAGACACACAGCCCGCCTGTCCTCACACACCCACAGACACACAGCCCGCCTGTCCTCACACACCCACAGACACACAGCCCGCCTGTCCTCACACACCCACAGACACACAGCCCGCCTGTCCTCACACACCCACAGACACACAGCCCGCCTGTCCTCACACACCCACAGACACACAGCCCGCCTGTCCTCACACACCCACAGACACACAGCCCGCCTGTCCTCACACACCCACAGACACACAGCCCGCCTGTCCTCACACACCCACAGACACACAGCCCGCCTGTCCTCACACACCCACAGACACACAGCCCGCCTGTCCTCACACACCCACAGACACACAGCCCGCCTGTCCTCACACACCCACAGACACACAGCCCGCCTGTCCTCACACACCCACAGACACACAGCCCGCCTGTCCTCACACACCCACAGACACACAGCCCGCCTGTCCTCACACACCCACAGACACACAGCCCGCCTGTCCTCACACACCCACAGACACACAGCCCGCCTGTCCTCACACACCCACAGACACACAGCCCGCCTGTCCTCACACACCCACAGACACACAGCCCGCCTGTCCTCACACACCCACAGACACACAGCCCGCCTGTCCTCACACACCCACAGACACACAGCCCGCCTGTCCTCACACACCCACAGACACACAGCCCGCCTGTCCTCACACACCCACAGACACACAGCCCGCCTGTCCTCACACACCCACAGACACACAGCCCGCCTGTCCTCACACACCCACAGACACACAGCCCGCCTGTCCTCACACACCCACAGACACACAGCCCGCCTGTCCTCACACACCCACAGACACACAGCCCGCCTGTCCTCACACACCCACAGACACACAGCCCGCCTGTCCTCACACACCCACAGACACACAGCCCGCCTGTCCTCACACACCCACAGACACACAGCCCGCCTGTCCTCACACACCCACAGACACACAGCCCGCCTGTCCTCACACACCCACAGACACACAGCCCGCCTGTCCTCACACACCCACAGACACACAGCCCGCCTGTCCTCACACACCCACAGACACACAGCCCGCCTGTCCTCACACACCCACAGACACACAGCCCGCCTGTCCTCACACACACACAGAATGTGGCAAACCTGGTCGTCTCTCCAGAAAGCTTTTTGTTCCTCCTGGAAGGGCATGACTTGCATTTGAAGCCTCTTACAGGGCAGCAAGAGTGCAGCTCCACTGAGAAAGTCCAAGGCCTGCAAAAGAAAGGTGATGGTACTTCGAGAGCCCATTCAGAGTTTGCCTGGTAGAAACTGGTTTGACGCAGCACATGTGGATGAGGGAGGCTTTCTAGGCTGATTGCACACAATATTGCACATCATGGCCCTGAACCATCCTTGCTCCACCCAGCTTTAAATCCCTTCCCTTTCAGAAGACAAGGCAGTATGCCTGTGGCCCTGCCAGGGGTCTTGGATTGGTATGGAATGCTCACACATACTCCTCTGTGATACCAGGCTGGTCCTCTGATTCTCCTGCCAGCACTTGTGTCTTCCCACCACTCTGGTGCCCTCTTCTTGCACCCTTCTGGTGCCAAGGCAAACTTCTCCATGTGCTCTAAAAATTTGGTAAAGCTAAGACTGAGCTTCTTCCACGCAGCTGGGCTTTTGTACATGGTTATAGATGGACCTGTGCAAAAATTAACGTATCTGAACCACAGCCTTCACTCACTTCTCTGCCCCAGCCACTCCACAGTGCTTCCCATTTCACCAGCTGCCATGCCCTCTCCATGGATTTTGGTGCTGTGCACTGAAGAGTCCCAAATTTGTCCCCTCGTGAGCTACATACCATCCTCCTGCCTGGAGCCATCCAAACCCCACTCAGTACAACCTGGGCAAAACTTGCATTCCCTTCTCCAGCAAAAGACTCAGGTTGTGAGCATGCCTGCAAGCCTGTCCAGGCCATGTGGGGAATTTGGGACATCCACTGAGATCAGGGTGCTTTGAGAGCAGCTTGGCCTGCTGCAAGGAGCTTCCTTCACCCTCAGCTCCTTGTTCCATTAGCAGCCGCCCATTCTGCCTCCACCCTCAGCCAGGTGGAGCACAGGGATGTAAATTGTGCCGGGTCAGCATTCCCCCCTGCCATCTCCAGCCTGCTGTATCCTGTGGAACATGATTATGAACCCAGTTCCCAAAATTCCTTCACCTTCCTGCCTCAGCGTGGTTGCTTATCTCCTCTCTTTGCTTCCCTTCCTCAACATTCCCATTCCCCAGCACCAACCTCGGTGCTTGTCACCCCACACATCCTGGTCTGTCTCCCTCTGCTCTCCCAGGAGCACTGATTCAGGCTTCCTCCATTGAGATGCACCCCTGTCCAAGTAGTGTAATACCACTTTATCTACCCAGCATAGCACCTGGACCAGAAATGGGCACCAGCTTAGTCCCTAGTTGCTGCAAGGGGATGAGAGGAGCTATAGAGGGCTGTCAGATCCAGGAGCTCCACAGGAGGCAAACAGGAGAGCAAGGATGCTTTCTCTAGTAGAGAAAACGTCAAGGCAAGAAGGTCAGAAAAAAACACAGAAGGACTTGGTGAGGAGGACACACTGATCTCCACCAACTCTGCCCTGGAAGTGCTGCTGGACAGCTGGACAAATAACACAAGTGATTCCCTCCATGACAGAAAGCCATGCTATTGTCTCCTACCAGAGACAACTGCCCTAGTCATGCCCCAGCAGCCCCAGGTGAGAAACGAGCCAAGGGATGGGTGTGTGCTTTCATGTCCAGTTTTATTAGTGTTGCATTAGTACCATAAAATAGTTGACGAGGTTGAGCACATTGCAGTTTGTTCCAAAAAAAAAAAAGGCTATTTACATTTAATCTGTCTTCATTAAAAAAAAAAAAAAAAAAAAAAAAAAAGAACCCAAACAATGTAACAATGAAAGAGATGGACAACTCAGGAATCTACGAAGTGGTAATGTCCCCTCATATGCCAGGTCCAGGCAAGGCTGGTGGCACACAGCCCTGCTAGCTGTGTTCATAACACGCTTCTCCACAGCCACAGCAAGCAACATGCTGGCCAGGGAGCAAAGCAGCATCTGACTGGATGTGGCCCCTCACCAGTGCTCTTCCTTAAGGAAACCAGTGACCTGCTGCTTTCCAGGCTGGTATGTCCCCTTCTCCCCAAGTCCACCTCAAAGCAGCTAAATGACACTGCAGGAGCCAGCCCTGTAAGGATTATGTCCCAGGAAAACCTCACTGAGGCGCCAGAAAACCTCTGGGAGAGGCTGCTGCTCATTTCTGGCCTTCTCCCTGCCAGGCAAGCCCAGAGGGAGTGTGACATAAGAAATGCTGCCACACAGCTACTTGCCAGGATTGAAACCTCTGCACAAAGAGGACTGAGGCACTGAACCCACTCCAGCTTCAAGAAAGCTTCAGGGCACCCAGCTATTTAGCACTGCACAGTGGGGTTGCCCAAATCCCAAGTCTTCCCAATTCCTCAGTGCACTAAGCAGCAGGAGAAGGTCACCACCTCTGCAGCGTTTTACCATGATTTTCTTCCTAACCTTGGAAGTGCCAGGTACAACATCCTCCACCCCAGCTCTCCTGTGCTCCCCCTGGCACATGCAGCTGATAAGACTCACAACAGGGCCTTTTGCTGCAATGGCAAGTTACAGGATCACAGAATTAACCAGGTTGGAAAAGACCTTCGAGATCATCAAGTCCAAGTTAAGCACAGGGCAGTGTGTTTCTCAGCTGCATTGCATGATGGAAAGCAAACAGGTACCTCTCTTCCAGCTTCCTACCCCTGCCCTTTCAGCAGTACAAAGCCACATGCATATGCCAGTTAAAGCAGCAGAACACAGCCAGAGAGACTGTGGCCATCCCCAAACTCAGCTGTAATCAACAACTCCACAGTTACTGCTGGGATGTAACTGGTAACAACTGACCTGGATGGAAACCGCAGTGCTGACCTAAACCAGCACGATATCCATGAAGTCATCAGCACCACAGGAGAGCCAACCCTAACTGAATGTTGGAAGGGACAAGGGCCAGCTTTTGTCTCCAAGAAACTCAACCCGGAGGACCAGGAAGCTCTCAAGGTGCAACATGACACCACAAAAACCTTCCATCTTTCATCTGCTTGCCAGCACGGTTAAATTATGTCAGTGCCGTGCAGCACAGTGAGCCTGTTCCTGAGATCTCACTTGTGAGTGAGGTGGGGAAAGAGCAGCTGGAAAAGAAACTGGCTGCTTTGAGAAGCCACAGTCAGGGAAGCTCTGTGGGAAGCAGTGAGAGGTCTGGGATACAAGGGACAGGGAGACCAAAAGACACCACCTTCAACATATCTTCCAGACAGAGATCAGCTCAGATGCTGCCTGCTCCCACCCCTGCCTTCATGCAGCTCCAAAGCAAGCCCTGTCTAACACAGGCAGGTGAGATAAAGCCACTGTGTTGCTTCACTCAAGTTGCACCTTCCTTTGCCTCACTGACTTGCACGCACCCCCCTAACCCCTGGGCTGGTGCAGCTCTGCAGGCATGGGCCCATTGCTGCCTTGACAACTCTCCCTGGCCTCACAGCAGCGATCCTTTGGCTGGTGGGGCCTGCTTATGGCAGAGTCCTCCAGAAAACTGTCGGGGAAGTTGGGAGGGTGCAAGACCTGAGATCCACCACTCACTCATGTCACACCAGGTGCAAAGCCCCTTTCCAAATCGGTCCAAACTTCCTTAGAGACAGAAACTCATTTCTCTGCCAGTCAGGGACAGAAATAGCTGCACAAAGTGGCTCCACATGATGAAAGAAAAACAACAGAGGCACAACATCCTGACTGGAGCAGCACTACCAAACTTGAATGCCGATCCTTGCTCCCATGCCTGAGAAAGACCACAGCCACCCCTGGGCACACGGCTGCCCACATGCAGACTCAGCCTACCACTGCTGCATTTCAGGAGGTCAAAGCTGAGAATCTGGTATGTTTCTTTACATGGAAGAGTCATTTCATAGCTTTCCAGAGGAGAAAAACCCTGAGGAGCTGCAAGCCCTCAGGTATACAGAGAGTTTACTGGCGAATTTGCATGAATAAAGTCAGAACAAAACACAAACCTACACGAAATGCAATGAGCAGAAGCATTTCTCTCACAGACACAGACAGACACATGTAGAGTAGAGCAGGGCAACACACACTTGGTAGGCAGGACCCTGGAAGTCCTGTCCTAGCTACCGTTTGTTTTCTTTACAGTAGGTTGAAACACAAAGAGGAGCACAGTGATGGTTCCCCCCTCACCCCTGGTAAACAAAGTTATTGCAGTCGGTCAGTCCAACCCCACCTCTGCAGCACTTAACATGTTCCAGCACCCAGAGCTGCCCAGGCTGTGCATGGCTCCTGACACCGGAACTCAGCCCAATCACTCTTGTCACACCAGTGTGAGACTCGAGGAACAAATCACACGCTGACTAATTTCCTTTAAAAACCTTTTTCTGTCTCTTTTTTTTTTTTTTTAATTTTTTTTAAATGCAACAGCCTCAATAAAGAAAAAGAAATGATGTGCTTATATACCATCTCCCACGCTACCGCTGCTAGGCAACGCTAGACAGGCCCAGAGCACCAGCTCGGGTCAGCTGAAAACACAGGAAACGATGGACACGGCAGTACCCCAACCACAGCCCAGCTTCTGCTGCAGCCGAGCCAGCAGGAAGACCTGCCTGAGGGACCATGGCAAGGAATGGAGCACTGCAACTGGACAATGTGTCCTGTCCAGCAGTGTACCACCGGGCACGGGACCGTGTCTTCCTCCCCTGTGCAGTTTGGAGGGAACACCCAGCCTCTGGCTGAGTAGGTTGCACTTGTGCTGGGAAAGGGTTTAATGGAACCAGAGGTGGTGCAGCAGCCTGTGCTATGAGCTGCAACAGGCACTAGATTCATTAAGGACCACGCTCTCACTTAATAACCCTGACTTCCCTTCCTCAGGAGAAAGTCAGACAGAGCACACTTTCACTGCCCTGCCCAAAAGAGCCTGGTCAGTCCCTGCAAAGAGCAGCCCCCACCAAGCAGGGAAAAGTGGGTTCCCCAAAGCCTCTAGAAACCCCAAGAGTAAGGGATCAGACAAACAAAAGTAAGTTCAAAAGCATTCTGCCCTCAGAAAGCACCTTCTGCAAATGCTCACAGAGCCTAGTCTGCCCACAAAAGTGGGACCCAAAAGGACCCTATTGAAAACTTCAGGACCTTACCATGAAATGTCAGAGATGCCAGTCAGTTTTTAAACAGCAAGCACACTCAGCTCCCCAAGCCCCACCTGCCACTTGCTCCCAGTTCCTTCCAGGCATGATCTGGAAAGTCTGGAGAACAAAAGGACACAGTTGCAGCACTCAGAGCTACAGAGACCTGTGACTTGTCGGAGTGACTCCTAAGAGCATCCTCTTGTCCTGGCAGCCCAAATATTTCTGGTGTACAAAGTGGACACAAGTACAGCTACAGCCAAGCCAGCAGTGTGAGACACTCAAATATCTCACTCCTCCATCTCATAGGACATTTTGATGCCTGAGGTGGACCAAGAACCTGGTTGGTTTCATCCTCTTCTCTCATGTCCTACGTTACAGCTTCCACTGACTGCACTCTGGGACTGAAATCTCTAGCACAAAGCCTCCAGCCACAGGCAGTGCCGTGCCACGGCAAAAGCATGGCCTGTTGGTGAAGGAATGCCATCCAGGGAGAAATGCTCACAGGGAAGAATACTCAAAAAGCAGAAGTAAAAGGACAATGCCATCTACAGAGCAGCCAGGGGTAGGCTGCCATCCCCCAGAACCTTTCATTTTTGTTAGTTTCTGTCCTTCTGAGGAAAGGTTCCAGGGTGGTTTAAGGGGACAGCAAAAACCTGCTCCTGTAGTGGCCCTGAAGCCAGGCAGCCTGCGCCCAGCCTGGGGCAGCTCAGGAGGGAGATGGCAGCAGGCTCTGGGGAGCAGAGTGCAGTCAGGGCAGGACAAAAGCAGCAGAGAGCCCATACTACCTCACGTGTGCAGATTGACAGACAGACAAGAAGGCAGCTGGACATGCAGAGCACTGCGATGGATCACTTCGCAGACAACAGCTCCTCCTCCTCCTGTCTTCCTGGGTTTGCTTTTTTTGGCAACTTAATTTCTATTTATTTTATTTATTTTTTTTTCCCCTGTCTTAATTTTTGTTTTTATTTATTTTTTTTAGAAAGCATTAAAAAAAATCTGCAGCTGTTAAAAAAATCCTTTCCCTTTAGAGGCTGGATGAGGTTGTATTGACAGGTAACTAATCGGTGTGAGTATGTCAATAGCAGCGACCCCACTGACGTGGCATTCCCCCAGCAGCGCAGCCAACTGTGGGGACATTGTGACTGGCTCAGTTTGGTCTTTGTCACAGACCTGGGACACTGGAGTTTCTTTACACCTAGTGTTTCCCTAACTCCTCTTCCTATCCAACCTTCCTCAGGCATTGCTTCAGCACAAACATCTGCCCATCCCTGTGGCAGATTCCATGCGCTGAAAGGGATCTCCTCTCCACACCTCCCTAGCTATGCGAATGGTTTGTTTTTCAAACCCAGCAGTTGAACTGCCTCCAGACTCACTGAGCTCTCATCCTTTGGCAGCAGGAAGGAAGACTGGCCATCATTTTGCCCTAGAGATACAGAAGAAGGGGGCCAAGTGCACCATAACGCACGGGATCTTCCACAAAATCCACTCGAGCTGATCCATGGCTCCCCAGCCCACTCACACCAATGAGGTCTCAGGTTAATAAGCAGTGCAGTTACTCAGCTATCTGCTTGTAAGTGGTAGGTGTTCTTGGGCAGGTTGCCTGCTCCTGCCAACTCCCCCACGACTTTGTGTTGTCAGCACATCTATGTTTAAGACTGAGGTTTTTTTGCCTTTGTTTAAAGGAGTTTCCTTCCCTTGTAGTAAACTTCGGAGTTAATAGAAAAAAGTAATTCAAAAGTAATCCAAGCACATCTGTAATTAATTCTGCAGGAGAGGGCAGAGCGACGTGAGTCTAGAGTTGGCACGCAGTTCCTTGCTCCTGGTGTGCGGTCCTCAGGATGGACAGAAGGTCCCCCCGCTGAGCACGGTTAGAAGTTAGATTTGGAGTGTCCAAATATGCAGATGGGAAAGTGCTTGACATGGGAGGACCACTGTGCTGCCAGCTGAAAGAACTTGACGTCGTTCCACTCCACCCCATCGATCAGGACTGCAATGGAGGTTAACAAAGAGAGGAGAGTTAGAAAATACTGAATGGAAGGGGCCAAGCTGAAACAGTTTAGCTAGGACCTTCCTTGCTGTCAACAGAGGGAGGCCTGGCTACGTTCTGCTCTCAGGGTAGGCACTGCTCTGCCTGGCCACCCCATCACTGCAAACTACTGCATACATAAGGGATAAAGGCTGGAGAGCAGACCAGGTTTAGGGAGAACAGCTCAGATTGTTGTTCCAGCGTTGCTCACTGACACTGGAGCTCCACAGACTGCTGATTTCAGTGTCACCTGATAGGGTTTCTCAGATTTCCTAAACACATGCCATTGTCTTCTCTGGGCAAATGCACTCTTGCAGAGATGGACACCAGTCTCTCCTCACTGCCACTCAATCGGCAGAGCTGTGTCTCCTTAAGAGGTGACATACATTCTGTGACCACCCCTCACACTCACCAGTCTCAAAGGAACAGGGCTAGGATTACGGAGGTGACCTAGGCAGACCTTTCTGCTATTAACAGTGGTGAGGACTGGCAAAGTGAATAGGCCACAGAGATATTTGGTATGCTGGACGCACAGCTCCACTGACAGCTACTTTAGGTCTGCCTGTAAGATGCACAGGCAGCTCCTGCCATGGCCTGCTTTTGGGCCAGAGTCCTGCCTAGAGCTGCAGTCACATTCATGGCTCTCCACCATCGGTTGCACCAGGTGTGCAAGAGAAACAGAGAAAGGTGACAGGGAGAGGGGGGAATGAAGCCTGGCCCAGCCCTTGTTCTCATCCAAGGCAGACTGAGAGGAGTTCCTAGGTAAAGGAGGGTGTTTCCACACCCCAGACATATTAAAGCATCCTCCCATGCTGGGCACATCCAAGTCTGTTCTCCAGAAACACCCTCTGTCTCAAAGACGTGGGGCAGGACAGAAGGCTGGCCCTTTGCCTGGAGGACAATGCCAACAGCTGAGCCTCGCCCCAGAGCTCAAGGGGCTGCAAGTGCTGCACTCACCACGCAGCATGTTCTGCTGATGCTTGGCTGTGCAAATCAGTCTGCTGATTCCTTCAATGCACTGGCTCTTGGACTCCACCTCCTTGTCTTTTGTTTTCTTGGGCAAAAACATCACTGGAAGGAAAAACGAACATGCACACAGTCAATCTCTGCACTCGAAAGAGCTGCACCAAGACTTGTCTGGGGGCTTACATTTAAGCGTTCACATCTGAAAAGCCTCTGACTCCTCGAGTTCGGCAGGCGCTTGGCTATGCCAGCCCCAGTACTATCACCACACACACAAGGACATCCAAAACCTGAATGTCTCTAGGTGAAGCATTCCCAGCTCGTATCCCGGGCTCCAAAGGGCGCCCTTGCAGTAACTTCTGCTGCTCATCTGGGATCCTACGGAAGGCAGCTGCCGAGTGGCGGGGATCTGCCGGGCGGCCGCCCCACCTAGGGGCAGTCCCACACAGTGCACTCGGAGCCGGCAGCACCGAGCTCCAGCCCCGCCTGGCTGTGCAGGCACCTGGGGAGCGGGAGGGACCACAAAGCAGGGGAACCTAGTGGCGAGTGAGGGCATTAGAAGGGTAGAAAGGGTCCGGCTCCCCAAAAACTGTCCGAATGCACGAGGAAATGTGTATGAGCTCAGCACAAGAAAGACCTGTTGGAGCAGGTCCAGAGGAGGTTACAAAATAATGAGAGAGCTGCAGCACCTCTGCTATGGCTAAAGGCTGAGAAAGCTGGGGCTTTTCAGCTTGGAGAGGAGAAGGCTCCAGGCAGACGTTATTGCAACCTTCTAGTACTTAAAGGAGGACTCTAAGAAAGATGGGGACAAGCTATGAGGACAGGCTATGAGAACTGGGGCTCTTCAGCCTGGAGAAAGCTTCCAGGAGATCTTGTAGCAGCCTTCTAGTATCTGAAGGGGGTCTACAGGAAGGCTGGGGAAGGACTATTAACAAGGTCTTGTAATGACAGAATGAGTACTAATGGGTTTAAATTGGCAGAGGGGAGATTTAAACTAGATGTTAGGAAGAAGTTCTTTACAGTGAGGGTGGTGAAACACTGGAACAGGCTACCCAGGGAGGTTGTGGATGCTCCCTCCCTGAAGGTATTCAAGGCCAGGCTGGATGAGGCCTTGAGTGACCTGTTCTAGTTGGAGGTGTCCCTGTCTATGGCAGGGGGCTGGAACTGGATGATCTTTGAGGTCTCTTCCAACCTAAACCATTCTATGATTCTATTTTAGGAGGCCTCTTGTGACTGGACAAGGGATGATGGTTTTAAACTAAAAAAGGGAGTTTTACACAAGGAGGAATTTTTTTATACTGGGAGTGATGAAACACTGGCCCAGGTTGCCCAGATTGGTGATAGATCCCCCATCCCTGGGAATACTTTAGGTCAGGTTGGATGGGGCTCTGAGCAACTTGATTGCTGTAGTTGATCTGAGTATCCCTGCTCACTTCAGGGGAGTTGAAGTAGATGACCTTTAAAGGTCTCTACCAATCCAAAACATTCTGTGACTCTATGAAATTGGCTTTGCAAAAGCTGGTGATGTTGAACACCACTCCAGGCTAGGCCAGCCCCAGTCAAGAACATCTGAAATGTCTCAGGATTGCCTTGCTCATTGGCATGACACTTAAAAGGCATGTGGTCGGGGTGGTACCATCAGTGCTACAGCTATGTTAGCCCAGTGGTGCATCCATATCCAGCAGACACTGGTCTAGGAGCTTCTGTAAATCTCCTTTTGAAGCCCCCTAAACTCCTGTTTCCAACAGATCCACAGAGAAGAAGAACCATGAAGGACAGCTAGTGGCAGTCAAATATAAATGCTTAACTGCCTTACCCCTTTCCAGAAAATACCTGGCTGCAGAGCTGTGCTCAATTTCTAATGTTCCACATAACCAAGGCCAAGAACTGTTTATTTTGAGAAAACAAACCCACAGCCCTAAGCTTAAGAGCAGACAATTTTAAAAGTTAACATCAGGTTCTGCACTGGGAACATTTCTCTACCTCCTGTACAAGAACATAAGAACTCCTGTAGAAGAGGTTCCATTGCTGCGGCTCTGCCTTCAATCACAACACCACTTGTACATACAAGCACACCTGGCCATGGCATGGTAGGCTTCACTGGTGTGCTTGGCTGGAGGTGACAGTGGCATTTAACGTGACAACACCATGTCGCATCCAGCAAAACATCTTTTCTGGGCTGCTGCCATAGGCTGCAACTTCAAGGGATGCACACAAGTCCTGCCTCTGTCTGCACCTGTGTCAAGTGGCAGAGGACTGACTACAGCATGGAGCTGTACAGGCTGAAGGATCTGCCCTGGCTATGGTGGTTGGAGCACAAGCTGCCTCTTACCTAATCCAACACCAGCAGGCTCACAAGGGACATAGAGAAGCTGTCCAGAGCAGCATATCTCTTGGGTTTCTGGACAGCCACTCATAAATGTCCTTGTTCTGCCCCCACCCTTGTAGTTTTGGGTTATACCATCTCAGCTGTTCAGCTGTAAGGGTGAATTTGTTCCTTTCTTTTACAGCAGAAAGAGGAATCACCTCAATGAGTCACTTCTCATCTACAGACAGAGGAGGATTTGGGGGATAAAACACAACTGAAGTGCCATAATGCAGGACTGACAAGTCAGGCAGGCCTAGAGCAGGAGAAGAGGGAGAGCAGCATTGCATATTCTGCCTTTTGGCCACGGTAACTGTGATCACCTTACCTTTCTTGTTCTTCTCTTTTGTCACAACTGTCATGGACATGGTTGGAGTGGTGGCAATCTCACCACTGGCAGGTAACCTGCTGACCTGGAGGGACCGGAAAGTGCATTTCAGTGTGTTTTTGGTAGTGGAGGGGTCCTTCTTCTCTGGGTCTCTCTTTCTGTCCATGGGTGGAGCTGCAATCCAGTAATCCACCTGCAGGCCCATCAATTCGGCACCGAGGTTCTGGCTGGAAAACAAGACAAGAAAGTAATTTCTGCATAGCACTCAGTGGAGATTCCTCATCTGTAATTTTGTAATGCTGTTCATTACCAAAGGGCTCTTGTGGGAAATCAGGCAGCAGCATTTGTAGTGAGACTTGATAATCACAACAGCACAAGAAGTCATCACTGAGTGATGCAGCCTGGGCCATATCACATGGTGGCATTGACTTAGCAGCACAGAAGGGCGATGAGCTGAGACAAGATGACCTGCTGCACAGCCACAGGGGTGAACAAAGGCAAAGGAAATGGACGAGCAGTTTCCTAATTCAATGCCAAATTCACTGGCCCAGCCAGCAAAGGCAGCCCTGAGGTGACCCAGATCACTTCCAGTTTTTGAGTGGGGAAGAGAAGGTGTAAGACCTTGCTGCTGTCTCCTGAGCACTGATGAGTGAATGATTCTGGCCAGGCACAACAACAAAATCAGCCCTGAACTGGAAGGAGCAGAGAGCTGGCAGGTCCCTGAAGTCAATTCCCAGTCTCCCTGAATTGCTTCCATCTCATGCATTCATGAGTTTTTTTCCTGTCATCAGCTGCTTCCCATCCCACCCAGAAGCTCCACCAGTTCACACAGGTCCTCAGTTCTCCCCAGGTCCCTGTAAGGGAGCTGGCATGGGGCAATCTGCCCTGCAGCCCTTCTGCAGGCTGGGGAATTCCAGGCTGGGAAATGCTCTGCCAGTCCTGTGATGTTTGCTACACAGCAGCAGATTTCAGGACATGATCTGCTGTTGAAAACTCCTGTGCATCACATGATGACAGACGTGTGTCACCAAACCATGCTGCCAGCCTTTCTTGAGCCAGAAAAGGGAAGATGAGCAGCCTGGGAAATTCCACCTCTTGCCTGGCCCTCTCTAGCTAACCCTGAGTGAAACAGGAGTTTCTCATTCGGCACACCTATGGCTGACACCCTGCACAATGAGAGTGTTTAATAATATACAAGTCCTAAACAAAAAAAAACCCCAAAACTGAATTTATTAACCAGTCTGTGTCCCCTGTTTGAGAAATGTTGTTAAGGAAGATGAATCTGTGATCTTGAATGAAATATGCATTCCCTCTCTAATAAGAAACTCAAGGTAAAGCAGGGACCTTCATTAAGGTCCCCTCAGCAAATAATTTCCTGTTCTTTGCCATTTACTCAGCAGAGCTCATCTTTGAGCACCACAGACAAGTTCTGGACTGTCAGGGCAATTTCAGAAGGGAGATAATTTAAGGGTGATGAGGACTTAATATCTCAGGGTTGGATATCAAGAGGGAGGGGACAAACTCTTCTCAGTTGCACCCTGTGATAGGACAAAAGACAATGGATATGAACTACAGCACAGCAAGTTCCACCTCAACATGAGGAAGAACTTCTTTACTGTAAGGGTCATGGAACACTGCAACAGGCTGCCCAGAGAGATTGTGGAGTCTCCTTCTCTGGAGACTTTTAAGACCCATCTAGATGCACTCCTGTGCAACCTGCACTAGATTCTATGGTCCTGCTCTGGCTGAAGGGCTGGACTTGATGATCTCTGGAGGTCCCTTCCAACATTTAACATCTTGTGATTTGGAAGTGCAGCTTTAGATTTTAAGGCTCCTTTGCATCATATTTTTCACCTCAGTTGTAAAGGGAAAAAAAAAAATCTAATGTTCATTATGCCCAGGCAGTATTTTCTGCTCCATTCTTGGTTCAGTATGTGGCTTAATTTTTCAGTCTGGGTAACCCTCCAACTCCTCTGCTGTCACATACAGATCAGTGGAGATAGAACAATGAATTTCCTCACTTCTTGATGGTTTTACTACACAGCATGACACAAAAAAGGATTCGTAGAGCCTGAGTGTCAGCTTCAGGTACATCACATCCATGGCTCACAGCTTAAATAGCCTACACTCTTGTGGCTACAGGTTCCCAAACCACTTCCAGCTTTGGAAAGCCCACGGAGCACACACATGGGAAGTCAGCTCTACTTTCCTGAGCCTGCACATCCTTCAGCTCGCTGCACTGCCATCCAGCTGCTGCTGGGACCAGTCTGCTGTTCTGATATGTGTTCAGGCACATGCATGAATGGGAACTACAATTCTCTATCCACTTCAAATTGTCAACTCACCCCTCAGAGGAAAAGCCTGGTGACTGCTCTTTCCACAGGGTCACTCTGACCTTGAACTTATTTAGGTCTTTAAAAACGTTAAGTCACAAGGGATTAGGCTAGCACTTATGAGTATTAGCAGTATTTGCTTTGGCTACATACTTCCCCGAGAAAATCCAGTCTCAAAGGGAAATTCCCAGCATATGGAGAACACAAACCTTCCCAGACAGGCTGCTACAATGTCTCAGAGACAGATTTTCTGCCAGACTATCAGAAACAAGGCTGCCCCTTCTAGTTCAAGTGTATCTGTCCTTGAGAAGTGGAATCTTCCCACTGGGTGCAAGATCCCCTCTGTCTTCTCCAGCTCTTTGTCAGCTGGTGAGGATGCAGGTGCTCCAGGGGGACAAAAAAGGGAAAGGTGACAACTTGGAGTGTTTGCTAGGGAGGAAGAAAACAGAGCTATGGTTCTCTTTCAGAAGAGTTTTCCTTTCACATACATGCCAGATAAGACAGCCAACAGAGCAATAAAAAGACAAAATATTCTTTACCTTGAGGACGAGAAGCTGCCTGTGACAGATGGTGAGGAGGGTGGTGTGGGGGAAGCTTCTTTCACAGCAGGAGATACAGAAGGTGGAGTAGAAGAAAGGACACTGGAGCTTGTGGGAGCTGCATCATCAGAGTCCCCTTAGAGAAAAAAAGACAAAATACTTGTCTAGGTTTGTCTCACAGCCCAGCACACAGATGCTGGGATAGCTCCCTTTGCCCATGCTCCTGCTGCACAGCTTTTGTTCAGACTCAGTCCAGAGATCAGCCAGCCCATCAGTCTTGACTGCCTCCACACTTCAACCACAGGACTTTCCACAGGTAACAAGCAGGCACAGACATTCCACACTCCCCTGGCCTCCCTGTTTGGCACCTGCCTTCCTAGGGTTTGATCCCAGCCGATTTTGAGTCTCAGTCAGAGTCTAGCTTATTGACCTCTGCTGGAGAATTTCTGCTCACAACCACTGTAGGGCAGCACAGTGCTGAGACTCTTGGAGAATCCAGTACCCCTGCACTGATCAGGGATCTCCCCATTCCCTCTGCTTCCAACCCTCCACAACCAAAGCACCAACCCCTTCACACTTTGGCCCTTTACTATGTGGGAGCAGAGTGTCAGCAAGGAGTGACTCACAGAAGGGCTGCCTCCACACACAAATCCTATGTGTAACTCAGGCCATGGGAATTTGGGTTTAACAGTGAAGAAATATACAAAACAACGCCAACAACAACAAAATACTCCTGGTTAGTAGCACATGTGAAGGAGGAGGAAACAATTCATGTTGCTATAATATGGATGTGGTGCTGGGGGATATGGTTTAGGGTGAACTTTGGAGAGTGATATATTGGTTGGACCTGATCCTGAGGGTCTTTTCCAAAGGGGATGTTTCTGTGAATATCACTACCCCAAGCCCGTGTGTCTAAGCAGGCAGTATCACATAACCCAGTTTTGCACCCCTCTTTTAAAAGCCCTGGGTCCAAGTTTGTTGTCAAGCTGACAAACTGGTTGCCCGTCCTGGAGTTCCCGGTTTCAGGCACACGTTTGAGACTGATTCTATTAGGCAGCTGAGCCCCGTGCAGGGAGACTGGCATGAATTTCTGATGACCTGCCTCCTCAGTTTGGAGCAGGAACCTCAACCACAGCAGTGGATGCACCCCACTGAGAACACACATAAGAAAAACAGATGTTTGCACATATGACTGCAGTTTCCCTGGAGGAGAGTGTGGGAATTTCAGCAGGCCTGAAGCTCCCTGTAAAAGGACAAAAAAAGGGCCTCTTTCAAAAGAAAGAGGCTGTCTTCAGTCAAAGCACCAGAACTAGGTGCTAATAAATTCCGGTTCCACCTTATGAAACTCCAAGACATCAGCAAAATTCATTCAGCTTGTGAAGTCAGGCTCCCACCATCTGTACAACAGTGAAACCACACTTGAGATGCTTGTTACCTGATGTTGCAGAAGACTGTTCCACTATTCCAACCTTCACCACCTAGAGGGTGCAAAATAGAAGAGCTCTATGAAACAGGAGCCCTCTGAACTTCAGGAACCCCAGTGTCCAAACTAAGCTCATGCCTACAGACCCCTTAGTGTTGTGCCTGCAGTCAAGCTGGTGTTGAAGTAGTGCAAAAAAATGGAGTCTTCCAAGAGCTGGGCAGGCGTGCAGCCAAGCTGTGCAAAGTCACGACCCTTCCTTGACCTATACGGGAGTCAGCACAGAATCTGTGGGCTGTTACAGACCTGCACAGCTCTGAAGAGCTCATCAGCAGCCTCAAGCTATGGCAGCTACAGTGCCTGTCTGTGACACCTATGGGAACATGGCAGGGAGAAGAAAGGAACACAAGATCCTTTCAGCATAGCTTTGATACAGTTGCTAATTACAGGCATATTGCTTCCACAGGTGCAGCTACTTCTAGACTGTAACATAGTTGGCGTTTGTCAGGAAACCACAAAAGCAACAAAATACACTTCCTGGGTAGTTTTCTAGCCTCCAAACAAGGGAAGCGTCTGGCAAAGATGACACAGCTTCTAAGCTTCTGGGGAAGCCTTTGGGCATAGACATGGATAAACCATCACATGGACAGGTCAGACAATCCCAACCACACTGTACTAAGGATACAAATGTGTTCTGATACTGCCAACCACCAGCTGGTATGGTTAGGTTAAAGAATAATGCCACTGGCAACAGCCTGTGGAGCAGAGCTTGCTACAGACACAAGCTCCCAAGAACACACTGCACCGAGGAAGAAAAAATGACCCTTGGTGAACAAAAGCATGGACCTTCTGTAGTGATAATATGCTGTGGTGCATAGAGATTACTCTCAACACTGCAGAGACCCTGCTTAAGGTCCTTAAGAAACTTGCATCTAGAGCTGCTAATATAACTGTCGACAAATGAGAGAGAGCTGCAAAGGAACCTCCTCAAGTCAACAAAAGCTGCTTTACAATAAGAACCAAATTCATGCAGTTTAGTTTGAAAGCAAAAGGTTGTTTAACCTCGTACACAGTCACATATAGGCCACATCTCTAGATGTGGCCCTCTAAGGGCCTCTAGATGTGGCCCTCTGAGCTATGGGATCAAGAAAAAACAGCTAACCACTAAAAGCAAAAAAAAAAAAAAACCAACCCCAAACACCTCTGTACATTTTGGAGCAGGGGCTGTGTACTCAATACTAGGTCTTGGAGAGCTGTCAGGCTCTCTGGTAGATACTCTGTTAGTTACAGTCTTGGAGAAGCCATCATGAACTCAACAGTGTATGCAGAGGCTCCCTGAGGGAGCACTGGCTCAGGAGAAGACAGCTGCAGCTCAATTTGGCCAATCTTCACCCAAAGGGCAACAAATCAGGTTCTGGAGTCCAGCAGCCATTTGTTCTGTATTAAACACCAAGAGGATGTTTCACAGACTAAAGTAGCTTTCATCCTCCAAGAGGAGGAAAGGCAGAAGAGTTAGGGGAAGAACACACAACAGCTACCTCGATCAGCAAGCCAGACAGGAAATCTCTTCTGGCCTCTTCCCCCTTGCTGGCTGACTGCAGATGCTTTGAGTTCACACACATGGAAGACAAGTTTAAACACTTCCCCTTCCCTACAACTCACAGAGGTGCTTGAAATTGCTGAGGTCCCAACATCTCTAACCAGGAAAGCTGCAGCAGCCAACCCTCTTTTCCTTCAGGAAGAAGACACATCCTGTTACCTCTCCTGGCAACTGGCTGTGGGACAGACAGCCTCACCACCACAGCCTGGCTTTTGCACCTGTGAGGCTCTGTCCCCACCACTTCAGGGCCCAGCTGAGCAGCATACTGCTGCCCTGTTCACTTCTTGGCCAAAGGCTGGCACAACCCAGCTAAAGGATATCAGTAGTTTTTGCACCTTAAAAGCTAACAGAATCCAGTCAACATGAGGACTGGCAGTCTCAAACCTTGCTGGCTCTCTCTTCTCTTGTCAACAGCTCCAAACAGGCTGCATCTGACAGAAAGAGTTTTGGTTCTCATGTTCAAGCCTCAAACTTTGCAAGACACCTGTAACTAGTCTTTCAAAGTCTCTTCAGAGGTGTTTCATGCAGAGTCAGTGTGTCATGAATACTTTAGAAGCAAGAATAAGCAGTATTGATCTGATTGTTACCACCAGCTGACACAGGAAGTCACTCTGTGCTTTCAATACAAGGTTTTCTGGAGGTTGGCTGTGCTGTACACACAAGACAGCTGTTCACTCTTCCCACTTTCCATCAAATCCAGACTGGAAAGGTGCTGCTAGTGTCAGGACCACAACTGGACAAACACTCTAAGCCTTCCTGGCTTGCACATAGGACTGAACAAAATTAGCCCCAAAGAAAAGCTTTGCAGAGCCTAGCAGCTGTAGTGAGAGGAGCCCAGAAGCTTCCAAGCCCAGCTGAGCTTTTAATTTTATTCAGAAAGGTGAAAGAAATTCAGAAATTCTTCAGCAGTAATTCCAGCTTGTAGGAGGGGTCAAAGATCACAGGAAAGCTCATCAGCAGGGAACAAAGCAGGAAGACATCTCTACTTTTGCAGAAGACATCTTTCCTTCAACAAACAAAAGCGGATTGTCATCTCAGGAACACTCAGCACTTGCACTCCTAAGGACAGCAGAGTGAAAGCAGGGCCAGCCTGAGGGCAAGAGGGACTAAGCTCTTTAAATGCCTTGGGATCTCAGATTAGTTCTGATGCACTGACGCACAAGTGGAAGCACACACAAGTCAGTTTAACCCAGAGAAGGCAGAACAAGACAGCCAGCATACAAGGAAGAAGACACAAGAGAGCAGCAAAGACTGCAAAGAGGACATTTAGTGGGTAAAAAGCAGTCAGGAGATATCCTTTTGGCTGCAGGTCAATGCCTTTGTACCCAAAACTTCATGAATTGAAGACAGTGATCAAATAAGGGGAGTGAAGCTAGAAAAGGCAAAGGACACAGTACACAATACAGTGACAAGCACAAGCACACTCCTGCCTAGAAGTGCAAATGCACAATGGCAGCTCACGTTGAGCTTTGCATCCACCAGGACCACCAAGTCCTTTTCTTTAGGGCAGGCTGGGCAGTAACTGGCTTTAGAGCAGCCCTGAAGAAAGGAACTTGGGAGTGCTGGTGAATGAGACGCTCAATATGAGCCAGCAGTGTGCACTTGCAGCCCAGAAAGTCAACAGCATCATGGGCTGCTTCAAGAGAAGTGTAGCCAGCAAGGTGAAGGAGGTAATTCTGCCCCTCTGGTCCACTCTGGTGAGACCCCATCTGGAGTACTGTGTCCAGTTCTGGAGCCCCTATTACAAGAAAAGTCTGGACATGCTGGAACGTGTCCAGAGAAGGTCCAGGAGAATGATCAGAGGGATGGAGCTCCTCTCCTATGGAGATGGTCTGAGAGAGTTTGGGCTGTTCGGTCTGGAGAAGAGAAGGTTCTGAGAAGACCTTATTGTGGCCTTCCAGTATCAGAAGGGGGCCTACAGGAAAGCTGAGGAGGGACTTTTAAGGGTGTTAGGTAGTGATAGGACTAGGGGGAAATGGATCCAAGCTACAGGAGAAGAGATTTAGATTAGACATTAAGAAGAAGTTCTTCACCATTAGGGTGATGAGACACTGGAACAGGTTGCCCAGGGAGGTGGTGGAAGCTTCCTCCCTGGAGGTCTTTAAGGCCAGGCTGGATGTGGCTCTGGGCAACCTGATCTAGACGAAGGAACTAGATGATCCTTGCGGTCCCTTTCAACCTCAAAAATTCTGTGTGATTCTGTGTCTGTGTGAAGATAATCTGCACTTGGCCACTTGAGCTGGGAACAACTACTAAAGGACAGAGGCTACTACTGCAGATAAATATTCACATAATAAAATGTATTCAATAGCCATGGGCCCAGACTCAACACTGGTATAAACAATTTCCCTGGTGGGATGTACTCTCCACTTTGCAGGAATGGATGGGATATTAAGAGGACTGGAGATCATTCATGACAAGCACACAGAGGACTGACACTGCAATGGCCAATTTGGCCAAATCAACCACCCAGAGTAGTGTTGGGAACAGCCTTGAGATTTCCAGAGACAATCACTTTTATCTGCACATGGCCCAGCAGCAATTCTCCACCAACTAGGTTCTTCAGCTTGCAGCCCTTGCTGATCCACAGGCTGTAGGTCAGAGAACTTCAGCTTCATAACTTCCTCTTCACATTGAATGAATGAGGCAATAGCAAGGCCATGGTGGTCCCCAATTCGGTGCTGGGTGACATCCAACACAGAGGTATCCAGAGCCACCTGCCTGGAAGGTAACATACACCCTGCAGTTTGTTGAGGGGTCTTGTGACAAGACCATAGCAAGGTGGAGGCTGGCCTCTTCTCCCAGGTAACAAGTGAAATGATGAGAGAAAATGGCCTCAGGTTGCACCAGGGGAGGTTTGCATTGGACATTAGGGAAAACTTCTCTGATGGAAAAGTCACTGGAACAGGCTGCCCAGAGAAGTGGTGGAATCACCATCCCTGAAGATGTTCAACAGACATCTGGATGAAGAGCTCAGGGACACGGTCTAACAGCTATGTATAGAAAGATGTTAGATTATGGTCACACTCAACCATCTTTTCCAACCAGGTGATTCTACGATCTTGAAAGGTCTGCTTAAGTACCAGACAGCTGTGATGCTCAGGCTTACCTCAGAGCACCAAGTGCTCCCCTTGCTCTACCTCAGAAAGCAGACAAATTTGGGTTACCACTTGTGGATTAACGCTAATCGGATTGAGACAGTGTAACTAATGCAACACTCACCCCAACAAAGGGAATGAACTTCTGCGAAGATTCTTCGTCGGGGCTAAAGGCAAAGAGAAAAGAGTCGTTAGCAGCTGCCTGTCCCGCGGGGCACGATACTCACTTCATGTGTTGCATTCAGGCATGCAGCAGGGACGGACAGTATGCAAGCGCCAGTCCAACGTCTCCTCTCAAGGCCCCCTGCCAGCGCGCCAGGAGTCTGCACGGGTGGGGAAGAGCACGCAGCTTACGGCACATCTCTCGGGGAGGGGGGGAAAGGTCTCTTCCTTCCTCCCTCCCTCCCGCTCGACAGAGAAACATGCTTTGATGGCATGGCAGTCACCACAGACACACGACCTCCTACTGCGAGGAAATGGATCTGTGCCACAACACCACGGAGAACTGCGCGTTACTTACTAGTCCCTGCAGCGCTCTGCACGCATGGCCTGGGCGCGTCCCACCTTTGGAGCCATGTGCCATACCTTGCACATCCCAGCACCGCTAAAGCAGTTAGCCTGCCACGGGGGTTACAAGCCGTGACAGCTGGTTACTGGTATAGCACTAGCAAGTGGGCACACACACACCCGCGGCTCCGCGCTCCCTGCCGCCGGCGGCTCCGGGGCACGGCGGGCAGGGCAGGACACCAACCGCAGAACAGCGACAAGCTCAACCACACGGAACAGAAAGCACACCGTGTCCCGGGAACAGCTGAAGACAACACCGCACACGGCTCGAAAGCAGGAAGGCATTGCCCCCTCCTGCTCTGGCCCTGCCCAGGCTTCAGAAGCCAGAGAGTGAAGAAAGGTCCAGCAATGAATGCCACAGTCACACCTAATGGGAATTAGGGAAAAACTCCGGAAAGACAAAAGGGGAAAGACCTGAACAAGGAGGAAGGCAGGCTGGGAGAGCCTGCAGAGACACTGCTTCCTTCAAGGCTGACAGAAATGAAGATGGACCCATAGGGCGAGGAAAGGAGCGCAGCACCATGTCCACACATTCGGAAGAATTACAACTCAGCAGAAGAAGTGACTGTGTAGACAAGACACACAACGGTTCTCAGGGGTCAAGCACAGGAAACAGGTAGGAAGCAGACAAACAGATTTCTCATGTTTCTCGTCTGTTTTTTTCCCCGCCTCAGCAGTGGAAAACCATTCAGCATCGCCTCCATCCAGAGTATTGTTAGGTGCAACACAAATAGTTCAGGGAAGCAGGTATTTCAGAGCTGTTTCCAGGCACAGATCTGAACCACACCGAATGCACAAAGGTTGCCAACTCCTGTGTGGTTAGCACAGGCTGGACAGTTTTCTCTAAGCCCTGTGGAAACAATGGCATAGAACTGCAGAGAACGTGACTCAGACAGAGTTCCCTCATGGTCCCAGAGCCTGCTTTTACAAACAGCCTCTCTCTTTGGCTCAGCTTTGCTTATTCATCTCTAAGCAAAAGCCAGGGGCTTTCCTCCCTCTTCCTGCCTTACAACCCCAGGTGCTACACCTTCATTCTCCCTACAAAAGCAGACACTAAAATGACCAAGTTTCTGATCCTGCATTGAATGGCAGAAAGGTCACATCTTTTCAAATGTGGCTGTACTCTTCCCAGCAAATAGATCTCCTTAGAACATGATATTTCCATCTCCAGTTCCCAGAGGGAAACAAGAAACCCACAGAGCTGCTGGAAGAATCACAGAGCAGAGGCTCAGCTTTCTTCTCTTTTCTTCAGCTGAGAAGCAGGCAGAAGGAAGTCCTGCTGAGTGAGGAAAACACCTAGGCCTCCAGAAGGATAGCTTTGCTCCAAGCTCCCCAAAATCAAACTGAGTCAAATTCCAGCAGAAAACTCAATCTTTTTCCTCCTAGGAGCTCAGACTCCCACTGAGGAGAGCTCAGGGGTGATTCTGAAAGAAACAGTTTGCTTCAGTTACCATTTACCACAGCTCAATGATGCACAGACTGTTCCTGAAGCAATGCAGCTGGATTTCAGCTCAGCTACTGCAGTCCCATCATGTGTCCTCCTGGGAACTTTGATCTTGTAGATGTGTCTCTGAAAATGCTGCTCCTCACGTGGATGAAACAAAAGATGAGATGACGACGTTTGTTCTCCTCTTTCATGCTGATTCCCAATTCTCTTTGTTCAGGATCCCAAAATATTAATCCAGAATCCTTTCACTTTGGTCTCTCCTACACCTTCTGCCACAGCCCTCCAACTAAAACACCCCCTGTGCCTATAAAGGCAGCTCTCCTTTATTACCTGGGCTGCACAGGTTTTATCCTCCCATGGTTATGACCAAGGCATTGGCTTTACCCATAGGACTTCTGAAGGCCCTGGTATCTCAGCTATAATTTAAAGTCAGACCTGATCCCTGTTTGGGATTTTTAACAATGTCATTGATACTTTATCTCTGCTTAAGATAAACCACTAATTCCCAAATTCTGGAAGAAAAAAAAACCTCAAAACACAAAACAGACCTGTGCAGAGAGGCTCAAAAGAAAATCTCCATCTGGAACAGGGAGTTCAGTTTATCGTTTCGCTTGGGCAAAATCCATCCACCTGCAACCAGTCATTCAAAGGCAAACTGTCCAGAAATGGACTTGCAGGCTCCCTCCCTATCCCAAGAAATTAATTCAGCCTGAACAAAGGCATACAGCCAGATTTATAAGACTTAGTACTCTCATAAAGGAGAGGATGCCACATTCCCAGAAGTCACCCACCTGGCAAAGAGATGGAACAAGCTACAAGCTGTCAGATGTCACAGTAAGAGCAAGTGAATCATCCCTTAGAGCGGTTATGCCAGTTATGAGCCTTTGACGAAGATTTTAACTTTAAGCATCCCAAAACAGGTTCAAATGAAGCCAGACACCTGTGATTTCCTAGCAGGTCTCAGGCACTGCCTTTACTACAGGCAAGACTTGCAGGAGGCAGCAGGAAAGAGAGGACTTCCATCACTGAAGGACTAAGAGGCCTCTGCGCCTTTTCAGACTGTCCAAGGTTTCTGTTTGGTATGAAGCATCTCTCCTTCCCACTAGGCAACTGTAGCTGCCTACAGGCTAATACTGGCCCTGTTGCATCAAGTCTTCAGTGGTCAAATCAAAGAAAGAGACAAAGCAATTCCAGGTCCCCAGGACACACCAGATGAGGAACCTCTTTGCTTCCCCATGGAACACCCATCCAGCATCACTCATATTCCTACAGCAGACTGGACAATCTTAACAAGACCTTCAGCATTTCTTCAGCCTTTTCTCTCCTCTGCTGTACTGCTCTGGGTAAGGGACACAAGTAAATCCCTGTTAACATATCTACCAGCTGCTCAAGGAGATTCATGCAGTAACCTGGCAGACAACATGGGCATTCCTGGGCCAGAGGTGGCACCATGTTCAGCAACTGCACTCAGAGAAACAACCTGGGCTCTGCCAAGCCACTGCCCTGCAGAGCCTCAGAGACATACAGCAGGCAGAAACCATGTTAGCCCTGCACCCTAGTGCTCAGGAACCTCCAGCCCAAGGCACTTGTACTTCAGGGAGCAAGAGCTGATAAAGTGCTGTACAACATTAAGAGCGAAGAGCTTTTAGCGAAGGTGTACCTAGGTATGAAATGACTCAGCCTTCATCCTAAAAAGCGAGCAACGCTTTTATTTCCAACAGCCAAGCTGCTCCCCAGAGCTGTGTGAGGGCTGTTCAGAAGCCAGGTGGCATGAGCTGTGCTGGACACTGAATTACAGTGGGTGACACCAGCCCAAGTTCACAGAACTGATAAGCAGTCCAGCTCCACTGGGAACTCCACTGCAGAATCTCAGATATCAAACATCATCGGGTTTCATCCAAGAAAGCAACGCAGAGAGATATCAACACAGATGACACACCCTTCCTGGTGAGAGGCACACCTCTGCCACTAAGGCCTCAGCTCCCCAGATGTTGCCTGGACTGCAGCGTTTCTTGACAATTCAGCAACCAGTAATTGTCCCAGTGCTCACAAAGTCAGTCACCCAGTGTAAGGCAGAGAAGCTGAAATGGCAATTCATTTCCTTCCTGAACCCCTTTCCTCATTGCCAGCCCCCTTTATTTCAGGTAAGGTCAGCAGATGCGCCGAAAGAATGGGACAAAGCTTTCATACCATTGCAGTCCATCACAGGCAGCACATGCGCTAACCCTTTGCCATGACAAACAGAACATGGGGACAGGAAGGACAGCAGAGGTGAGTCAGATAGGGATAGCTGGCAATAAAGTTGTAAAGCAGCTCATCACATACAGCTACGTCCTAGAGACTGGCCTGGCTTTCCTTGGACCACTAGGGCTTGTTTAACAGAGCAAATGCTATGGTACTGGGAGACTGTGATGAATTTGTAGGTAGCGCTGCCATTTCTATGTGGACCACTGCCTTGAAAGCTGGCCTTGGAGAAGCCATTCTCCTCTGGCCTTGAGTGAGAAGGAGCTGCAGTAACTTTGTGAACTGAGGGCAAAAAAGAGTGTCCAATAACCACATGATTTGAAGCAGGGAACCCTGCAGGCAAGGGGGTTTTGGAGGCAGCTCAGAGAGCACAACTCCACTGCTAGCATCTATCTGTCTCCTCTTTCTTAAGCTCAGGTAAGCCTCCTAAGTTTGAGCTAGCCTGCCAGTAACAAACTAGTCCTTCATTTTTCAATTACAGGGAGAACATTTGGTGACCTGCACTTTGGATACTGCACATCTGAACCCCACCCTGAGCCACCAAGTGCCACCTACAGCACTCCAGTTCCAATAGATGAGACTTGAAAAGCCTCTGCTCAGTCCTGATCCTTTCGGAGCTACACTGTATCCTCTGATGGTTAGGAAGAAGGGAAGAAAAAAAGTATCTTACCTTCTCCATGGTTTACTGCTCAAAGCTACTCTCTCAATAACCGCTTAGCTCCCACTCAGCCTGCATCCTGAGAACCCAAATGTGTGGTCCAAAGGCAGAGCTGCCATTTTCTATAATGCCTTCTGCATTATTCAGCAGAAGCCACAGCTTCAAAGCAGCAAGCAGAATTTAACCTAAAATACAACTGTGCATCCCAGACCTGCAAGAACTGTTAAACAAGGCACAGAAGACCAGTTCATAGGGTAAAAGAGATAGGAGATGGGAAAGGGAACCTAAAAGGAATTGGTACCTTATGGCAAAATCAAAATGAAAGCTCTTTTTCCTTTTCAGAAAGCAACCAAAGAAAAAGATAAAGATGTTATTATAATTATAACAAAGTGATGCATTCAGTTAGATAGTGCTAATGGAAACAAGTTCTGTGCTGTTTTACACAGTACCCTCCCTCAGTTGCCGCCAATGTCAGGGAGCTGCAAGTCTGAAGAAAGCCACATTGGGAGGCAAGTGCCCATCACTCCAAGGGAAAGCTTGTTCCTCTAACTCACTCTGCTGTTTGCTCATGGGTTACCTAGCTGAAAGCAGAAGTAATTTTAAAGCAGACCCAGAGATACTAAGAGACTGCAGCCATTGGCATCAGTTTGACTAACGTCTCATCAGTCTCTCTTCCAAGTAACCCTCTGCAGGGCTTAAGCCAGATATAAACCTATCAATAGTTACAGCACAACATTACCAAATCCAAAATCCTGAAAATCCAACTAGATCAGACCAGCTTGCTAAAGTGGTCATGCACATTGCTGGGAGGGCTAACTCCACGTGCTGCTGAAGTACATTTCAGATGTTTTTTAACAAGTACTAAAATGGCCTTTCTAGGCACATTAGAAACTCAATATGGTGTGTGTTAATTGCTTCTCAGCTTTTTGGGCTAAAATCAAATTCAGCGTAGGCTCTGATGACAAAAATCAACCTGTAACAGAATGGAGAAAGGCAGTGGAGACCAGTGCATACCCCAGCAACTGAAGGGTGCCAAGAAAGAAAAAGGCAGCTATTGGAGGGGGGTTGGCACTGCACTAGGGGTGTCTGAATTCCTAATGGTAACTAAGGTAAGTCTTCACACACAGAAAAACAGCAACAAAGATTGAAGCTAAAAGCTTCAAGCACCCTGTGGCTCTCCAAACCTCACCTTTACCAGGTTAACACTACAGAAGTCCACAAGTACTTGAGAAGAGTACATCCTTTTTTGTGGACTAATCCGTCTGGATATGCTTTCTCCTAGGAGTACCTGAAGAATGGAGTCAAATTTTGCCAAATAATTTCCACAAAGCAACACAGAGCAAGACACAGGAATGGTAAAGCAATACACAATGAACACTTCCAAAAAGAGGGGAAAAAAATTACTCTGCCAACAACTTTAATCCCTCCCAGTTCTTGTGTAAAGGAGGGACCAATGAGGAACGTTAATGGACCAAAATAGAAAAGTCAGATGTAACATGAGAAGAGTAGTACTTAACAATTAATAGCATCCACACCTCGTATGAGAATTGTAGTGGAGAAAAACCACTAGCTGAATGTTTGTCCTGCTGTCAGAAACTGGGATACGAGTTGGAGTCTATTATTCTCTGTGCATCAGAAAATGTGTCACTAGACTTGACTAACTGTTACTCTTCTTCCTGGACTACAGCCACATGAGGCTCTACAAACTTCTGAATCTTGCTTTCAGAACCAAATCATCCCTCCTACAGGCTGCTTATCCCTTAATAGAAGTTGAAGTAAGTCCTGGTGAATGTCAGCCTTCCCCAGTAGGAGATCTGGCATCCTGCAACTGCCAATCAACAAGGATTTTGACTTTCTTATGAGAAGCTCTGCTATTTACACTCGAAAAAGAAAGGGTTTGAGTCCACTCAACACCAATGTAAAATGGCCAGGTCTCATGTAAGACACTTTTGGAGGGGGGAAATGTCACAATTCAGTTTTACACATCTAAGGTCTCTGCACTAAGATATCTCTGGACTCTAAGCAGCTGTAATCTATCCAACCCTACCTTGCCTAGTCCTCACTTCCCCAAACCTTTCATAGCCCCAAAGAAATCACTGTGTTTACAGCAACAACACCGCTGCAGAGTCACTGTTACCTAATCAGGACACATCACTGAGGGCAAGCTACTGTAAGGCTCCCAAGGTGTTTGCAGTTTGGAGTGATTTAAAGACTGCTGACACATGAGATGAGAGAAGCACTTTGCTTTCAACCTGAAGCTTGCTCTGGAGGGCCAGTATCACATCAGTGACATACCTTTTCTGCTTGTATGTCAGCATTGCTTCAGCGATGGGCAACTGGTGTGCACAGTTTGCCCCTGCTATATACTGCGTTATCCGGGAGACGACATCAGGTGCTTCTGAAACTGCAACAGAACAAAGACAGAAAATCATTTAAGTTGCTTCTCAGATCACCACCAGCACTGCCCTCTGTTTGCTCAGCCAAGCAGCTGATTGTACCCAGCCAGTTGCACGTGAACTGCATCTTCCGAAGGAAGCTCTGCAGCCTGCCCTGGAGCACTGTGAAGCTGTGTGACCAAAAGTAAACCTCCTACAAGAACACGAAGGTAAAAAAGCAGTGGGAAGGTGCAGAAGTATGTACACAGCATTGCTGACTGAAGTGCTGTGGTTATTTTGTATCTGTTAAAATCCTTTTATTTGAAAATGTGTACCTGCCCAGAGTCAGCTTTAGACCTTTTGGCTCCTTGACCGTAGGCACCTGCTGAAGAAAGTGCCCAGCCTTGGTAAGCTGCTCTGCTCCCACCAGTATTTGCGTTCATTCATTTCCTAATGAACTCATGGCTTTGCTGAGCAAACGGAAGACTGAGAACCATGCAAGGGTAGGAAGACCACAAAGTCCATGTGTCCAACAACAAGTATGCTTCAGATCTGAGAGGCTGTGTTTGATTCAAGTTGACAAGTTCACTTGGTGGCATGGTTTGGCTGATGTCATGGCGTTAGGTTATAGGCTAGACTTGATGATCTCAGAGGTCTTTTTCAGCCTCCATGATTCTGAGACAAGAAGACATTTCCTAAATGCCTTCCTTACTTGTTTGGTTTCAAGCAAAGAGCTTCAAACTGTGAGATCAAGTGAACACAAGTGACCTTCACCATACCTTAACGTGCGTTTTAACCCAAACTCTGATTCTGAACTGAGAAAAGCTGTGATTCTTTGCCACATATTATGACCTTAGAATTGTCAGAGCTGGAAGGGACCTCAAGGATCATCCAGTTCCAACCTTCCTGCCACGGGCAGGGACACCTCACACTAGATCAGGTTGCTCACAGACACATCCAGCCTGGCCTTAAAGACCTCCAGGGATGGGGCTTCCACTACCTCCCTGGGCAACCTGTTCCAGTGTCTCACCACTCTCATGGTGAAAAACTTCTTCCTAAAATCTCATCTGAATCTACCCACTTACAGTTTTGCTGCACATGTCATCAGGTGGTTTCTAAGTAGTTCTCACTGCACAGATGAAAGTGGAGAATCTGCAAGGTCTGGACAGCACAAAAATGAGACTCTGTTTTCCTCAGGGCATGCAGGCAAATAAATAAGGACTGCAGCATAACCAGTGGAAGAATAGATAGGGTTCTTGAGTTGGATTTCTAATAAAGTATTTCTACCTCAGAAACACAAATCAAGTCTGTATTTACATTTGTCTGCATTTTCAAGTGCAGCAAGGAATTAAAAGAAACCAGCTCCAGACACTTGCTCTACTATGAACTTAGAATGAAGGAAAAGCATAGGCTGAGCAATGCACTTAAGGCATCTCTTGTCTAGCCTTCAGCTCCCTTCATCTTCAGAAGAGGCTGCCCAGGGCTTTGTTCAGCCAAGTTCACATGTTTTAGAAAAAGCTCTGGTGAAGAAGTCTCACTCTGCCTTCTCCTCCAACAGTTAAACGACTTTCAGAAGAAATCTGGAAGCCTCAGACATTCTGCAAGTCCAGTAGGAGAACCACACTTCCCCACCCTCACAGCGCTCCAAAAACTCCCACGTTTGTTTTTATTTTTATCTTCTTGTGCAATTCTTGTATGAGATATGCTGCCATAACAGCATCACTCCTTGGTCAAGGTCAAGTCTCAGTGTAGGCCTAGATGTCAGATGCAAATCCTCCTTTCTACCGTTTTATTCTGTTATTGAAAGCATTAATATCTCAGCAAATTAGTACTTTTGCCACACTCTAAGGTTTTATTCTGGCCTAAAACAAACTCAGATCTAAACAGGAACTTGTTGATTTGACCTAAAGCAGCTCCCTGTGCTACAACCCTGGTGAAGAACAAAATTATTTTTTAATGAGAAAGATCCTGCCAGTAGGCTTCAGAAATGTCAAGGTCATGCTCATGCACAACTAACAGAAGTTAACCTTCCCACAGTTTCCAGTTTTCCAAATCCTTTTGGCTGGACGGCTTCTGAGAGCAGTCTGCTAACCTTGGTAGTGAGACCTCCACATCAAAGAACAAAGCTGAGATGTAGGTAAAAACACAGTGACTCAGAGGCAGCTAAGTGCCTTTGGGAGCCAACAACTGTTCGCAAACCACCACGTGGAGGACATACAAAGGTCAGCATCTGAAAAGGGAATGTGGTAGAGTAAGGAGAAAAGAGGAATGAAAACATTTGTCTGCTTCCTCTTGTATTTACTTGACCCTTGTTAAAATTACTCATTCAAGCCTTTTATCCCATGCAGGCCAGACACATGCTCTTACCAGTGGTCTGTGCTTCAAGTTTGTTGAACAGATCTCTCCAGGCTAGATCTTGGAAGAAGTTGTTGTATCTGTAATCTACAGACCCCAGATACTTGGCCACTGGATGAGAGCCTAAGAAAGAAAGGAAAACATGAGAGTCATTCTTCCCAGCACTGAACATGTGTGCTTTATCTGTAAGAAATTCAACTCCAGGATCAAAGGTATAACTAGACACCCCAGAAATAAATGTCTTCAATTATAACCAAGTAATTTACTCCAGTTCACATATTCAGAGAGACTGCTTTAACATCACTGCTACCTTCCTTTTCCCCACACTGCCAAATTACATTTTCAAAGGCCAAAGAAAACTGGACTGGGAAAAGTGCTGAAGAAATAAATTACTTGGAGGACAGAGGCCCTATGGCTTCCCACCTCAGCTTCTCAGTTTTGCTTTCCCAGCAGCCATTCCTAGCCCACGGGCTGCACTCTGTGTGCACCACATCCAGGTCATTTCCACCAAGAGAAGTCGGACCCCTTCATCCAAACAGCACTCACACACCACAGCTGTTTTGCAGTACTGAGAAGAGGCAATTCTCCCCAGTCAGGAAAAAACAACCCCAGGAGAACTGTTTAGTTGGTGGAGAAGGACTACAAATTCAATGAATCAGCTGTAATTAAATACAGAGGGAAGATTCCAAGGAGTGCTGTCTTTAGCCAATACTGGCACATGGGTCAGGTCCTTGGTTGCTCTAGCTGTGCTTTACGGTTCTTCCATGAGCATGGAAGACTTCCTCAAGAAAACTTGTGTCCAGCTTGCAGCCCTGAGTAGAAATCTGACTTCATACTTCTATTGAGCAGGAGAGGGAAGGCATTTCAATGACAAGCTCTGCCCTGTGGCCTTTATTTTAGGCTACAGGTGTCTCAAAACCAGACAATGTCCTCTTGAAACTACTTTTCCAGTCTTTCAACACAGAAGATAAGTCATGCTCAGCATGAGTTCTGTACCAGCCATGAAGTGGTCTCATAGTCCCTCCTGATCAGCTTATTTTTATCATTCCTGCATACCAAATTCTCACATCAAGCCACACTTCTAGAGACCGCAGCAGCTGAGTCATCAGCTGGTAAGTGGTAACCTGACAACTCCTTCCAAGAAGACCGTAATTGCTTAACCATCTCACCATCCTCCACCAAACATCACAGTACAAAACACCCACTGTCTTTTCTCAGTCCTCCAAACCAGTGCTAGTTTCCAGACTTCCAAAGAAGGTTCAAGCAGAAGGTCTCTCTGAGCAACCTTTGGTGTCACAGAATCATAGAATGGTCTGGCTTGGAAGGGACCTCCACAGGTCATCTAGTCCAATCCGCTTGCAGTCAGCAGGGACATCCTCAAGTAGATCAGGCTGCCTAGAGCCCTGTCAAGCCTTACCTTGAATATCTCCAGAGAAGGGGCGCCAACCACCTCCCTGGGCATCCTGTTCCAGTGTTCCACCACTCTCATAGTAAAGAACCTGTTCCTAACATCCAATCCAAATCTGCTCTTCTGTAGTTTGAAGCTATTGTCCCCTGTTCTGTCACTGCAAGCCTTTTGTAAACAGTCTCTCTCCATCCTCCTGGAAAGCTCTCTTCATATACTGAAAGGCTCCTTTCATGTACTGGAAGGCTACTATTAGGTCTCCCTGTAGCCTCCTCTTCTCCAGGCTGATTAACCCCAGCTCCCTCATTAGAGCCATTAGAGACTGAGGCTTGAGTTCTTTCCTGGATCCTCCTGATCACAGCTACTTTGGACTCCCAATTTCTTTTGCAGTGGAGTTTTAAACAGTGCACATGGAAGGGGTCTACACCATGGACTAGAGA
Organism: Psilopogon haemacephalus; assembly: GCA_013396835.1. Taxonomy (NCBI): domain Eukaryota; kingdom Metazoa; phylum Chordata; class Aves; order Piciformes; family Megalaimidae; genus Psilopogon; species Psilopogon haemacephalus. Next base: position 32,896 of record VWZI01019547.1, read on the forward strand.
AGCTTCTCCACATGCTGAGAAAACACACTGCAGACACAGCTGGAAACAAGTAGGAGGTCTCCTAAGATATTCTATCCATAAGAGCTAAATAAAATGCTCAAAATAAACCCCCCAAACAGCCAAAATAACCTCCAACCTTATTTTTTTTCTTTTTACTATATATACATTTGCCACTTTTTCATAGTGCATACACTGATTTGGGCATCAAAAGAGTCTTTCAGCCATGGAATCAGACAGACTCAGTCTCCCAGTATGGATATTCACTAATCATTTTTCACTGTTAACAAACCACCATGGGTTGACTCTTCTGTCATTGCACTGTTTAGTTAGCGGACTAAGAAGATAAAATAACCTGAGAAAAAACTTCACCATTCGCACTGTGAAGGTGGTGCTAACAGCAATAAGTCTTTTCCTTTAAGACATTTATGGCATGGTCACCATTTTGTCTTCCATACTTTTTCAGTTGTCAGAAAAGAGAAGTTGCTCCTCAATCACTTTAATGAACTGCCAGAAAGCTGGCCAGAAATAAGTCCTTGATCTGATCAGGAAACACTGCAGACTTCCACGGAAAAGACCCTGTTAGGAAAGTTTCTATATTTAAAATACATTTTTAAAGCCTTCACAGTTCTGAAGCAGTTACATTACCAAAGCACTTTGGTTTTTGTTTTGTTGGGTTGTTTGGTTTTTGTTGGTTTTTTTTTTAATTACCAAAGAAAGTTTTAATATAAAAAAACCCAAACAAAACCAAAACATAGCCGAACACACACTGGCTAGATTTTGTATTTTGCTTTAAAGAGATCATTCAAGATTTCAGAACACAAAACTCCTCTTCTGAGGCCAGGAGACAGTCAGCTTGTGAGGATCAAAGTTCTCAGTCACACAGACTTTCATTCAAAGCACGTTTAACCTTGCAGACCTTTTTTTGCCTTGTTTTTACCCCCTAAAGGGCTATCTCTCCTCTTCCTGTCAACCACTTTGGAAACTAAATGTCTGTCTTACAAAAGCATCCGGCTCGCTTCCTCTGCCTTTTTCACTGACTTCTGCAAACTGCACCACTGAATTGACAGCCTAACCCCACTGTTCCTCATGTGGAACAGCAGCTTCTGACTCCTACAGCATCTACCATCAGCTGGTCCAAAACCTTGAAGACCAGAAAATGCCAACAAAAAGTGCTTTTCAAGTTCACTTTTGCCTACATCACCAAGTGCCCTGTTCACACAAGCCAAGCTATTGCCATCCTTACACCACCAACAGATGCCCCTGCCCACAAGCTTAAGTGACTGCCTGTCTTCCCAGACCTCACTGCTACCACATTCCTCATGTTTCTGACCATGAGATCCCTAATGCTATTTATCAGTCCACTCTACTTGCTGCAGCACAAGCAATCCAAGCTGGGTAAGTTGCCAGTCAGACAGGCCTCTTGAGCTGCTCAAATGGCAGATTTAAAGTGTCAGGAAAACTGAGGAGAAAATCCAAGCAGAAGAGCACATAAAGGAAAGGACAAAAGATGCATGCAATTTGAGTAATTTTAACTCTCAGCAGTTTCAGAGACTTAAAATAATTCCCCCACACCTCCTCCATAAACATTTTCTGTGTCAACCTCAAAGAGGCCAATTATTGCTTAGGGAAACACAGTACCCAATGAATTTAAGATTTCAGCCATGGAAAGGGCTTCCAGAACATTATTTCTATGCATTCATTGTACCATGTCTCCTTCCAGATTTTCAAAATAGCAGAGCCATAATGGTAGAACAAGGTGATGTAGAAATTGCGGCTCCTAACATTGTCGACCCAGCCTCTTCCCTCAGTGGAAACAAGGGAGAGCTGGTACATCACAATGGCCTGCAAACCATCGAGGCAATGTACTCGGGTGGACCTGAAAGACAGTCCCCTGGAAGAAGGGGAGAACTGGTTCACCAATGGGAGCAGCTATGTCCTGAAGGGAGAGTGAAGAGCTGGGTATGCTGTCACCACCAGCCGAGAGGTAATAGAATATAAACCATTACTACCAAAAGCATTGGCACAGAAGGCAGAAATCATAGCCTTAACTTGAGTACTAGAGCTGGCCTGAGGGAAGATCTTATACATTTACATGGAGTCTAGATACACTTCTGGAGTTGTCACACAGTCGGGGCCATTTGAAGAGAGAGGACTTCGGAATTCCCAGGGAAAGAATATCAAACATACAACAGAAATTCTGAAGCTAATTAGAGACTGTACAACTTCCAGAAAAGGTGGCAACAGTCCGTGTCAAGGCCCACCAAAAGGTGAGCTCTGAATTGGAAAGAGGAAACAAGCTCGTGGATAAGGAGGCAAAACAGGCAGCAAGAGTTAACAGTAACAGCAGCCTTAGTCCCTTATGGTCAAGTCTCCCTAGAAGGTAAGCCAAATGATACCAAGGAAGATAGGAAACCCATCACTGATTCAGAAGGGTCACATAATGAAGGTGGGTGGGCTATAACTCCACGGGAAAAGTGCATAGTTCCATCTTGCATGACATGGTCAATGGTTGGAGGAGAGCACAGGCAGGGACACTGCAGGGTGGAGGCCCTATAGAAAGAATACGAATAGTGGCACTGCAGTCAGACAGGTAACGCAACAGCGTGAACTCTGTCTCCAGATTAATCCAAAAATACCCCCAGGTTAGAAATGGGCCAAATTGGAAAAGGCAATGGCCCAGGACAACATTGGCAAATTGACTTTTTGGAACTTCCAAAAAAAGGGGAGTATCATTTGTAGGTTCTAACTGATACCTTTTCAGGTTGGCCAGAAGCATTTCCTACGAGAACAGCCAAGGCATGGGAGGTAACTAAGGCATTACTTCAAGAAATCACAGCCAGGTTTGGTGTTTCTGTAGTATATCTTCAGATAGGGGAACACATTTTATCTCAAAAGTAGTGCAACAAGTTAGTCATCACTTGGGAATAGATTGGCAGCTGCATACTCCATATTAGCCACAGTCAAGTGGCCAAGTAGAAAAGATGAATCACGTAATTAAACAATAAATTGTAAAATTAGGACAGGAAACCAACCTAGCCTGCCCTCAATCCTTGCCCCTAGCCCTTCTGTGCATACCTAGGACAAAGGAAGGATTGAGCCCCTTTGAGATTCTATATGGACAACCATATGGGATACAATCAGGGGTTTCTACTCAGGTTGGGGAAGAAATAATTACATCATATATAGTGGCTCTGGGAAAACGATTAAGGAAAATAGAGAAACAAGTATTGGGAACAAGAGGGAGAGGTCTGGATGGGCTGGTACATGGTATACAACCTGGTGACTACTTGTACATAAATTCTCTTGCAGAAGAGACATTTGAACCACAGTTGGAAGGCCCATTCCAAATACTCCTTGCCTCATTTATGGCTATCTGGGAACAAAACCCACAGAGGGGTGAAAAAGGCTCCAAAGTCATCAAGGAAAGTTATAGAAAAGCAACCTGGACGGTTGCACTTTTCATAATGCTAAGCCTAACACTAAATTTTACTGAATCAGGGGCATGGGAGAGGAGAAGTCATGTACAAGCCATCCAAATAGTAGCCAACAACCTGAACATAAGTAACTGTTGGACTTATACAATGATCCCCAGAAGCAGCCTGGAGACACCATTGCTCAGGGTACCAATAAGCGATCTCAAGCAATGGAACTGGCCTTATAATGAGACAGATGGTAGGCATTGTAACAAGACAGGGGACACAACACAAAAGCAACTATTTTTCTTGACACCCTTGAAGAATATCAAAATATTATACAGGAATGACAGCAGCTTTGCCGTAGGGAATTTCTCTGGAAACTTTTCCAGAGTCAAATGTAACCGCTTATACATCACCCCATAACTGTGCAAATTACTCAGTGATGGGCAGTTCTTAGCCACCCCAACCAGTCCTTGGCCACTCCAAACAGCACACTCGAAGTATTGAATCTACCAGGATGTAGACTCAATACTTTTGTGTGGGCTGAGAAGCAACATGACCAGAGGTTGTTTACCCTTGGGATTCTGGTAGCTATGCAGAGATGGGAAAGCAAGGAAAGGATTGCCAGGGTGTTGGACAAGTCAGTGTATTACAAAGTATTTAATGCCAGATATTCAGATTCACAATAGAATGTAAGTAGTAGTTGGTAGTATCCCAGTAGGAAAGTATCCTACTGGGATACTACCAACTCCCTGGAGAAAGACAAGATCAGTTCCAAACAACCCACTTATAGATAGACCCAGAAGGTTCCATAGCTTTGTTAGATGGTTTATTCTGGGAATAGGGGTAAGAAAGCCAGAAAAGGCAAGAATAGATAATTGAGCCATAGACACTATACAAGCCCTACAGAAAGTGACCTTACTAAGCCAAGTATCCCTACAAAATTGAATGGCGCTGGACCTTTTGACAGCAAAGGAAAGGGGGGTATGTATAGTATTAAATCAGAGCTGCTGCACATATATAGATGAAAGTAAAGGTAGAAACAGATGTCTCCAAACTGTGGGAGTATTCAAAGACATTAACAAACTAATTCTGAATACTTCCTTTGGATTTGCTCAAATTTGACACACGTTGGCCTCTTGGCTGCAGAACTTTGGATGGCTTAAACAACTGTTTGTGTTAATGATAGCTGTTTATCATTAGGAGTGATTGTTTGTGTAACTTTAAAATACTCTATGTATTGTAATAAGGGCACTTCAGATGGTTATGTGAACTGGAAGAAGCACCAGCTCCAACAAAAGGTAGAATCAGGAAAACACTTTGGAGTGTGGTTTAGTAAAGTTGAACTGTTACCATAAAAAAATTACTAACCTATAAGAAAAGTGGGGACTGATGGGGTTTAGAAGTAGAAATACTTTTGCAATCATATAACTCCACATATCTGCCTACCTAAAACTAACAAAGGACAAGCTGTGAAGTATCTGCCCACCCGGAGGCACTGAGATAAGGAAACAAGGACTTCTACAGAGACCCTGAGACATCAAGATAAGGACGCAAAGATGTCTACAGAGACCGTGAAACTGGCCAGAACTGACTGAGCAGTTTGGGCTCAGTGATAAGCTACACAGCTCAGCACATTTTGCAACCAAGAGGGTAGCACAAGGAGCATGGCGGGCCTTCATCCCTAGGACCCCAAACAACACCACCAGGGTAGCATCCGTCTGCGCAAAAGATAAGGACCGTGGGTGGGCAGATGTAAAACATCTCTCAGAAGTACTTTGTATACGCATAAACCTTTCCTGGAACTCAGCCTGGACAGGCTGGAGAGGTGGGCACATGCCAACCTCCTGAGGTTCAACAAGACCAAGTGCAAGGTCCTGCATCTGGGTCAAGGCAATCCCAAGAACAAATACAGGCTGGGCAGTGACTGGCTGGAGAGGAGCCCTGAGGAGAGGGACTTGGGTGTGCTGGTGGACGAGAAGCTTCACATGAGCAAGCAGTGTGCACTTGCAGCCCAGAAAGCCAACCAGATCCTGGGCTGCATCAGGAGAAGTGACTCTCCCCCTCTGCTCTGCTCTGGTGAGACCCCACCTGGAGTACTGCATCCAGTTCTGGAGACCCTAGTACAAGAGGGATGTGGACATGCTGGAGCATGTCCAGAGAATGGCCACAAGGATGATCAGAGGGCTGGAGCACCTCTCCTATGAGGACAGACTGAAAGAGTTGGGGCTGTTCAGAGTTGGCTTGGAGAAAAGGAGGCTCTGAGGTGACCTTATTGTGGCCTTCCAGTATCTGAAGTGGGCCCACAGAAAAGCTGAGGAGGAACTTTTTAGGCTATCAGGACTAGGGGGAATGGAGCAAAGCTGGAGGTGGGGAGATTCAGATTGGATGTGAGGAGGAAGTTCTTCACCATAAGCATGGTGAGGCCCTGGAACGGGTTGCCCGGGGGGTGGTTGGATGTGTTTAAAGGCCAGGCTGGATGAGGCTCTGTCCAGCCTAATCTAGGGTAGGGTGTCCCTGCCCACGGCAGCGGGGCTGGGACTAGATGATTCTTGTGGTCCCTTCCAACCCTAACTGATTCTATGATTCTATGTAATAAGTAACAACATATAAATGGCAAGGTTGGGACCCAGGGTGTGCACATGCTTTGGCAGAGAGTCCCCTGGTGCACCAGCATGCTTAAGAAACATACCTGCTTTATAACCTTTTGGGTTATAAGGGTTTTTTTTCCCCCCTGCATGTCAGCACCAGCCTTGCACAGTGCTAGGACAGCACAACGTTTGCCTCCTTTAACTGCCATATACCCAGCCAAAGCTTTCAGGAGGGCTCCTCCTGAGGGAACACATCACATTTAACACATTCATCTTTCTGTGAAGAACAATTGTTCCTTATTTACCTAAAGGGATGATCAAAAACCTCATGTAGCCAAGCCAGTCTGGGGTTTTGTGAGACAGCTGCTCTACAAAGAGCCTCAATACAGCACTGAGGTAATTCTGGGCTCCAGCCACGGCAATTTTAATTGGGTTTGGAGGCTGTGAATTGCAGTTACAGCTAGACAGAAGGAAGAAAAAAAAAAAAAAAAGGAAACATTTATAACAGTGCTTCCAAACAGCTATTTCAGAACAAGTTAAAAAAATTTCAGGAGAGCTCATTCAGTACACAAGGCAATAGCATAACAACTATCAGGAGCTTAAAATGTTATTAACAAATGCAACATAGTACAATATTTTCTTAATTGGTCTCCTTACTCCTCCCTCTGTCACACATTTTGATAACCTAAAGGGCTGCACTCAACTATCTAGGTTAGGATGTACCTATTTCAACTAACTGCTGTGTCAGAGGTATATAGAGATACCCACACCTCTCAGTAAGTGCCTAAGGAATATCTTGAGGAATTAATTTGGGAATTAGTGGAGCAGGTAGGGGACAAGAACTGTTTAAAAACCTATCAGCTCTCCATGATTTACTGGTTGTTAGATCTAACCCATAAGGCAGTCTTCAAAGCAGAATCTTTTAAAATCACTGGTGTCAATGAAAGGAGACTTTTATCAACATAAACTTGGCAGAGCAGCAACAGCTTTGCAGGGCTGGTGATTGCTGACCTCGAGAGAGTAACTGGAAGAGAGTAACTGACAACTCTGATCTCAGGAGAGTAACTGGGAAGAAGCATTTCTCAGCTATTGGATAGCAAACTCCCCAGGCACAGATGCTGAGGGGCGAGACTCAAACACCACAAGCAAGGTGAGAACTTACTATCTTTGTATCCTGGAGACAATAGTGCTGAAAGCTGCCTGGATGTCGGCTGAGGAGCACGTGCAGACCACAGGCAAGGTGTGCTTTTGCAAGACGTCTGACAGGTACTGAGGAGAGAACAGAACATTTTACAGTCCTTTTTGGCACAGTTTGTTACAAGCAGGAAATCTGCCTTCCCCAGCCTCCTAGGTATTTTCACACCCAAGTGTGGGCACTCTCCCCGTGCCCAATTTTGTAAGTGATGGGGCTATTTGCCAAATTCCTTCTGCCAAAGGAAAGCTCTTCCTCCAGAAAAAAATTGAACTGTTGCACCTTCCTGACAAACACTAGCACCGTTTCAAAAAAACAGCAATGACAGTTCCAGAACAGCAGGGTTTTTATGGCCTCAGAGAGCAGGGCAGCAGCAGAAGGCCATTAGCCTAGCAGATGGCACTGGATAAGAGCAGATGCTGTCTACTCACCCACTTCTGGAATGGCACTTCCATCTCTTTCTGATTTCAAAAGGGCTTCAACAAATGCCATGTTCTGCCCACCCCCCAACAGTAACAAACGGGAAGGGTGCTACCAACTTGTGTTCCTCCTGAGGGACTGGTTCCTCTCCATGTAGCTAACGGGAAACAACTCACACCTCAGGTATACATAGACAGAATGCTGCTAAGATTCAGCACTTACCTCACACTTTCAAATTCTAATCTATTACACCCCAGTCAATGCTATCTTCACGTCCTCTTATACTGCAGGCACAAGATCCTACAGCTACCAGAAAATTACCTATAATGCTTCTGTCCACCTCTAGAAGGCATCTCTCTGTCTTCCAAGTATAGAGAAACTGTAGCTGTCACTCAGCTGCTATTTTTGCTCTCTCAGAAACAGTGACACTAGCTGTTCCAGAAGCGAAAAGCCAAAACTGAGAAAGCAACAACTTGAGCCTGGCACAAGTTCTATGGGCACCCAGCACAAGCTCATTGGTCCTCTTCCATACATATTTTATTGCTTTCTGAGATCAAGGTTCTGAAAGGAGCAAAATCCAAATCCGCAACAAACCAACCCATGATGACAGTGTAAGGAAGCACTGCTCAGAGTTCTCCCTAACACAACTATTACTCAGGGTGACATAACTGCAGTCAGGAACCATACGTGTGCATGCCAGGCAACTGAGCTGACCTGAAATATTTTCTCCTGTGTACACCACCTTGTGCCTAAACCACAGGTCAGTCCTCCCTGCTTCCTCTGTCGCAGTTTACCACAGTTGAGAAGAAGGCTCAAGTGTAAGAATCTAGCCATTCTCAGTGTACCACTAACCAGACGGAATGGTATTTTGCCAAAGAGAAAAAAAAGACTCAGGGAGGCAAAGCTTTGCAAGAACCACAGCACCTCCTGGTGAAAGTAAATCCAATCTGTAGGCACTGAACACTCAGTATGCTGCCAGCCCCCACGCACCACCACTGCTCTTCCAACCAAGCAGTGGAACCTACTTGGTTAGTGGTAGAGCTCAAGGCCTGTCCATTCCTGAGGAGGAACAGTGAAGGAGAACTGTGCTTCAGGTAACGTCTCCTGCCTTTACCTGGCCTTGCCAGTCAGAAGTATTGACAAGAATAATGTTTTCTGGCAGCTGGTCATCAGAAACTAGGATGTGATTTAGTTGGTCATACACTGTTTTCCTGGGAATCTAGAAATAAAGACAAAGACAAGAGAACAGCAAGAGATGTCAGCTCTAATTGTCAATCCATCAGCTGGAGCTCTTGCAGCTCATGAGAGGTGGCTATGCATGGTTGGCCAGTGCTTGGTAACTCCATCAGCAAAGGCTGCTGGGACTGGCATCTATCAGCTTCTTCAACACTGCAGTATTCTGAAGGCTGCTCTGTTAGCTACCTTGGTTCTGCTGGCCATTAGTCCTCCTGCCATGCATTTTTACTTACACCACTTTATATCAACTAAGGGAATTTTTGATTCACAGAAGAAGAGAGAGTGGCCTCAAGTGGTGACTGGGTAGGTTAGACTAGATACTAGGAAATTTTTTTACAGGGAAAGAGTGGGCAGGCACTGGATTAGGTTGCCCAGGATAGGTGGTGGAGTCACCGACCCCGGGTATGTTTAAAGGTCATTTGGATGTGGTGCTTGGGAATATGGTTTAGGGCACACCTTGTAGAGTAGGGATATCAGTTGGACTTGGTGATCCTGAGGGTTTTTTCCAACCTGAACGTTTCTGTGATTCTGTGAAGCCTAGAAAGATCTCATTCAAGGAGGGAAGAAAGAGAGTCCTGCAGCTAACAAAAACATTAGGCAGTCCCCTCTTGCAATCCACCTTATTTCAGGGGTGCAATTCCTCAACACATCCCTATTCATTCCTCATCATAGAATCTGTCCCAGTGTTCTCAGTTAATGGCAGGGTGACAAAGCAAAAAGCTAGCAAAACTTAAGCAGACTGGGACAGGCTGTCAGCCTAGGCAAACTCCCTCCTTCCTCATGCTGTAAGGACCAGCTGCCTTCCAGTAGGGATGGCACACTTGGACCATAAGCAAAGGGACCAGAAGAGACAGTTGGAAAAGAGGAAAACCAATGAGTGGCTGGTAACAGCAATCTTTCCCACACCTGTAAGTGATGCCGGGTGTCTGGGGAGCGTTCGTTGTCCAGGCTGTTGGCTCTCTCGTTCTGCGGCCTCACTGGCTGCCTCTCCTTCAGGGACGTGCTCCTTCCCCGACGCCCCGTCTGCTTCCCTTCAGACCTGCTGCAGAGGTGCATTTGCATTCCAGAGCTGCCTTGGGAGATACATTCCCCCAGAACCCCTATCACCCAGTCTGGCAACCTCAGCAACATTACTGCAGGCATCAGGGAATTGTGCATGTAGACCTGAGCTGGCTTGCGACCTGCTAATTCTGCTGCTGCACAGCACACAGTTCAGCTGCGGAGCAGGCTCCCAGGAGTCCAAAGCAGACTTTAACAGCCCATGCTAAGACCTACATCACCATCCTGCTCCTGCTGCACCAGCACAGTAGGATGCAGTCACACACCCAAAAGCAGCACAGAAAAACCTCTTCAACAGGAAACCTGTTTGATTGCAAATGACCAGAGAAATTATATGGTGGGGTTGCTGAAACCCACACTATCTTATTTGGGAAAGTTTAAGAGGACACAAGTTTGACCTGACAACCACCTTTACAGCTAATGTCTGCATCAGATGTATCTGCAAGAGTATCTTTCAGCAAATAGCTTCCAAGTTTTATAAGAGCTTCTGTCGACATGGAATGGGTACAATAACAGACAGGAGCAACCTCAGAGCAGTGCTGCCCTTCCAGGTTCTGAGCACTCCTTTATCAAGTGCTCAAGATCCATCACTAAAGGGCCTGAACATCAGAAGGGTCTCCTTAGAGCCAGTGACTTAAATGCTGGCAAGCTGCCCATGACTTCCCAATCAGCCCTACAGCAGGCACCTGGTGGATGGGATAATGAGGGACTCAGTCTTGGTGATCTTCCCGCTGGGTGGAAGCTTCTCAACAAACACATCTGGAGTGGGAAGTTCAGCTTCCTGGACCTCAGCTTGCTGGCTAGACTCCTGCAAAAACACAGGGAACACAGTAATGAGGACAAACCCTCACTTCTGTCTCACTGCTGTGAGGATTGGCAGGAGGCATCCCAGCTTAGCTCTGGCTGGGGTACACTTCGCCTGCCTCCTTCCAGACACTCACTGCCAAAAGGGAGAAGACAATACAGGCTGCCTGGGGTTACCTGTTTCCAGTTCTGTACCAGAAAGGAGCTGGAGGTAGGAAAAGTGCTGAGATATGCTATTGGGAAGAGGCACTTTCCCAGCTCAAAGTCAGGGGCATGCCTCCTCATGCAATTGCAGATTAATTCAGCTTACCCAAATGAACCAGTGGAGACAAAAAGACATGGGAGAGATGTTATAAACTGCACATTCCCAGTATAGCAACTTAAGATTTTGGATTTCTACCCCTAGACCAGCTTGACTTCTGCCAATTCAGTCTGAAATAATACTTCTGTCTGATAAAATGGAACAACCCTGAAAATCCCTTTCAGGATGATGCACTTTGGGCAAGGCTTCCTCAAACCAAGAGAAAGGTTGTTTCAACAGAAGGCCACATTAAGCATTTCTGTTTCCAAAGGCTGAAAGACAAGAACTTTTTACAAAGAGTTCCACGGTAAAGACAGTTGCTACTAGGGAGATTCAGACTGGAGGCCAGATAAAAAAATTTTCACCATTTGAACTATTAGACATTGGAATAAACTCCCAAGGGAAGTGGTGGATTCCCCTACATCAGACAGTTTGAAGGCCCATCTTGACAGCATGCTGGACTATCTCATTTAAACTATATTCCTAATCTGAGAGGTTGGACTAGATGGATCCTGGAGTTCCCTCCCAACCTGGTATTCTATGAAGCTATGTATAAAAACTTCCAACAACTAAGGTCAGGAGGAGAGCTCAGTGTTATCTGCACTGCAGCTAACATTACCTAGTTAAGCTCTGTTGCACATGCAACTATAGCACACCACAGAACAGTTCACAGTTGACAGCCAAACTGCCAAGAGGAACACTAAGTGCATTTTCAACTTACATAAGTGATGCTGTCAGAAATGCTGTCGCCTGTATGTTTGGTTCCAAGACTCTTTGTCTTTTCAGGCACTTCTACCTGCTTGAGAGGAGAAAAATCATTGGGAGTTATGGCACCAGCAGAGTTTTCAGTCACACTCACTGGATAAGGCTGTTTCAAAGACATTGTTTCTCCATTTAAGCACTGCACAGCTCTATGTGATGACCAGGAGTGCTTCCTGGTGATGCTGGGACCAAATCCATTATAAAGCTGTGGCAAAGCAGCAGCTAATACACAACACATTGTAGAAATGCTCTGGAATTGGACTGAGCAAGAAAATGCTCTGGAATAGGACTGATACTTTCTGTGTCCAATATGCCCACCCACGTGGAGATGAAAACAGGGTAAGCTGCCCCCCAGTGCTTGCTCCCAGCCACCACAAAAAGCATCCTAACAACAGCAAGATCTCTCCAAACAGTGCCAAGGAGTCCCTAAAATTTCTGGCAGTCATTTCAAGTATGCAGAAATCTGCAGCTATTCACACCCATAGCAAGTATTCAGTACGTAACCTGATGAGGTCCCCTTGAGTTAATACAGTATTTGATTAAAAAAAAAAACCAAAAAGAAAAAACCCCCACAAAACTTAAAAAAAAAAAAAAAAAAAAAAGCACAAAACCAAAGAAAAAACAACCACAGAAGCAACCATGAAAAAAACAAAAAGGCAAAGCCCCTCAAAACCCCAACACAACGAACTTGTTTTCTCAGCAGAAAATTAATCTCTGCCTACAAATCTTTACAGCAAGTGCTTTAAATTTACATATGCAAACAGAGACAGCCCAGGTCTGTTACATGACCTGCAGATGGATAACTTTCCCAAAACACAACTTACAGGACTCGATGGCTCTCTCTGGCTCCTGATGCTGTGGATGCTACCAATTTCTGTCTGCGAGCTGGAGTGTGATAGTCCTTCAAAGTAAGGTCTGAGTAAAGAAACCAAAACCAGTTTCCTGTTATTAAAACCACTGCAGTGAAAACCCACCACGTTCACAGCAAAGCAAGGTAACTCTTCCCAGCTCCTCAATTACTACTTCTCCTCAATGGTGCCAGTAAAATTTATAGACAAATTTTGAAAGGAGAAAGAAGTCTCTAAGAGTGCAAAAGAAGTCAGAAAGCCCCAGGAACCCCTGTCTAGCGCTGACACCAAGTGACTGACCTCTTGTCAACTGTCACAGAGCAGACTGCATTTATAAAGCTCTTACTCAGAAGGCTTGCACACTCTCACACATCAGCTTTTGTTTCCCTAAAATCCAGGGTGGGTAGTAAGTGCTGTGTTTTTCTCACAGCAGAAGAGGATCCGCACAAGCAGTGGTACATCAGGTATAAAGCTTCACTCTCTAACTCTTGTTTCGGTTTTGCAAGTGCTGTTGGAACTGCACACTGCTCCAGACAGGGTCTAGCTCCTGACTGACAGGCAGCAAGCAGAGTTACTGCCTCTCACAAACACCCTGTTCCTGCGGGTAAGGGAGCCGTGGTGCTAATAGGCATTTCATTGCCAGCTTGTATCTGGATTTGGCTGCCAGCCCTAGCATCCAATTACACATTTGCTCAGCAAGATAAGGTAGCACATACGACCAGATTGTGCTTCCCTGTATAAAGGCAGCTCATCACACCAGCCTGAGAGACTCAATGACAACTTAAGGAGCTGATTTTGTTGCTGTTGTTGCAGGACAAACCTGCCTAGAAGCATCAGCATTTTCCAACCTTGAAAGAGATGCGGTACTTTCATCCCTCCCAAGAACTGGACACAGCAAACAACAAAGTGTCACCCCAGCACCAGACATGGTAAATTCTCATTCAAGCAATATTCCAGCAGCCAGGTATCCCAGAAGAATTAGCTCTTGGGCTCCAGGGAACAGGACATGAGCTCTCAGTCTTTACAGGATAGCGTTTTGGCTTGTTTCAAAGCAGCTGCTCACCATAACATGCCTACTTTGAAATCACTTCAAGGTAAGGCCTACCAGTTGGCAATTTATCAGGTCAATCTCCAGATGCCTTTACAAGCCACCAGTCCCATCACTTACCAAAGATAGACTGTCTTAGTCTATCTTTGACATCTTCTGGCTCATTGAAAGGAAACAAGTCACTCCAGACTCAGAATCTATCCTTAGCCCAGCCAGTTTATTCTACATTAATTAAGATATTATGACACCTGGTAATTAGCTGGCATTGAGCAGATACTACACTGGCCAGTTGCAGTGTTTTAGAGCTGTCACAACACTGGAAGCCTGAGCATGTCATCACATGCCTGTCAAAAGTGCGAGTGCAGCCCAAACAGCCTCATGCTTTTGGTCTGTACTCAGCAGAGATATGACACAGGTCTGCCTGCTCAGGGTTCTGCACCTGCTCGAGACCCCAAGCCAGCAATCCCAGCTCAGCTCTGCAGTGCTGCCTGCATGTCAGCACCCACAAAGCAGGTTCAGAGCAAGCTCACCAGTACCCATGTGTGCTGCAGTCAAGCCCCCTGAGCAACTCCTTTCCTCCTGCATCCTTAATCTCTGCAAAGGCTCTTTTTCTGCACTGCTTCTCCAGAAAGACACAGCCTGCCTTGTCCCTCCCTCCCTGCCTCTACTTCTGCACCTTCCAACCACATCTCCTTCTGACTTAGCACTGATTTCCTGGCTGTTTCTAGCTCCTCTTTAGAACACTTGTGTGTGGTTTAAACCTACTGCCTGCCAGCAATTCCTGTTTCTGTGTTCAGCTGGCAGGGCAGGCAGAACATCTGCAAAGAGGACAACAAAGAAATAAGACTGAGAAGTTATACCCACCCCACACATACACTACCCCCAACTCACAAGCAATCACTGACATAACACTTACTAGGCTCTGGCATCAGGTCAAGAGATGAAAAAAACAGGATGGAGTGGTGGGAATAGAAACACCATCTAATCTGTCTTGACACTGCACATGATCTCTCTCCAGCCCAGCATCAGCTGCCCCATGCTTACTTCAACTTTGGCTTTGGAGTGCTCAAGACACTGTCATCATCCTCCATTTCAGGCCCGCTGTCACTGGGGTTCTCTATATCCAGAGTGTCATACAGAAGGTCTAGGTCCTCCTCCACCTCTTGAACGTGCTCTGCTGGGTCCTGCTCTGAATCCAGGACCTACATGCAGAAGAAAAGCAGACACTGATGACTCTGCTAGGAGCCAGACGTATGCCACATCACCTGAGCTCCCACAAGTACTGCAGCACATCAGTCTCAGGAGTAAGATTCCCTTCCTAGTGCAAGGACACTAAAATCCAACAGAAACATGAAGTGTTTGAGAAGTATTTGTTTTGATCCAAGCTTGTTAGTGTCCGTTTACACAGAAGTTATCTACTGGCCTAAGCATCTATGAACAAGCTATTAACCACAGCTTATGTCCAAATATTCAACCCCATTCCATGAATGAAGCTTTGAAAAGGGCCCTATAGGGGGCAACAGTTTTCTTAGACTAAGTATACTGAAGAAGGACACCTCAATAGCATAACCTGTCTGGATTTTACTGAAAAAGTTGCTGAGGCACTTCCTGATTTGATACTCAAGCAGGCAGAAATAACAAAAGTGTCCACAGGAGGCGCCTGAAACCTGGACAAGGCTCAGTATCAGCTGCCACCCACAGCAAAGCTGAAGAATACAGGTTCTCGCCCACAAAACTTCCTGGGTTGCTCCACATATTCACCAGACTAATCAGGTGACTGTGCACAGTTCAGTTCGCTTTTTTTTTGAATGTCAGCTCCAAAAAAGCAGCAGCTCAGCTGGCTGAGACCTCAGCTATGGGTGCTGACTCTGCTGAGCTAACTTGGGAAGAACAGCAAAGCTAACAGAACTGTTTGGAAGCACAGGGAAGCATGAGGAGTTACTCACTCTTTCCCTCAAGCCACAAAGATCAGCACACAGCCAGTTGAGATGTTAACTGTTTTTATGTTAGCTACTCAATATTACATGGGTTTCTTGGGTTCTGGATCTCTCTCATTTTCAGCTCTGACCAGACAGCTAACTCTCCTGTAGATATGCATCTTCTTATCCAAGTTTTTCATGCCTCGCCTGGCTGTTCTAAGATGATCAAACAGGCTGGAATTTAACCTCACAAGCAAAACACACCATAGACTACTTGCCTTTGCAAGGGTCGAAGATAATTTCAAAGCAGTCTACAAAACTAATGAGTACACACATGACTGCCAGAATCTGCTTTTGATTAAAATTTGATCTGCAAAATGTTTGATGACATTCTAAAGTTGGCCCTTAAGCCTCCATGCAAGGCCAGGGTGTAAAGAGAGGTCAC
Source organism: Psilopogon haemacephalus (assembly GCA_013396835.1). Classification (NCBI taxonomy): domain Eukaryota; kingdom Metazoa; phylum Chordata; class Aves; order Piciformes; family Megalaimidae; genus Psilopogon; species Psilopogon haemacephalus. The sequence continues at coordinate 48,937 of VWZI01019547.1, forward strand.
ATCCACTGCAGACTTGAAAACAGAGTGGAGGAAACGGGAGAGTGTCCCTGAAGACTAAAGCAAGATGCAAGAAGAGGCAAACACACAAGATAGGAAGGCTTACAGAATGGATTTCTTACCTCGTCAGACACTTTAAACCTCTTCAGCAGTGCCACAACCTTCTGTTTGAAGTTTTGTTGCTGTAAGTCAAAGACACTTCTGTGTAAGTAAAACACTAATTGAACTTTTTTCTCCCAGTCTCCAAGAAGCCCAGACACAGACCTGACTCTGGTGCTCCAATTGCTGCTTCAAATCAACAACCTCCTGCCCCCACAAACCAAGTCTCTGCTGTTCTTATCTTGCAATCAGCTCTTCCATGTCTATGATATTTTCTTTCCTGCACTAAAGCAAGCTAGGTTGCACTCCACCGAACATTAGTGACCCTGATGGATGGCACAGCACTCTTGGTTGGACACAGAGTGGGTAACAAACTCAAGCTACTTTCCATATTGCCTCCTATACCCATTTGCTGTATTTTTGGCAAACATCTGACAGTCAGCTTTTTTCATTCTTAACAAGGGTGACCCAAGACAGGCATCTACAAATGGACTGAGAGCACAAATGTGTTTTCCACAAATGAAGCATACAGTTCATTCCAGCAGGCCCATTTGTCTGAGTAGCAGCACTGCCAAAATGTGGTGGGGCTTTGTCCTTAGCACTTGCCTCTCAAAAAAACGCCATCTCCAGGGTGCAAGGCAACACAAGCCAAGCTGCTGCACTTCCCGTGTATTTACTTGCCCTCAAGAGCTCTCTCTCCCTCTTGCAGGATCAAGCAGCTGGGAATTGCCACAAGCTGCCTGTTACTGACCAAGCTAACACACCCTGAAGAAAAGGAAGATGAGAAGGGTCCAGGTGTGAGAACATGGCAGGCACCAGGCCACTCTTAGGTAAAGGAAGTTGTTCATTTGCTGGTCCTCCTATATTTTTCACATGAGCTTGAAAACAATGCTAAGGACAGAAAAGGTAGGAAACAGATCTGTCTGTAAGACCAGGAGCATGCTTTCTCAAGATTTATTTCAAACCTTATCAAAACGTGGATTTCTGCAATAGCCTTACAGGAGGTACAATGATCTCCAAACTTAGGAAAAACCCCAAAAGAAATCTAGCCCATCCTGGTGATTCTGAGTTACACATGCACAAGCACTTGTGTAAGCAGAAAGCTGTCCTCCCGCATGGTCAAGCACAAGTCACAGCTCCACACAGAAAAGCAGCTTTGCAGACATGCACATTTTTGCTGTGAAAGGGTGGATAGCTGCATGCAACTTGCCAAAGCTTTTAGTATCTGACCACTTCTTTCGTATCAGCACCACATGCACTGCTTCAGGTTTATCTGACAGGCTCCAGCCCGATTTCACTACTTCATTTTGAAACCTTCCCAATGGCCTCTTCCATGCACAGCACAAACAGAAGAGCTTCTTCTCACTTTAATCTACCTTCAGGACTTACATGAGCATGGATCCTGCACTGGTTTGTTCATAGGTGTGGAATTCCATAAACTTACATGATCTTTGGAGCTCCTCAACTTTGGCACCGAAGGACACCTAAAACAGCACATGCACACGCCATGGACGGCCCCACTCCCTGAACTGCTTGCCTTTTCTAGCTCTTCACATGCTGTGACCATGCTCCCAGGCTTTCTGCTGGGTCAGCATGTCTAGCACTGCTGCTCCTAGAAGCCACATGCATTGTGCATCCTGGCCAAGCCCCGTCAGTGTTAGTAAAACTGATTTCCACCGACCCTGGTTATGGACGTCGTTCTTACTATCGATCTCCGCTGCTTCTTGGGCTTCCCCAGCTCGTACTCATCATCATCCAGATCCTGAACAGAAATCATAGAATCAGTCAGGGTTGGAAAGGACCACAAGGATCATCTAGTTCCAACCCCCCTGCCATGGGCAGGGACACCCTACGCTAGATCAGGCTGGCCAGAAACAGGGTTTCTGTGTTACATCTATGATTCGGGCACACATGAGCATTTCTTTAAGTGCTATAAATATTCCCTCTATGAAAATGCACTGTCTGCTAGGTCTTCCCAAATTTCATCATTTGCCTTAATTGAAGTTATGACAGCAGAAGAAAAAAAGAAGTGAACCAAGTCTGCAGGAACATTCAAGGAACCAGGACAGTCAAAACCCCACATTTTGGTGGGTTCCTCTTTCAGTACTCTCCAAGAGGTGGAAGGCAGAGGATGCCAGAGTCTGAAGGCAAATACTCAAAAAGCATCTTGCATCTAGCCAGAGGCTTCTACGTAAGGAACTATTTTGCAGAGGGTGTCAAATACTAAAGACTGACTTAGACCCCGCTGGTACTTTAAGTACAGCTGGGGATTAGTTGGACTCTTTGAATCCAATCAGCATTACAGAAGCAATCAACTGATGCCTTGACCGTTGAGCAGAGAAACACACAAGGATGCCAATGTTTTAGTGTTTAAAAGGAGCTCAAGTCCCAACATGTGAACTGATAAATCACATCACGGTTGAAAAAAAGGGCTACTGTGCAGGCCTTCTGCCACTGCAGACACTTGGTGACAGTCTCGCATTGTCATGGCTTAGCTAAAGAAATGGGCTCTCAGATTCAAGCATGACCTGAGAGTGTACATGCTCTACTAGAGCTCTCACAAGCAGAAGCCATGCCCTAAGCAGTACCTGGCCCTGTACGGCATCATCACTGGCCTCCTGCTCAGAAGAGAAGCTCTCGTACTCTTCCTCAGAATAGTTGTCTGGAAGGGAAGGAAAGAGGGGAGAGATCCTGTGAAACTCCTTTAATGTGTGGGGGGGGACAATCTCATCTCTTCTCAGGAGCAGAGAAGGCCAAACTAACAACCACAAATGAAGGAAGGAGGCACACGTGGAGATGCCTGCTGGTTTGTCTTCTATCTAGGCTAGAACCTGTGAGATGGAAAACGCCTGGAGGTAAGGAACAAAGTGAAACACATCTAATAAACGTGAAGGACCAGCACACAGATAAGGCTTCTTGAAATACCATCTCCTTCTACCCTGGAAGGAACAACCTGGTAAGACAGCAGCAAGTAAAGAGGTTTCTCTGTAAGGGAAATTATGTCCTCCACAAAACATGGGCATAACTGCCTTAAAGGAGCAGACCACAGAATCATAGCATCTAAATCCTTTAGTTAAGTGGCACTGCAAGTGAGCTGCCTGGCCTCAGGCAACAACACAGAAACACCTGCATGCACGACCTTCAACAGGTCACTCTGCTAGCAGTGAGCAGAAGGTAGTACATAAGGACTGTTGTGAGTAGAAACCCTGTGACATCTCTATATGAGGCACATCATGGACTTACACTCATTAGACCAAACTGTCATCTACAAAACATGCTGCAGGTTTTCAGGTCTCATCTAAGCTAAAGAGGTTTACTGTAGAATACCCAAAGGAAAAAGAAGTTGGAGAAGTAGTTTAAATGTGAATCTTCCAAACACAACACTGTTAGGCATGTAAGAAGCTACAGGTTCTGAACACATCTAGCACTAGATGCACTGGAAGAGCATTGGCAAAAAGACAGCTAACCTTTGCTGGATGCCTCAGGCCTGGTGTCACATGCTGGAGAAGCATTGACAATTCAGTCCTCCACTCCTGTTAAAATCCCTGATTATACAGTAATAATTTTGCAAAGTAGTTAAATTTTTGGTGGTTTTTTGTTTGTTTGTTTGTTTGTTTTCTTTTCTTAATTAATCACCTACAGGCATGGTAAGTTGTGCAAACTGGTTCTCACTTGTCCCAGGAAGTATCTAAGCCTAGCTAATTCAGGAAGACACTGACCCTAAGAGCATGGGGCTGTATTCTTAACTCTTACCTGTAGACTTGATTTTCTGGCTGGCCTGCATAGTGCTGTCTTCATGGTCAATTGGCTGACTTGACAAGGAGAAGATCCAGATTTCTGCTACCTTCACTGCAGCCTCTTTTATGTTGCTGAACAGGCTCAGAACCTGGCCACCTTCTGTCGGGTGCTGCATGACCTGGGACAGAAAATTAAGCAGCACGATTTAAAATGTATTTAAACCTGCATCATTTGCATACTACAAGAATTATTTACGCTAATAGTTACTCCAGACTTCCAAATACAGAAGGAAGCCAACACCCTGCACATGCAGGAGCCACCTGCAGGCAATACACAATGCCAGCTGAGGTTTCATTTAACTACAAATGGAAGCAGTGGAAGGAAAGGAAAAGTGCTCTGAGCTTGATGGTTGATTAACTGATCCTTGAAGCACAATACTCAACTACCTCATTACTATGTATTTGCTTCCACAGCACAGCACTGATTTGAATTATCAAGTTACAACCTTCTGAACACCTAATTAAGGAACTTAATTTGGTGTTAAAGCCCAGCAGAACAGTCAGTAAAGGCAAAAAGTCCTGGTGAGATACAGATGCAAAGAGTTTCCTAAAGCAAACAAAACCCCACAAACCCTACTCCAGAGAGCTGGCACCTGAACTTCAGAGGAGCTGGCCATGTCAGGATGTGGTGGATCACAAAAAACAAGGCAATAAAGGCTGAGTGACATGTCTGTGTGCCTTTCTTCATGCTTTGCCATTCGCAGCTCACAGGGCTCCCCCCACAACCTACAACGCGCATTCTTCTTTTACCCCACCAGAGTTAGAAAGTGATTCCCCATGCCTGCACCTCAGCTTTCTACATGTGCCAGGCTGCTTCATTAGCTCCTTCCCTGGCTTTAAAAAGACCTAAGCTGACGAGAAACATCAGTCCATCTGCTCTTCCATTCTGCTCAGATTCACAGCTCCAATTCATTGCTTTGTTTTAACAGCTAAGAGAACCTTTTTTCCATTATTACTATTATTATTATGCAAAACTGTAAATGTGTCAGTGCCGTTTAGGGGTCATTATACCATAAACCACAAGGCCGGGGTGGGAAGGCTTGTAAAATCTGTTTTTCTGAAGTCTTCAATTTCAGAGATATTCCAGATTTCCTAACATAATGAACCTCTGAAAATGTTTGACCTCCTAACCTCAGTCAGCTGACATTACAGAAAAACATAAGAAAACCCACATGGCACAGCAGCAAACGTCCAACATTTAGAAGGTCACTGATGGGTCTAATTAACCAGGCCCGCATGTTTTCTGCCTTACAGCAGTATTTAATTCCTAGTTCTTAAAACAAATCAAACACAGGACAGGGAAAAAATGTTAGTGCAACAGCACAAATCAGAATTTGGCCCGCTTGAATAGGGAGTTCACCATTTACTGCAAGTTGAAGGGAAGCTGAACTCACAAATAAGGAGTGGTCTTTGTCAGGAATTATTTAATGTAGTAATAATCCACCACAGCACAACACAGGCTTGTTTTGGGTAGAAATGATTTGTTGACAGAACGCAGTCTGATGAAAGATACTGCTGTTCAGCTGAACTGCTACAGCTAAGCCCACCTCTAAATACTCAGAAATGGCAGGGATTAAGCAGGGCATGAAATAATGAAGCAGGGAGCTAAGACATCCAGAGAGCCTCAGTGAATAACGTATCCATGCCTGATCCCAGCATTTGTTTTCAGATGTAAAGCTGAAGATTTTATTATTTATCTGCACCTAAATTTCCAACCTAAATTACCACCAGACAAGAAATAAGAATTGCAAAGAGTGTTAACAAGTAAAATAAGAGAACCTACTTGATCCTTAACTCACATGATAGCATGGAGATAAGCACAGCAAACCATGCTTTAGTCTTCCTTAAACTCTAAGTGATCATCTCTTTCTGCACTTATGATCTGGATCCCCCTAACTCTAAAAAACCCCACACAACAACAAAACTCTCCCTAGATAACAAGCTGGCCTCTCAGAAGCTTCAGTTCTCCACCCAGAAAATGCCCAATATTATTACTCAGTAGTAAAATCTGTCTAAAATATTGCTCTGTGACTATTGATAGGCTATTAAGACAGGTATGTGAAATCCTGCCAGGTACTTCTCAATGAGGAAAATGACAACGATGGGTTTGAAGAGAAGGGAAAATGTCCACATCAAATGTTCCTCACCTCAGCCATGTTGATAGAGCCCACAGCCAGAGTCTTGTAGCCTAAAATGGTTCGATTCTTGTACCGTTTCCGCCGCTGCAGCATGATCTGAAGCTTGTTGCCTTCTCTCTTCAAGAAGTGAGGGTACTGCCATTGGAAACACAAAGGAAAAGTTTATTACATCTCTTGATACTATCTCCCAAGATGCTCCATTCATAGGGATTAACCCCAGGGCTTCTAGAAGTGCCTAAAGCTAACTCACACTCAGTGGACAATCCCAAGGAAGCTTCCATCAGCTCAGCTCTGGGCTTTCATTTCCCCAGAAAAACACACTGGAAACACATTCCAAGGGTGCAGAGGAGCTGTTCAGTTTGGGAAGGGCTGAGCCCTAGCCCAGTCTCCAGGAAACACTTACCCCAAGAGGTAAATGGAGGCTGCCCAGAACTGGGACCCCAGAGGTGGTGTCTGCCCCTGTGCAAACAGCAAGCAACATGCAGTGGCAGAGACAGCTAAGGACCCCTGCACCCCTGTTAGGACAATGTCCCTCCAGTACATGGACATTTGTTTGACCCTCTGCTGCACACACTTAAGAGCTTATTGCCCTCTGAAAAGTAAGCAAAGGGAGGCACAGCTACAAAGAGGCCCAGGATTTGCCGATACCTCTTTTGCTAAAGCACAGAGACCTACATGGTCATGCAATGACTCTGCTCAGTACAGTGCTGTCTCCAGGCACTTGGGTCTTCCAGCTGTCAGTGTTTTCTAGCACTAACACGCTCAAACTTCTATTGCTCAGTGGTTGTATTTCAAGACAAGGATAGAAAATCTCTGTCCTACTACCAAACTATGTTGCAAAGTCATAAATCTTTCCAAGACAGGTTCTGTACAACAAAACATGTTTGTTTATGTACCTCCCAAAACACTCCCCAAGAGCAAAGCGGCTGTGAAGTCAAACAGAGACTGTAGGGCAAAAGTGAGGCAAATCCTGCTACCTCAGCTTGCCCTGCACATCTGCATCTGTGCAGTCATGTCCTGCTTTCTGCCACGATACTCATCAGAGCACTGAGAGTCCCCAGGGCTCAGCTCACTCAGCTGTGGGAGAAAAAAGCCATACAATGAAAGCAACCTCGAGGAAAAGATACAGCAGCCACCTGACCAGCCTCATCTCAAGAAGAGAGGTGAATGGGACACAAGTTCCAAGCATAAGAAATACAGAACCCTGTGTAACCTGCAGACTGAAGAACCCAATTGCAGGGATCTTAAAGAGCACACACCCAAGTGAAGGATGTCTTTCTTGCAGGAAAGACCTACGTTTTATTTGTTTGTTAGTTTTTCCTTAGTGACATGATGAAAAATAACTTGCTGCAGATGAAAACACCTGCTAAATACAAATGCTGAGTGCCATCAGAAACCCTGAGATATTAATTTGCAGTCCACAGCAAGCTTGACTGCTGCATAGAGAGTTGGGAGCAGTGGTCACACAAACAAGCAGAATACTAATTAACTGATTGCTCTGCAAGGGCAAGATCCACTGTGCACTGCATGAGGGAGCAGTCCTGCAGAAGACAGAAGCATGGAGAAGGGGAGGCTCAGGGGAGACCTTATTGCTGTCTACAACTACCTGAAAGGAGGTTGGAGCCAGGCAGGGGTTGGTCTACTTCTCCCGGGCAACCAGTGACAGATGAGGGGAAGGAAACAGTCTCAAGCTGTGCCAGGACAGATTTAGGCTGGATGTTAGGAAGAAGTTCTTCACAGAAAGAGTGATTGGCATTGGAATGGGCTGCCCAGGGAGGCGGTGGAGTCACCGTCCCTGGAAGTGTTTAAAAGGAGGCTGGATGAGGCACTTGGTGCCATGGTTTAGTTAATTAGAAGGTTTTAGGTGATAAGTTGGACTCGATGCTCTCAAAGGTCTTTTGCAACCTGGTTAATTCTGTGATTCTGTGAACTGCAGCCCATGCAACTGAAAGACAACTTCAAAATGCACCTGCATCCAAACACGAATGGAGTCTGTGAACTTCCAAACATGAAACATCCCTAAACAAGGATGGAAGAACATTAGAAGGAAGAGACAAAGGTGGCTCAAAAAGCCAAAGGCACCTTCTGCATTCAGATCTACCATTTCTTTAACTCTGGGGCCCTTTCATGTATTGGCAGGGCAGCAGAGGATAGGGACTCCTTATTCTCAGCTCAAAGCACTTGGGCTACACCAAAGCTGGCTGAACTTTAGTTGAAGGTTTGTGCTTAAAGTCATGTCTGGTCTCAGGCCAGCTTGATTTCCATGTATACAAATTTTCAGGGATTAAACTAGACATCTCAAGCCCATGCCTGCAAGTTTCTGTTTTTCAAAGGTGTGTTGTCTGACCACATTCACAGAAGTGATGAAAGAAAGGTGCAGCAAGATGCAGGCCACTCAGCTCCTCCATCAAAAGCAAGGGTCCTGGGAGAGAAGTTGAAGCATTTTCATAGCACAGACAAGTTATTTTTAACACCAGCCATGATTTATCAGCTCTACAGAACAATTCCAACCAGACCTTCTTAGTAATTCAGTCCATGACACAGATTGATAGGAAAACAGTTTGGTTCCAAACAATTAAAAACAAGGCTTTTAGAGGAAGCACCAAGCACTCCAAGGGGAGAGAAGAAGGGATCATCACACTCATTAGAACAGAATCAAGGCAATACATTCTTTCTGAAGCTTTAGTGAGACACTACTTTCCATCTGGAAAGGTTTCTTAAACACAGGAATTAAGTGCTCCAGAGAATTGCAATGTTGTGCTTGGAATATAAGGGGAATCTCACTGGATGCTGTGAAACCCACAGCAGGTCAGGAGAAGCAGCCATTCCAGCAGTCAGGATGATGGTACCTCACCTGCCGTAAAAGCTACTACCCCTAGCTAGCAGGGATGAGACACATCCTCCATCCCTCCCCCAGCAATGTAACAGAGCCAACAGCTAACTCCTGCTGTCTGTTCAAGCAGAGGCCTGCCAGGCAGTGGGCTGCTCACTACTGTACCAACCTGCACTGTCACCTTTCTAGCTTGGCTCTGACAGGAAAAGGCTCAGTGGAAAGGCCTAGACTTTCACCCAGGAAAAGCAGCTGAGAAGGCAGAGACTGTGAGGATACGAGAGCCTACAAATGCAGACAGCACAAAGCATGGCACATTGTTGGAAGAGCTGACAGTGCAATATGCAGGTACTGGCTGCTGCAACACCCTGAGATCTTCTTGTGCTGTGACTCCACATGATTTTACCTTGTGGCCCCTCGCCAATCTCAAATATATCCCAGGCACTAAATTCAGACTGTATCTGGCTTAAGCTGCCATTGTCAGCTAGGAGTAGCTTTACAGCCATCATCCAATTAAGTAACAATAAAACTGCCCTAAAAATCCTTCTGTGCTATTTCAGGAAGGTTTCCCAGGTCTCACAGCATTCAAGACCACCAATCCTTCCTGTAGCAGGAGCCCAGCAGCACATCCCTGCATTAAGCTTGCTCTTCTGAAGGCTCAGTATCACAGAGGTCACTGGTCTCCCCTATTCTGGCTCAATTCCCAGCCCCTTCAAGGGAAATTGAGCTCAAGGCAATGCTCTGTGCCCTGTCGCAGCATCGCCGTTAAGTCTCAAGAGGAAAAAAAACCCCAAAGATTCCCAGTTAATTCAAAGAGATCTGCAGAAAACCTTGGTCCTTGCTGACACAGGCCTGGCAGAGGGAGACCTCGTTCATCTTGCAACTTAGTTCTCAGCCATGGGAAAGCTGCAGCCCCAGGACCTGTGAATTGTTGGCATGTGGCTTTGTTATTCCTGCTCACAAAAAGGGAGACGCAGTGCTGCAGCTCACACAGTTTGTGGGCTTTGTCAGAACAGAATTTGAAGCAGCCACCAGCTGTGTATCTACCTGGGCAACTGCAGGGTTATCATATGTCTGCACTGAAAACTTGTGTGCCTTCAGTCTGAACAGATCTGAGTAACAACCAGTCCACTTCACATTGGCACTTGAGCCTTTCTCCTTACCAGATCAAACTCCTGACTTAATGACTTAACCAATATTTCCAAAGTACTGATAATTCACATATGAATGCATCTGAGTGTCTGTAGTATCCTCCCTCCCTCTCGCTTGCAACAAGTCAGCCTCTATTTATCTTATTTCCTTGCTCGGGAGGTAGCTCCAGGGCAGCATACTTTGAGGAAAAGAGGAAGCAATAAAAGACAGCTGCTCCAGTTCCCAGATATTCCTAGGACTCAAGAGCCAGTAGTTACTGCCTGTGCTTTGCTCCTGCTTCCCTAAATGGTGTCTTCTTCAGCAACTCCAGATCAGAAGTTCTCCTGTCCCATTCTTGCTATTGTCTTCCATCGGCCTGACTGATTCTTCATGTCCTCAACCACTGCTGTCACCTTCCAGTGCCCGTGAAGGCAACAGAAGGCAAAGCAGAACCATCAAGCTCAGCTCCTGCCATAGCTCCTGCCACATGAAGTGGACAGACTACTGCAAAGTCCTCATATTCCTGGGCTCCAAACACTGGATGCACAAGGAAGGCCCCCTAACACTGTGAACCAGAAACCTGTGCTCCAGGCCCTCAATGCTGAGAGGCAATTCAGACAAATTTGTGCCACTGCACTGAGGACCTGCAGATTGCCTGTTCCCCCTCAGACAAGTCAGGACTAGAGATCTGATTCCCATAATGCAGACTTGGCCCCAAGAACAATTCCAAGGTTTATGGCAAGTCTTCTTAGTAGGCTTCCCCTCTTCTCAAGCATCTAGGCAATTTTTGCTCAAATTCCCTCCAAGCCCAGAGTGAAGCCAAGAGCTCAGATAGCGCTTCAGAAACGGCTGCAACTGTCACAAGAACAAGCATCTCAGGCAGCACTAGAAAGGTCCTCTCTGCCCCACTGTGCACCTCTGCTCAGTGCAAAGCAGCAAGCCTAGCTGGCACATGTGCCCCAAGGCCACATCCCACCTCACCTGCAGCGAGAAGGTCAGCGCCAGCTCCGTCTCCACGTGTCCACTCGGGGGCAACACGATCTCATGAGACCGCAGGATGCGCTTGGACCCCTGCACAGGAACAAACCAGAAAACAGTCCTTACGTCCCACCCCGGGGACTATTTACTGAAAACCAGGAAACACTGTCAAAGACTACCACAGAGAAAGAGAATAGATGGGTCTGACCTTGCACTTCTGTGAAATATTAATGAGAGGAAAGTGAGAAATTTGACTAATACAGTTTTACGCATATTTACTCTCTCTACCTACAACAAAGCAGGGCTTCTTTTTTTCTGCCAAAACTCAGCACTCAAAAGCTATGAGTCAACTCCTACTCCTCAAGTTAAAATGTCTCATATTTTCACTGTGGCCAGGGGGTACAAGTCCTATAACCTCCTGGGTTTGCAAGCTGCAGCATCATGCTTCGATCTCCAGTGTCAGCCATGACAGATTGGTCTTTCCTTTCTCTGCACACATCCCACCCTGGGGAAAATGAAGATTTTTGACCTGTTTTAAACAACTGAGAGTAGCTAGCGTTATAGAAGAAAAAACATAAATTCAGTAAACATCATAGTGGAGTCTGGAGACCTGATAGCTTTACAGGGCAACTCCAAATCAGGAGTGAGTTTGAGCTGCTGTAGTCTAATCAAGTTACTGAGCAATCGGTTACTGTGTGATCATTTCAGTTCAGGGCACGTTTCAGGGAAAACTTGAAGGAAACTGACTGATTGCTGCCTAGCAAACCCTTCTGTGCAGTTCAAACACAGTGGCAAGTTTCAGAGGTCCCCGGCTCAACGTTCTGCTGATGCTGCAGATGTGCCTTTGTCCAGGCAGGCTGATCTCCCAAAAGCACAGAACTGTAGCTCTCGTTAAAGCAGCATCTGGGAAATCAGCGACAGACTGGGGGAGTAAACACCTCCAGCTACATCCAAAAGAAAAATCCGGTCTCAAATAGCATCCCGAGATGAGAGAGCAGCGGAGACGCATTTCCATCCCTTCCTCCCCAAACGTGTCGCTCAAGCAGCCAGGGCGGATGCTGTGACTTGCAGCGGTGCCTCAGCTCCCGCACAGCACAGCGCCGGCTCCTCAACAAGGAAGCCGAAATGTCTTAAGCTCCAGCGGATCAGAAGACAGACAGCAGAGCAACATGCGAAGCCCATGTGTTTCTCCCCCAGGAAAAGCATAACACATGCAAGAAAAGCCCAGCTAGCCTCGCCGCCGGCAACAGCGGCATCTGTTCCGTTGGTGCGAAGCTCCTAATAGCAGCGATCTTGCTTCACTTGTTACGCAACTCCAAATCTCCTGAAACACCAAATATAGCTGCTTTTAAAAGAGCGCAGCACATAAACAGAGCAACAGCTTGGGAAACGCGGCTGACAACTCTTTGAACATCGCTGCTCAGGAGGCTGCAAGGAAACCTGGGGAAATGCAGGTAGGATGTTCTCATTAGGCCTGAATTCAGCCATTCTCTCTGGAAGGACTCCACCACCTGACACCTCTCTCCCCCAGTTCCCCACACAAAGGCAGTGAGTCATTTCACACAGATCATGTATTTGATGATCAGTATCAGCAGCCTCCAACAACAGCCATGTCAGAAACCTGAGCACTGGCAAATTAAGTGTTCCTGGAAGAGCTTGTCAGCAGCAGCATCATAACCTGCAAGCCATAAAGGGACTTTCAATAACAGGGCTTGAAATCCACCTGTATCCGAGAGCTGCAGTGCTACTGACCCACCATTAAAGAGTACATCACAAGGAAAAATGGGTGCTGCTCCAGTACAAGGGACACCCAAGGTGAGGCTCCCACTTGGACCACAGCCACTGGATCATTCCAACCAGTCACCTCTAGGTCAACTGAAAGGGCAGATCAAAGGCACAAGGATGGCCTGGGGATATGAGCTGCAGCGTGGGACTCGGCAGATGGATGAACATCCCAAACAGGGCAAGTCCCTCTGCCTTCCCTTTCTTCAGGGAATCTGCCCTAGTGTAAAAATGACTGCAGAAGCACTCAGGTCCAGCATCAGACTTAACATAGCAAGGCAGATCACCTCTACCCAAAATACACAAGCAAGTCCCACATGTTAAAACTCCTCCCAGACTTACAGGTCTGGGGAGTATTTCCAACCTTTTCACCCATAAAAACTGTGAGCAGACAGCAGTCATCTGGGCAGAAAAAGGTTTTGCTGTAGTAAAAGCTACTGCATTCTCCAAGCCAAGCCTGACATGCTCTACACGTAGATCCTTCACTGACAAGCCTCAGGCTCTTACAGTGATGCATCCACCATCTAGGAGTACAAACATATGGAAAGCTGTCAGCCCTGATAAGCAATATCTGACAGCCTGGAAACCCACAGCTGTGCTTCTTCCAAGGCTCCCATGAATCCAGGTGTGTGAAACAATTCCCTGCCTTTCAGCTCCCTGCTGTGGGTGCATGAGGCCCCTCCAACACAGAGGGATGCATTTTTACCCCAGGTGGACTGCTCATGGGATGTTTGTTACAGCCTCAATTGCTATGTTCTTACAAAACAAAGCCTTCATGATTTCAGTTTCCAAGCTAGACGACTGTGTGCCTATTTTGACACAAGTAGCTCCCTGCAGGTGTTTTAATGGCTTTTTACTTGAAAAGCAGCACTTTTCCAGCATGATTAATGGTACTTTTCTACTTGTAGGTCAGCTAGGCTTTTCCTGATTAAGTACTTCAGCATTTGCAGTGGTTGGAGCACACGAGCCAAGCCGATGCTGTGATGCACTGTGAAACCAAGTCCCCTTCCTTCCTAGCCTGCCTCCAGGCTGTGTGACCTACATGTTAGGCACCTAATTAAATGTCACAAATGTGTGCTGCAAATTGGGTTATTTACCTTGGATGGCAGCTGTATTTTACGGAAACAGATTAAAATGTACAGGCACCTTACAAATCCATGAAATGACCTGGACACCTGATAGCAGAGCTGCCTATCAGCAGAGAAAGGCAGATCCTGCCCCCCTGCAAACAGCAACCAAGTTACCAAGATGTTAAGCCCTAAAGTGAATTGAATCACGTTAAACAGAGAACCAGGTTTGGATTTAGTGCCAGCTTAGGAATAAAAGGACAGCATGTGAACTGTAAAGATCAGTTTTACATACAGATAAGCTCATACTTAGCCCTCAGAGACCAATATTCTTCACTTACAACAGTGAAATTCAGTAGAAAGATGGGGGAAGGATCACAAGAGACTCCACTCATCCAGAATGTCCTGATGTACCTAAGCAGTCTGTGGCTGTAATGGATGCTCACGTGGGGATGAAGCTCGGTTAGGCATCTGCCAGTATTTTCACCAAAGCAATGCATTTATTTCTTAGCACTGAGCAGCAATTACCTGCATTTTAACAGCAATGACCCCAGAAATAAGTTCCTTATCCAATTCCTTTAAGACTACCAGTTTCTTTAATGTCAAGCTGCACAACCTGCAAAAGGAACAGAAGAAAAACAGTTATAAACACGTCTGAAAAGGGAAAAGCTCTGAACAGCTTTTTCACACAGCAATATCTCAGTCTGAGGGTGAACAGGCTCCAGACGCAAGCCACATACTGATACAAAGGCAGCAGAAATACAGGAGGCGTCCCTGGCTTTTCAGACTGCGTTTCTCCAACCTCTCAAATAAAATTTGGTGGACAAGAGGTAGGTCTCTGTTTGATACAGACCCACGGCCACATGAAAGAGCCTCACAGCATGGTCTTCCACCAACCACAGCCTGGGAACTCTTGCTCTGAGTCAGAACAAAAGCTTTAGGGTCTGAAGACGAATTCCAGCAATATAAAAACACTAGGTCAGACTAATTTTAAACTCGTCTACAAAGCTCTTCTAGACTGTTGGCTTTTTCAGTTTCAAACTCCTGGCACCCAAAGACCTCATTCCCACCTCCTCTTGTAAACCCACACATTCTCCTCCTCACCCCTAAACAAAAGTGCATGCAAGCGGCTCAGGCATCTCTAATGAGAAAGCAAAAAGACGAAAGGAAAAAAAAAAAGAGAGGCCTTAAGCAGTGCCCTCTGGCCCTGGCATTCGCGTGCCACATATATGCAAGTAAAACACATTCTTTACCCAGGCAATGCTACATTGTTCTGGTTAAAGCTGTTTGCACTTCTGCTTTCCAGCACAGGGAGCTTTAGAGAAGGCGAAGTTGAACTTGCTGCTGCTAAGTTAAGGCTCTGAAGTAATGGGACCAAAATACTGGCACTGTCCCAGTACCACAGAAGCTGCCACAAGCTGGTGTAATGAAGGCAGCATGCCTAGAAACAAACTTCAGGGAAAGAAAAACATAAAGCACTGACAGCTTGGCTTGAAGAAAGCAGAGGCCAGAGAAAGTTGCTGTGTGGGCTGCAGTGACTTGATATCACTGGTCACACTGGCACTGCCTTTGTGTCAGGTCTCTACCCCACAGCATGGGCACCTTCGACCTCTGCCATGGAATGTTAGCAAGCCTCAGCATTGCCCCTCTGAAACTAGGTCATTCTCCCAGATAAAGCATATCATCAGGGCTCTTCATGAAGGGGCCAAGCTCAGCAGCAGATGTAAAAAGGAAGAGGAGCTGACACTGGATTTTTGTGCATACCCAGGCAACAGTAGCACAAGTGCCACTGACTGCAGCCTGCACTTCAGCTACGTGGTTCCACACTGGTCACGGACACAAGTCACCACTGCAAGGGTAGTGTGCACCTCCATCACCTTCTTCATCACAGGGCAAGCTGAAACACTGCTTTGCTGCAACGCTTGATGGTAAACAACCATCCTAGGTGCAAAACCGCAGGAAAGGCACAACTAAAGGCTTTCCCTGACAAGAGTAGTGGCAGATGTTAAGCAACTGCTGTCTGCCTCATCCAGAAACAACTGCTGCTCCACCTGAACTCTGCCCTCTCATCCTAGGCTTGTAAGATAGAAGAGATGTCTTAGCTCTCATGGCCTTCACTCAAGCACTTTTCCAAACATGTCCTTGCAAGCCTCTTCTCCACCACAGCCCATGCAACCTGCATTCTCTGCCCATTTGCAAAACACTGGTTCCTGCTACCAGCTCCTAAAACCCAAGACAGAGATAACTCTCCTGTGCAGAGCTTTGCATCAGAAGACAGCACAGAGATGCTATATAAGTTACAAGGAAGGTGGAAAAAAGAGGTCTGCCTGGACCTCCATTCCCCTCTACTACACAACCATCAGCTGTGTACAGTGTCACTGAGACACATGTGCTAGGCAGCATGAGCTTGGAGGTGCTAGGTGCCATCCCCGGGTGAGGGATGGCAGAAGCAAGCAGGACAGCTGCACTGGGCTGGCAAAGGGGGAAACCACACGTGCCTGCGCCCACGAGCTCAGCAACCCCCCAAGCAAAGTAGGCACCTGCAGAAGCAGGCCAGCACAGGCCAGTGTGTTCAGCTGCACCAGGAGGGAGGTGAGACAGTGGAACAGGTTGCCCAGGGAGGTGGTGTAAGCCCCATCCCGGAAGTTTTTAAAGCCAGGCTGGATAGAGTTCTGAGCAAACTGATCTAGTGTAAGGTGTCCCTGCCCACAGCAGCAGGCCTGAAAGCAAGATGATGCTTGGGGTCCCTTCCAGCCCTGACAATTCTGTGGTTGTATGAAATGTGTCCCCATGCATCGGACATTGAGTGAAGCTGCATCCCTCAGTCCCAAGTGCTGGAGATGCTTTCCCTCCATGTCCTAGACAAACCAGCAGGCACAGATGCTGACTGGACCAGGATCTGGAGGAGAAAGGCTGTGATGCAATTTCTCTGTAATGCTTTAACTGGAGGACAATTGAGCTCTGCTTGCCAAATCCCACAGAGCCTGGGAGGTCAGGTGCTGAGAGCAGAGGTAGGACAACACACTGGCATTGTCTGGGCGGATAAGCAAGGAACAAAGACCTTTTCTCTCCAGCCCCAGCTCGAGGATGGAAAAGGTATGGGAAGAAACAATGGGGTTCTGAGCACACAGAGCAGAGCACAAGGAGAGTGTTCTGTTCTCCGCTGGCCTTTTCTTCAATTCATCATTTGTGAGCTTTGATCAAGCCCTCTGCAGCACTTGCTGCTTGGAAAGAAAAAAAATTAAAATACTAAAAGCCTGCTTTACAACGATCAGGAAAACAACAGCGGTTAAGAAAAGATAAGGGACACATCTGCTTTCTTTATCCCCCATTGCTGGGCTGCTGGTACTAAAAGGCACTTCATGAAGACAAAAAACCCACAATGAAATGTTTGTATTCTCCATGGGACGTGGGGGTGGAACAAAAAAGTCAGAGTTTAAATCCCACCAAATCACTCTTATCCTCAGCATGCTCACTGTTCCAGGTCCTGAGTCTAAGTTTGCAGTTTACAAATCAAAGTGATCCTTGGAATATGTGGCAGAATGGGGCCATACCTTAGTCATGAAAGACACATTTCAAGCATGTCACAGCATCCAGAGCCAGCAGACTGTCCCTGCCACCAGCACAAGGATCCTTAACCACTCACATGTGCAGTGGTGACCTCATTAATAATATGTAAAGTATCAGTGCCAAGAGGATGGAGCCAGGCTCTGCTCAGCGATGCCCAACAACAGAACAAGGGGCAATGGGTGGGAGTTGAGGCACAGGAAGTTCCATGGAAACGTGAGGGTGACAGAACCATACAATAGTTTAGGTTGGAACAGACCTCAAAGATCATCTAGTTCCAATGCCCCTGTGCCATAGGCAGGGACATCTCCAACTAGAGCAGGTCACTCAAGGCCCCATAGAACCTGGCCTTGAACACCTTCAGGGAAGGAGCAGCCACAACCTCCCTGGGCAACCTGTTCCAGTGTTTCACTACCCTCACTGCAAAGAACTTCTTCCTAACATTTAGTTTAAATCTCCCCTCTGACAGTTTAAACCCATTACTCCTCATCCTGTCATTACAAAACCTTGTAAATAGTCTCTTTCCAGCCTTCCTGTAGGCCCCCTTCAGATACTGAAAGGCTACTACAAGGTCTCCTCAAAGCCTTCTCTTCTCCAGGCTGAAAAGCCCAAACTCTTTCAGTGTGTCCTCATAGGAGAGGTGCTCCTGCCCTCTGAGCATCTTTGTGACCCAGAACACTGGAACAGGCTGCCCAGAGGGGTTGTGAAGTCTCCTCTGGAGATATCCAAGACCCACCTGGATATGCTCCTGTGTGATCTGGTATAGGATTGGATGATCTTCCAAGGTCTCTTCCATCCTCTAACCTTCTGTGATAAGAATCTGTCTGTCACCGCTGCCTCTGATAACAGCAGCAGCTCCTTCCATACACTTATCTTTAGCCTAGGCTTTGCTGTACTTCCATCAGATCTCAGAGACTGGAAGGTTAAGGGTCTCACAAATAATTTCTATCAACCAGCCCATTACAATTAAACATTGGCAAGAAAAAAAAACAAGAGAGACAGGTCTGTATTTGAAGAAAATGAGAACCTAGCTACAGCTGGAAGTTTCTACTGCATACATACATCATCTCTGTGAACACAGGGGAAATAACTTAGCACACAGACATAAGAGAAACCAAGGAAGCCTCGAGTCTGGAGCTGAACGAGCCTGAATTATTTTGAGCAGTCTATAAAAAGCCTGGGACTGCAATACAGGAGGTGCAGACGAACCCTGCCTTTGCATGTGCATTGCAGCAGTGAGCTATGGCTGCACATGGGGAGTTTAGCTAGCAAAAGCTTGAATAAGGGCAACAAAAGTCTGAATGCAAAGATTTCCACCCTTTTTTTTGAAGGTTCATAGTAGCTCTCCCTGCTAGGAGCACTGCTGTGTCCCACACAGCAGTAGGTAGTGTCTCTGCTGGGAAGCCTGCATTCCTTGGGCTCATACATCCCCCTCCATGGCAAAGATAGAGGAGGTACTTGCCTCACTGTTCCCAGGTTAACAAATCATGAGAGCTTAATGCTTAATGAAGACTAAAACTCTTCATCTTTTTACATGGTTGCTGCAAGAATACAGTTTTAAAGGGGAAATCTGGATCTGACCCAATGGTTTCAAGTTACCCTGCTAATGCAGATTGTGTTGAATAGCTTCATCATGAGCTCTTTGCTCAAGGGAGGCAGTTACCTGCAAAGAACACAACACTTTGGTAGCCGAGATCCAAGTAAATATGCCCACGACAGCCAGATAAGGTCTCACATTCTTTACTCATCAGATGCTTTGTTTTTCCATCCTTCCAAGTAGGAAGACGAGGAAAAGAAGCCTCCTCCAAGAAGAAGTTTGCCTCACTGAATTAAATGTCTTATTCTCCACAGGGAGCACAGTAATTGCACTGAGATCTCGCTCACACAGAGATAGTCAAATCAACAGGAAGGAGAAATTAAAAATTAAAGATCTGGTTTTTAATTAAGGCCCACAGTAGTCAAGAACAACAACAGATGCATTCACAGCTATAGGGAACTCCAACTAACTGCAGGACAGAAGCTGGAACAGGAAGGCTCTAGCTCACTACAGAGGTACCCATTGCCCAGGTTAAAAGCTGTGTCCCGTTCTGGGCCCCTCAATTTAAGGAAGCTGTTGAGATGCCCAAGTGTATCCAGACAAGAGCACCAAGGCTGGTGAGTGGGCTGGAGCACAGCCCTAGAAGGAGTGGCTGAGGGAGCTGGGCTTGTTCAGCCTGGAGAAGAGGAGGCTCAGGGCAGATTTTACTGCTGTCTACAACTACCTGAAAGGAGGCTGGAGCCAGGTGGGGTTGTTCTACTTCTCCCAGGCAACCAATGACAGGACAAGGGGACAGAGTCTCAAACTGCACCAGGACAGGTGTAGGCTGGATGTTAGGAAGAAGTTCTTCACAGAAAGAGTGATTGGAATGGGCTGCCTGGGGAGGTGGTGGAGTCCCCGTCCCTGCAGGTGTTTAAAAGGAGACTGGATGAGGCACTTGGTGCCACGGTATAGTTAATTAAACAATGTTAAGTGATAGGTTGGACTTGATGATCTCAAAGACCTTTTCCAATCTGACTGATTCTATGATTCTGGGAAAAGCTGTGAAGACATGGTTACTACAGAAAATCTTTCATGCCAGGAGGCTCTCTTCTGAGGTCTGTAAACTTCAACCAGCCAATGGCTGCTAAGGAAGGTATCAGCTTTAGTTTGGTCACTGGACAGTTTCATGTCACCCAAGTTACTTCAGCATTTCAGCACAGCAAGCAATCCTCCTACCACCATGCTTTCAATCTCAGCTTTAAGTGTTTTGCTCTGAGCTGACACTTTACACACAAATCAGTCCCCAAAATAAATCACAAACCACTTGAAGGAGAAGTAGAGGGAGGCACCTGCCTATGCACTCACTTGCCCAGACACACAGAGCTGTCCTGCACACAGCTACAGGGGCAACTGTGCAGGAGAGGCTGGAGTAAGAAGCCCTGCACAGCATTTCTCATAGACAGCTGCTTAAGTGAGGTATGAATGAACGCAGTACATGAAGAACCAACTGCACAAGCAGCTCTCAGGCCTGCTTCATACATGCCCAGGAAGACAACAACACATGGACGTGCTTGATGCTGCACCTGCTAAAGGCAGAGCTCTGTACCAGCCTAGGAGAGTCAGCCTGGGGAGAAAGAGAGGGAGGGGAACTGTCTAATGTCATTGAAGGGTGAGAGTGGGGCCTTGGGGCAAGGGTTGCAATAGAAGAAGCTGCAAGAAGAGTGCTCCTTCACTTTCCAAAGCTGATGAACTAATTCCCTCAAAATGATCTGCTCCCAGCCTCATTCTCAGTTAAGCTCCAAGGCAAAAAGAAAGCGAACGAGGAGGCAGAGGTCAAGTGCTCTGCTTTCTGTCATGCCAGAAATACAACCCAAGTCACTTACAAATAAACATTATAGTCCTGAATTTGTCCCTGCTTGCTGCTCCTTCATCCACACTCACCACCAAGCTAAGCAGTAACCTGCAGCCAGCTGTTCTGGCTACAGATCCATTTGAGTAAGCTTTAGGAAACAATTCTGGAGCAAGTATTTTTGAAAATGTATGTGGAGTGACTGAAGGAGCTGGGGATGGTTAGTTTGAAAAAGAGGAGGCTGAGAGGAGACCTCATCACAGTCTACAGCTACCTGAAAAGATGTGGAGATGTTGGTGCTGGTCTCTTGTCACAGGTAAATAATGATAGAACAAGAGGGAATAGCCTCAAGCTGCAACTGGGTAGGTTTAGACTGGACATTAGGGAAAATTGTTTCCCATCCCAAGAGTGGCCAGGCTCAGAGATATGATTGGGTCACTGTGCTGATTTGAACTAATTGGAGGATTTGAATTTGAAATTAGACTATAGGCTGAGAGGAAAGCACTGACAATGCTACTCCACTCACAGCTTTACTGAGAAAGAAAAAAAAAAACTGTTTTAAGAGTCGTAATCCAAATATAGATAAGTCAGAGGGTTTCAGACCTCTCTGGGCTGTGGTTGGCTCCTTGCATGGCTCCTTTGTCCCTGCCTTTTGTAGCTGATTCTGAATAATTCCACTAACTTCTTTTCCTACTGCTAACCCTTCCTGGCTGATCTACCTTCGCCTATCTGATGCATAAACAGGTGGTGAGATAAGATTGGGGAAGGGGGGAAAGGTGGTAGGGATTTTGGTCTCTGAGAGGGCTGTGGTGTTTCTGTATTACCTTTTTTTACTGTATATATCTGTAAATATCTGTTATACATCGTAAATATCTGCTTGTATATTGTGCATTGCTGTAAATATAAAGCTTCATTTATTAACTTCCAGCTGACTGAGTCCTAGCCTGGGTTATTTCAAAGTGTAGGGGGGCAGGTAACTGCTAAACCACCACAGTCACCAACCCTGGATGCGTTTAAGAGTCGTTTGGATGTGGTGCTTGGGGAGATGGTTTAGGGTGCACCTTGCAGAGTAGGGATATGGGTTGGACTTGGTGATCCTCAGGGGTTTTTCTAACCTGAATGTTTCTGTGATTGATTCTGTGATTTTCACTGTCCTTGTTTTCAAGAATCTTGAAAGCCTCTTCCCAGTACTCATACAGAGAATTAAGCTCTTAAGACTCTAGACATTAAGATCCACAGAAATGCTGCAGCAAGCAGGTCTTGTTCAGACAGGTAAGAGGATGGCAGGTTAAATTACACAACAGGCTCTACCCTAGACCTCACAAGGGCACACCTGCACAGCTAGACACTATCCTTTTACAGCTGAAATACTGTCCTGCTTACTTCTATTCCAAATATACCTTTTCCAAACTGAGCACACAAAACTGGGGGAGAAGTGCCAAAATTTTGCAGACTTGCATGATTTTTACAAGATCCTAGAATTCTGCATGGGTGTGTTTGGTACTTGAGGAGCAGCATGCAGGTAATATGACCAAGGATTAAAGCCCACATGAGCTTAGACACTCCAGTCCAACACATCAGCTGGAAAACAATGAGATTTCATAGAATTATCTGGGATGAAAGGGACCTCCAAAGGTAATCTAGTCCAACCCCCACCCTGCAGTCAGCAGGGACATCCTCAAGTAGATCAGGCTGCCTAGAGCCCTGTCAAGCCTCACCTTGAATATCTCCAGAGAAGGGGTCCCAACCACCTCCCTGGGCAACCTGTTCCAGTGTTCCACCACTCTCATAGTAAAGAACCTGTTCCTAACATCCAACCTAAATATGCTCTTCTGTAGTTTGAAGCCATTGCCCTTGATCTGTCACCACTGGTGTTTGTAAACAGTCTCTCTCCATCCTCCTGGAAGGCTCCCTTCATGTACTGGAAGGCTGTTATTAGGTCTCCCTGTAGCCTCCTCTTCTCCAGGCTGAACACCTCCAGCTCCCTCAGCCTATCCTTGCAGCAGAGGTGCTCCAACCCTCTGATCATTTTCATGGCCCTCATTCTTTTGGACAGTGATGGCTGGCTTTAGGGACTCACCCAAGGCAGAAAAGCTCAGCAACTCTGGCTCACAAAGGAATTTATATATTTCATTAGCACTTCTTAATGATTCAAGTAGCCTGGAAAGGGAAGGGCACTACTGAGGCACAGTGACACCGATGAAACTGATAGGGATTAAAAAGCTGAATCTTCACAGCTCCACAAACTCTTCAGGTAGCCAGCCAAAGCCTCTTGTGCAAGACGGCAGCTGTGTCTCACCATATTCTGACTAACTGGCAGAGATCTGATGAATTCCAAGTCATGCTGGCAGGAAATCAGCCTGTCACCTACTACTTGCCTCCGGGTAAACGCACTGAACTGTGCTACTGCTACAGCTTCCTCTCCCCTTAAGAAGTCATCTCAGTGAGAGCAGAAGCAACTCTCTTCACACATATGTTAACCTCAACTGGGATCTCAGTTCTTGCACACATTGCTGAACATTTGCCTTCTCCCTCTTTGTTTTGATGGTTTCAAATTCCTTATAGGGTGACTTAGAGGTAGAAAAAGCCCTCCAAAAACTCAAGAAGGAAGGACGAGGTCTGCTTCTCAGACAGGCAACAGAATGCAAAGGAGTTAGGCAACCTCACCTATTTTCACACCATGCTGCCTGCAAAGCCAAGCACAGGCACAAGCCTATCTTAAACCTCTTCTGGCCTGCATCTTTGAAACTCAGCATCCAGAATATAAGGACTGCACAGCATCCTAACACCAAAGTGAACACCAATGAAAGTGTCTATGGTACTGGTGTATCAGGTTTGCTCAAGGTGTTTAAAGCTTCGAGGCAATAGGAAGATGTTTTATTAGCTTTAAAGACCAAAGTGAACAAATAACAAAAAGCAGATTCACAATTGAGGCCTCACTGACAATCAAGACTAAAATTTTTATATTACATACAGGATATTTGTTTTATTAATGTCATAGCAGCTGAAGTAATCAGAGGCAGCACCACCAAGGAACAAACAGCAACATGGAGACCAACCAGGCTTATGCACATCCATCTGCTCAAAGGCCACTGGTGGCTATGGCTCTAAAAAGCTTGAACAAGACATGCCTGCACTGCAGCAGAGCCTCTTGTCCAAAAAGTCTCACAGCACTGAAATGTCAGTGTCCTATCTGAGCACCCAATGAAAGCAGCCAAAGCAGCACATCCAGGAGGGAGAGCCTTTAGGATGTCAGCTAGTTATGCCATTTCTCTAACTAGGGCTTAATTTCTCAGCTAGCCAGCAACAAAAAGAAGGCACAGCTCACAAAGCCAGCCAGGGTGCAGGGCATGCTTTAGAGACTGGCACAACAGCTGGTTTGATCTAATTGGAGGATTTTAATGAGAAGTTAGATTATACCCTGAAAAAGGAAAAACAAAATCTGATTCTACTCCACTCATTTGTTTACTGAGATGGTGTAAGATTTAGAACCAAAACATAGATAACTCAGAGCTGTTTGAGCTGGGGATTGTTGCATCTGTCTCTCTCTCCCTGCCTTCTAACTGGATCTGTGCAACTCCACTAACCAGTTTCCTACTTCTTAACCCTCCCTGGCCGATCTTTCTCGCTTATCTGGATGTAAGACAGTAGGATAAGATTGGGTAGTGGGGGGAAAGTGGTAGGGAACCCCTCTTGGGGATTCTGATCTCTGGGAGGGGTATGGTGTTTCTGTATTACCTTTTTACTGTATGTATCTATAAATACATGTGATATATTGTAAATATCTGCTTGTATATTGTGTAAAGCTATAATATATTTATTAGCATCCAACTGACTGAGTTCTAGCCTGGGATATTTCAAAGTGTGTGGGGGTGGGTAACTGCTGAACCACCACACATATACACAGGTGAGCAAAGTCATCACCCCAAACCAGAATGAGACTCTGGGAGGAAGAATGCAAAACCAGATCAGGATTAGGGAGCAAAGAGGAGAAGCTTTCACAGCTGGAACAAACCCAGCAGCACTCCACTATGCAGCTCAGCCCTCCTCCTGCATGACTTCCTTAATGCAAACTGCCTTCTCCTCACTGGCCCCCTTCCCCAGACAGCAGAGCTTATCACACAGCAGGCTGATCATTGGGATCAGCTATTCCAAGCATGCTACAGGAACTCTCTCCCGCCTGCCAGGAGCCATTCCCATCTGTCCCCGGACCCTGTGGGACTAGCAGGAGCTGCACTAAGTAGCCAGCAGATGAGAAGAACTACCAGAGCTAAAGGCTTCCCAGTCTGCCCACAGCTTTCCACAAAGGACAGAGCATCACATCTCTGCCTTCATTTGTACCAGCACCCCCCTCCCAGGCTGACAGTGCTGCAGCTGCCACAAGAACAAAGACTTCCAGCACGCACCCCAGGCAGTCCTTGGAGCGATTGCAAGCTCTGTTACGGGCACCAGTCAGTGAGACTAAAGAGTTAAAGAAAACGACTGGCACAGCTTCCTCCACTATCTGTCTTGCCTGGATGATAACTCTCACTCCCTTCCCTGTCCTCTCTTCCACCACACCCTGCTTCAATCCGGAGCACAGCATCCAGCAGCAGCATCAGGTTGGGAGCTGTAACATCTCCAAGCAAGTAGGTATGCCAAAGCCCACACGTGCCCAGCTGCCCACAGGCACATAACGAATGAAACCAGCTCCTCTGGCAGCATCCTTGTTGAAAAGGGCTAAGCCCACCTGGGACCCCCTGCCTCTTCCCAAGAGATGGTTTGACCTTTTATTCAGGTGGGTCCCTCCTCACAAGAGATGGTTTGATCCTTACCCAGGTGGGTCCCTCCTCACAAGAGATGGTTTGACCCCTTTACCCAGGTGTCATGGTTAGCCACTCCCATTTCCTGCTAGGGTCTTGACTATAAAAAGGGAGGGGGCCGATTTTCTCTCTCTCTCTTGCCCCTTCACCTGGTCGGTGGCTGCCGGAGGCTGTGGCTGCCGGAGGCTGTGGCTGCCATTCCTGCCGTTCCTTCGCTGCCCATCCACGTGCTCATCAACCACCACATGGAGGCCACCATTACCCTTTTCTCTCGTCTGGAACGGGGACTCTCTCTTTGCATTTAAAAATTGTTCCTGCATCCTGCTTTTCTTCATTACCATCAAGCCACCGAATCTCGGCTTTTGGACTAAAACCCCCTGCCGTGGTTGTATTTTTTCCTTTTCCCCCCTTCTCCCTGGTTTTTCTGTATCTTTGCCCTCATTTCCACACCCCTGCATTTTCGTTCTCCCCTTTCTCCCGCCTTCTGTAAAACAAAAATCCCTCTCCCTTTTATTTATTGTTAGAAGTTTTTTATACCCTTTTCACTTCCAGATCGCTTTGAGTTTTTATTGGGCTTTTGGGCTCGGGGTAGCTAGCCTTAAACCAATACACTTGTTCTTCCTCATGCCCCTCCAGAGCAGTCTGACAGCAAAGCCTTCCTCACTATTGGATCAAGAACACTGCCTTCCAAACAAGCACCTCCCAGCAGCTATCCTGCCCCATCCCCAGCCTGTACACACCCGGTAGCAAGAAGCCAGCACGCATTCAAGTGCAAGCAGATTCAGTGCTCTGCAGACAGCACCAGTGTGGTAGTTTAAGGCTTATTGGAATATTCTAATAAGAGTAACTGGTACTTTCCTGGAAGTTCAGTGCAGAATCTGGACAAGCAGGACATTGGTTGTAAAAATAAAATAATGATAAAGTCTATCATTCCTTGGTTTGCTAAGAGATATAAGAAGTCAAAGTATAAACAATTCTTTTTTATCTTGGCTCTTGGGCACTGGCTCTGTTCGTTGTTCCTTCACTTCTCTCTAATCTCTTCTACTAACCTTGACTGACCAGATCACAGGTGAGCTTTGCCGGTTGTTGAGAGAGAAAGGGTGGCATTGGCCCCTTCTGGGCTTTCTTTGTCTGGGGAGAAGATTACATTTATGTATTGTTTCTAAATTGTACGCAATTGTAAAAACGTGTAAAAAACCACACATCTATGTGTGTGTGTGTGTGCCTGTAAATTTCACTTTGCTGTAAAATACAGCTTTATCTTACTTCCAAGACATCTGAGCTGGTCTGGTAAATTTCAACTGGGGGGATGGGGAGGGGAAGGTTCCTAACCCACCGCAGCCAACCAGTCTGGTTTAGTATTTAGTGCTTGCTTCTTGACAGCAAGAAGCACAGGTCTCCAAACACTCTTACACTTGACATCTTTCAAAATGCTAGGTGCTACGCTGCTTTTCTCTCCCACTGCTGAAAGGCCCACACTGAGGACTTGTTGCTGTGCCACCTGGTGCTGTGCTCTCTGCACACTTGGGTAGCCTGAGGAGATGCTGCAGTCTCAGCGCAGCATCTATTGTCCTTAAGGGCTGCAAGTGATTAGAGGCCAGGGCTAAGCCTGAAATATCCTGATTTCCCCCTTTGTCTGTAAATCACCCATCAAAGGCCTCCATCAAGAGGAAAAAAACCCAACCTGACACCAACAGGAGCCTTGACTTCAGGCCCACGTCAGAAGAGCTCGTAATGCAAGCTCTGTTCCGCTCGGGTTACCTGTCACTGTGATCTCTTCATCAAGAGAAATCAGGACCAGCAAGCCTCCAGCTAAGAAAGCAGTCAAGGAAAAACAGATGGCTTCTCAGTGTACCCAACTCCCAGCTTGCTCTCAGGGCACGAACAATTTGCCACCTCTCCGCCTTGTTTCCCTATGCTTTGAACAGCTTCCACATCACCTTCTGACCCAGAGGTGAGCTGAAGAGCACAGCGCTCCCGAGAGCAAGCAGGCTCTCACCATGGGCTGCATCAAATTACTTCTCACTCAGCCATCTCCAAAGGCTTCCCAGCTCACAAGCAAGTCAAATACGTGGCCCTCACAGTCAAAATCAAAATCCTGATGGCATACTTAAGACATGGTGCTTCTCTGGAAGACAACCACCTTATACTGCTCTGAAGAAACATGCTTTCTGAAAACCATTCTAGGAGGGTTTTTTTTAATTTTAAAGGAATTTGGGGACGTGGCCTTTTGTGTTTGATTTTAAGCTTGCCTTTCCCTGGCTGACCCATCTTAAGCCAGGGCAGGTGGCCCATTCCTAACAGACCTTCATTCTGTAACCTCGATTTAAACCAGCTACATAAAATGCCAGATGAATAGGATTTTGTTTGCAATATAGCATGAAATAAACAAGATGGGAGAATCACACGGGCATAATCCAGAGCCCAAAAGACTCTGCTTTTTTACTGAGAACTCACAATGCCCTGTAAGGATAAAGGCAGAGCAGCCAGCAGCAGTGAAAAACATTTGTGAACTTTGATGGTACGTTTGGTATTAGCCAGCACAGCAATCAAATATGCAAAGCATCTTGCTGGAGGGCTTGCTTTCAGGCTAGAAGACGATTTCACAGATCCCAATGCTGTTCTCATGGCCACAAGTCTGTCAAAGCCTGCCATTCTGGCCCTCTTCCAGATCAGCATGTGCAGCCAGGCACCCTAATACCTTGCAGAACCAGTGGTCTACACTGCTCCTTTAATTGCCCCATGTTTAACGCCAGCTCACTCCTCCCTTGACTTCAGAGATGAGCAGGACGACAGTCAAAGACATATTGGAATTTGTTACCTAAGTCGGAAACTATTTTTTTTCTTCACAGTTCTCATCATGCCTCAAACTCAGAGCTATTTAGCACTCCAAAGGATGATTTCTTCCCATCGCACAGAAGTTCCAAAAATACAACACCAGCAGCCTGAACTCTGGGGAAAGAGCAGCAACGAAAAAGTTACAACCCCAACCCCCAATGTACTCAACAGCAGACCAGAAGGAAGGCTTAAGAGAACCACCAGCCCCACAGAGAGCAGTCTCTGCAGCTGCACCAACCATCCTGAGTAAGACTTTTAGCACCTCAGCCATTTGCTCTGAGAGCAGTGTGGCACTGGAGCACTGAGCTCCTCCAAGCCCCACAGCACCATCCCATCTCTGCACAAGCGCTTCAAGTAGGCCACTGCAACACTGGCAACTGACTTGCTCTTCGGCCACAGCCCAGAGGATGTTCCAAATCAAACACATGAAAATAGTTATAGAAGGAAGGTCTTTCTTTCCCAGAAGCTTTTAGGTTTGAATGGTGCCAGTTTCCACAAGGCAACAACACACAGCTGACAAAGCAGCCTCCATCAGGGCTAAATATAATGAACGAAGAACTCTGGATACTGCCACTAAAGCTGGGGCCCTCTATTAAC
Source organism: Psilopogon haemacephalus (assembly GCA_013396835.1). Classification (NCBI taxonomy): domain Eukaryota; kingdom Metazoa; phylum Chordata; class Aves; order Piciformes; family Megalaimidae; genus Psilopogon; species Psilopogon haemacephalus. The sequence continues at coordinate 77,928 of VWZI01019547.1, forward strand.
TGGTGAACACCCCTTGAACTGGAACAAGACATCAAATATAAAGCAGCTGAAATGCACTATCCCTTCAAGATTTGCCTCCCCAGAATGGGAAGGGCAAACTGAGAGGAACTTTGCAATAGTAGCAGTGGTCTGAAAATGCCTGAAAAATGCAGACATGCTCAACAGTCCTTGCAAGGAAAAAGATGCTTCTTGAAACCTTTGGCTGAAGCTGCATTGTGCTCCAGCACCTATCTCTTGCACTTCTTCCATTAAATATTCTGGGCAGCGCTTACTTGTTTGCACACTGTCTGCTTGGAGTGCTCAGAAGAGCACAGATAAGCTAGGGAGGAATCACAGAATCTTAAGAGGTTGGAAGGGACCTCCAGAGATCAAGTCCAACCCCCTGCCAAGGCAGGATCACTCAGAGTAGCCCACGCAGGAACGCACCCAAGTGGGTTTTGAAAGATGGAAATGGCCAACAACAGGAATAAGGGATCTAGTGAGAGATTTGCAAAGCCACATAATTATGCACAATTACCCAGGCTGGTGCAAGAGTGAGATGGCTGATATGAAACTACCATCACTACTGCCAGGAATGGTACTTCAGCCATAAGCAGAAGCAATGTTTTAGCTTCCGAAATTAGTTAAAGTGGATTGAAAAGGCTTACCTAGAGTGCAGAGCCTAGCCTGCTGTCGAGCACAACACAAGCTTTCCACCAAAGGCCTTGTAAACTACAGAACCCACCAAACCACACTAGACATGCTGGAACGTGTCCAGAGAAGGGTCAAGAGGATGATCAGAAGGATGAAGCTCCTGTCCCATGGAGACAGACTAAGAGAGTTGGGGCTATTCAGTTGGGAGAGGAGAAGACTCCCAGGAGACCTTACTGTGGCCTTCCATTATCTGAAGAAGGACTTCAGGAAAGCTGGGGAGGGACTTTTTAGGGTGTTGGGTAGTGATAGGACTGGGGAGAATGAAGCAAAACTGGAAGTGGGTAGATTCAAATTGGATGTTAGGAAGAAGTTTTTCACCATGAAGGTGGTGAGACACTGGAACAGGTACCCAGGGATGTGGTGGAAGCCCCATCCCTGGAAATCTTTAAGGCCAGGCTAGATGTGGCTCTGGGCAACCTGATCTAGTGGGAGGTGTCCCTGATCATGGCAGGGCAGTTGGAACTGGATAATCCTTGAGGTCCCTTCTAGCTCTGACCATTCTGTGATTCTACAGTAATGAACAGAAGATAGAATCTTTAGCAGTCTTTGAAGCTGACCCACAAAGGTTACTTTACAGGGAAGCAGCAGCTGCTGCTTTTGCATTGACCAAGACTGCACAAAGCATCTTCACCCAGCTCTAAGGAGATACCTGAACAGGAAGGAATCCACATTACAAGGCTGTCCCTTACAAGGAAATGCTCTTGCAGATCTTGTAGGCTGGATGCAACCAGCTTGAGTTTTCAGAGCATTTCTGAAAATGCTTTTATTGAGCCCTCTCAATAAAAGCAGCCTTCTTTAGGGAAATTCTTGATATCCAGGTGATCTCAAAATGTCTCTCAAAACAAAAAGCACCTTCCCTGCCCCCTCTACAATCTTTCTCTTCACATCTAAATATACTCTGTATGCTCTACTTCAACAAGCTGCTACTGACAAAGAAAGCCCTTCTTTGAAAATAACTCAGCACAAGGTTCTGTATTTGTTTTCTTTTCTGTAAAACCCCCTTATGACTGAAATTTCACTGCATTTCTCATGGAAAAGAGTTAGAAACCCTTGCAACTCAGATTTTGCTTCCCCTCTTGTATGAAAGCTCACATTACCTTTACTAGGGCAAAATAAAAAGGAACCTTTTTTTTTTTTTTAATTGACCTTATTATTTTTATTTACGTTATTGTTTTTATTTACCTTATTATTTATTTTTGTTGACATTTTTGTGGCCTTCCAGTATCTGATGGGGACTACAAAAAAGCTGGGAAGGGACTTTTTAGGCTATCAGGTAGTGACAGCACTAGGAGAAATGGAGCAAAGCTGGAGATGGGGAGATTCAGATTGGATGTGAGAAGGAAGTTCTTCACCATGAGAGTGGTGAGGCCCTGGAATGGGTTGCCCAGGGGGGTGGTTGGGGCCATTTCCCTGGAGGTGTTTAAGGCCAGGCTGGATGAGGCTCTGTCCAGCCTGATCTAGGGTAGTGTCCCTGCCCATGGTAGGGGGTTGGAACTAGATGATCCTTGTGGTCCCTTCCAACCCTGACTGATTCTATGACTCTATGATTTTTACTAAAGGAGCTCAGAAGAACCACCAGTGCCAAACGCTTGCAGCAGTGGGCAGGATGCAGTGGTTTGCTCCAGAGAAACATTTGCATGTCTTTAATACTCTAAACCTCTTCAGGGGCTGTCAGAAGTTGAGCTGGCAAGCAGAGATTCAGGGTTATTTAGATATTACATTCCTTTAGCATCACTGTCGGTGATATGTCACTCCTGTAAGCAATAAGGCAGCAGCAAAGCAACTCAAATGCCTGAAGTTGTTAGTTCAATTTGTCAAGAATATTTATTAAAATATAGGGGACCTTTGTAAACCAGCAAATTAATAAAGCTGTGAGAAACACAAGGTGCTCCCAGATGCTGCTTTTCACTGCTCAGACCTTGTGCCAGACCCACTCCCCACCCTGTATATTCTTTTTATGCTGAACATAAGCAATAGAACAAAAAGTTATTTTTAGCCATCATAATCCATTCAGTCCCCACAACCTTTCACCATGTCTATGAGCTCCCACAGAACCCAGGTTATCAAGATAAACCCTGTAGATGTCCTGCAGAACACACAGATAGAGGCAAATGAGGCATAGCCAAGTGAAGCCTGGCTGCAAGGCAGCTCTTTCTCAGCAGGATACCAAGGTTCATTGCCGGGAGGGATTGCCGAGCAGCCTACCCAGCATTGAGACACAGTTATTCCATTTTGGAACAGGACCACACCATTAGATCACTCATGGAGACCAAGCCCCATAGCCATGCCAGTCTCAGCTCCCTGAAAACACTCTCTTGTAATACCTCTTTCTGATGCCACCAGCTCACACTAACGTGACAGTGATGCTAAGAGCAAGGACCATGTGTCAGCACCGTTCTGTGGTCATTGCTCCTGCTTATAGGTGAGGCAAGGTGCATCCTGAAAGCAGGTGCATGTCAAAGAACATTTCTGTCACAGAAACAGTTGAGGATCTTCAGTGAGGATGGAATAGGGACAAGTAACCCAATATTTTTTCAACCATCCGGATGGGATTCATCTCTAATTTTATGCCCTCCTCAGAGGACCACACTCAACCTCTGGTTATCAATGCATGACCACAACTTACACCAAACTTTGCCTCAGGGCTAGAACTACTCATACATGGAAAGTATTTATGTGTATGTGTCTAACTGCTAAGATTTTTCACCAACAGCCTCAAATACACCAACAGGCAAATGACCTGAGCACATTTTCTAAAGCTGTTAACCATTCCACATCTGGTAGATTGAGCTTAGATTTTTAAAGGATCCTGGAATGCCTTAGGTTGGAAGGGACCTTAGAGATCATCTACTCCAACCTCTCTGCCATGGGCAGGGATGCCTCTCAACTAGACTTGACTGCTCAAGGCCTCATCCAACCCAGCCTTGAACATCCCACTCCCAGGGAGAAGACATCCATAATCTTCCTGGGCAGCCTACTCCAGAGTCCTAAGATTCAGTATAAATCTTCTCTCCCTCAACTTAAAACCATTCCCCCTTGTCCTATTGCCAGATGCCCTCAAGAAAATGTCTTCTCCAGCCTTTCTGTAGGATCCCTTTAGGCACTGGAAGGCAACAGAGTTTTCCCAAGGCTGAACAACCTCAGCTGCCCCAGACCATCCTCACAGCAGAGGTGTTCCAGTCCTCAGATCATCTTTGTGGCCCTCCTCTGGACTTGCTCCAACAGCTCTGTGTCCTTCTTATGATGGAGACACCAGAAATGGACACAGTTGGATGCAACTGGATGCAGAAGGATGATGTTAAGAAATTATCTTTTGGGATACCTGTAAAACATTAAACTCTACCTTTTCACATCTTACAAATAGCAGAGTAATGCCTCTCATTTTCAGATTTTGCATGTGATTTGCAAGTAATCTCCTAGGCCATGGTTTGGCATGATAATTAGCAGCAAGGCAATAAAATCCCTATCTCTAAAGAAATCTATTTCCCTATGGATAGAGAGAGTGTTTTTGTGGCTCATACAATCCTAGTGAGTCTGAGGTCTCTTGAGAACCAGCAAAGATTTGCTACCACTCCCCAGGTGTTTATTTTGAGCATTCATTTCCACCACTGGGAAGCAAGGGTCAGCTTATCAGCTCACAGCAAGCGTCTTGAAACTGCCTGAAGGTAAACACCAGACCAAAAGAGAGGACATGCTGCAGCTCTGAGAGATTTTCCTATGCTATGTGTATGACAATTCTGACCATGCATGAATCACAGAATGTCAGGGAATGGAAAGGACCTTGAAAGATCATCCAGGTCCAACCTTCCTGACAGAGCAGGATCACCTAGACCAGATCACAAAGGAATACATTCAAGCAAGTTTTTAATATCTCCAGAGAGGGAGACTCCACAACATCCTTGGACATCCTGTTCCAGTGTTCTGTCACCTTCACAGTGAAAACATTCCTCCTCATGTTTACATGAAACTTCTTATACCTCAAGGTCTACCCATTGCCCCTTGTCCTGTCACTGAGCATCACTGAGCAGAGCCTGGCTCCATCCCCTCAGCAGTCATCCTTTACATATTTACAAACATTCATGAGGTCACCTCTCACATGTTCATATAACTACAAATTACTGCATCCATTCTTTGTTTTCACAGCTGAATCAGCAAGGAGACTGCAGAGACAGATACCCCCCTGCCCATGACTGATACTCAGCAGGGCTCTTCTGTTTGCAGATGTACCATCTCAAACACAGATGAGCTTCTACTTCGAGCAAGTCCTCTCTGATGGCTGGTGGAGAGTGTGAATTCGCTCACAGATGAAAACCCCAAAGTTACTCATGCAATAGCTTGGAAAACATGGTCATAATTTTAGAACAAAGGGAGCCCGGGAGATTGTCAGCAGGAGCAGCAGCAGTTTGCTGGCAGGGGATATAAAACAGAAACAAAAGCCACAGAAGGAGCCTGAATTCACTGTTCAAGAGACAGGAGTTGTGGGAGACCAGATGGACTGTTGAATTTCCAGAGATCAGAGAAATATTCAAACTAAGCTACACCAACTTCTGCCTTTAAACTGGTGAAAGCCTTCTGTGATATCCTGGATGTCAATAAATGCATTTCAACTTAGCTATAAACAGCTACCTGCTGTTGGTATGGCTGTGGTTCAGTCAGCTCCACACCAAATCGTGGCAGCACTGGCCCATACTGACTGCCACAGACCACTGCATGCCTGCAGCTTCCAGTTGCTGGGCACCATAAAAACCAGCAAGTCACAAAAGCAGGTTCCAAAGAGAAAAGAGTTGCAAACCTTCTACATACAGTGGGAAAGTAGAGAAGAGCTGCAGCACGTAAGACTGGATGTTTCTGATGATTAAACCACCAATAACACTTCTGCCTAATGTGTCCATATTGCACCCCAGCTGTAATATGATTTCCACACCACAAAGATGGGAGAACAAAAGAAAACTCAGCCACATAGCCTTCTCTCAGGGACACATCTAACACATCTATTTCCCCATCATTCATCTATCCTGCTCCAAACACTTCCTATCCACACTCAAAATTAGCAAGTAGTCAAAACTGGGGTGCATCAAGAAAAGTTTGTCCAGCAGGTCTAGGGAGGTTTTTCTCCCCCTCTACTCTGCCCTACTGAGACCACAGCTGCAATACTGTGTCCAATTTTGGGCTCCCCAGTTCAAGAGAGACAGGGCTCAGCTGGAGAGAGTCTAGTGGAGAGCCACAAGGATGATCTGGGGAGCTGAGCATCTCCCCTACGAAGAAACACTGAGAGCCCTGGGGCTATTTAGTCCAGAGAAGACTGAGATCAATATATACAAATACCTGAGGGGTGGGTGGGGCAAGTCTCTTTTCAGTGGTCAGCAGCAATAAGACAAGGAGCAACAGCTACAAACTTCTTTCCAGGGAGGGTGACAGAGCACTGGAATAGGCTGCCCTGGGGCCCTGTGGAGTCTCCTTCTCTGGAGATGTTCAAAACCTGCCTGGATGCATTTCTGTGCAGACTACCCTGGGTGACCCTGTTTTGGCAGGGGAGCTGGACTCAGTGGTCTCTGGAGGTCCCTTCCGACCTCTAAGGTTTGGTGATTCTGTGAAAACAGTCTCAGAAGCTGACAAACCTCAAAGTCAAGTGTTTTCAATAAAATCCTCTTTGTTACCACATTCTGATCAGCTTGGCTACTGGAACTGCAAACCTGTTCAGAGAGATGCCTTAACAATGAAGTGTCATTTTAAAATGTCTTTGCAGCTGTGCGTATTTCCCTTCAGTCACACGATTGTGAATTATACCTCAGCATGCCCTCATAAGAGGTGGGCTGCCGGAGGGATGTGAAGGGGGGAGAGAAAGAAAGGAATTTCTGCTGAACAAAAGAGCTTCAAGAAATTGATACAACTTTGCTGGAAGCTATTCCCAGCCCACTCGACATTTTTGATTGTATACAGACATACCAGAATCCCAACAAGGGGCATTTTTTTCCCAGCTAAAATATGAACCATCAGCAAATCTGAACACCACCAGAGAGAAACACAGCAAGCACAAGCAGAGAACAGCAGAGCGAAATCTTAGTTATCTCAAACCAAGAGCTTTCCATAGTGATAGCCTCACACAATCACACCACCAGTATTCAGCACGCTGTTAGTCAAAGCTAAACCCTGTGCAGCTCCTTGCTTTACTGCCAGACTCGTCTCTTAGAAGTACACAAGAAGTACAAAGCACCTTTACCTCACTTCCCTGGAAGCCCTATGAAGAACTGCATGACTTGACCATCACTCACCAGATAGTTTTACAGTGACCCATTCTGTGGGAAAGCATGCACTGACTCCAAAGCCACACAGAAGTCAAGCACTACACATTACTTGCACAGCTCAAAACCGCAACAGTGGCCTGTGGCAACTCTGAGATAAGCCAGGGGAGGAGGAAACACCACAAGAACGCAGCACATGGACAGATGCTGGTGAGATCAGACTAAACCTACTCACAAAATCACACAACGTTAGATGTTAGAAGTGATTTCCAGAGATGGAGTCCAACCCTCCTGCCAAGGCAGGATTATCCAGAGTAGCCTGCACAGGAACGCATCCAGGTGGGTTTTGAAAATCTCCAGAGAAGGAGACTCCACAATCCCCCTGGGCAGCCTGCTCCAGTGCTCTGTCACCCTCACTGTAAAGAAGTTTCTCCGTAGATTGAGGTGAAACCTTCTGTGTTGAAGTCCTGCTCTGGACTACAACCTGTACTTGAGCACCTAGGTGCAACATGCTTGCTCAGCTAGAGATCTTCTTGAATGCTAGCATGGTACAAAGGCAGAAGCACCAAGGAACAGGCTACTTAGAATGGCAGAAGAGCAATACTGCAAAGCAAACTGAAGCATCTGGACCCAGACAAGGCAGATACGTTTTCAAAATGCAGTACCATCAGCACCTGCACAGGGCATCAAGACGAGCCTGGCACTCAATAGATGCACGGCAAGGGACCAGCACTACAAGGCTGGCCTTGAACACAGGTACAGTGGGAACATAAACAGCAACTCAGCGCTGCCAGGCTCCATGCACATTTATATTATTATCCTGGTACAAGGAAACAATTGAATGAGCAGTAAAAGATTATGACAAAAGGGTTGTTTAAGGACACCCAGCAAGACCTATCGTTTACATGTTAGAAACACAAGAGCATACTGGCCAAGTGCTGAACTGAGAAAAATCCACCCCTGAAATCCCTTCTCCTTGGTGAAAGCTGTTCCTAAGCACTATCCAGGCTTCTGATCCTCCAGCACATGCCTACGGGCCAACGGCAAAGAACCACCTAAGTTCTGTCTCAGTGAGCAGCTTTACTCTTGAGCTGATGAATGCTACGTGATGGGAAGAAAAATGTTCTCTCATCTGCTTTGGTACCTGCAAGGAGCCGTCTCAGATCCTTACTGGGACTGAACACGAGCAGGTAAAGCCTACCCAGCTACTTGGAGACACTCAAAATCTATTAGTGAAGCAAGGGCAAAGCTTGTATCAACAGTCTTCATCTCTATTAAGCAAAATAAAGCAGAATCCTGGCAGAATGAAGATACAAATCCCACCAGCCTGAAAGAAATTGAAGCGCCTTAGATTCTGGCATGCTTTCAGGCACAGCACAGGGAAGAAGTAGAAGAGCAAATAAAAGGGAGTTCAGCCCCTAGCAAGCCACTAGCAACATTAAATATATATGATCCAGTTCTTGCAGTTCTCAGCTTTCCTTGCAAATCCTTCATTTTAAGGCAGTGAGTGCAACTCGATCAGGAAAGCAGCCTATCACCTTTCAGACAGAAAGCATGCAGGTACATCTTCATGCAAGAGGACATCTTGAAATGATCCTTTTGACACTGAAAGCTGCCTGGAAGAGAGGAAGAGACCACAGAAAAAGGCTTCAGGACAGCCCCAAGACACTCAGAGCAAACCCCACAAAGTCAGCAGGCAGATGCAAGGGTGGAAAGGTCTATGGGAGAATAGGATCAGAAATACTACAGATTTTGAAGCGATGCTCTAACAATACATTTCTTTTAAAGGAGGAAGCCCTTTCTGCCCTAGTTCATCTGTTTAGTCTGAACAGAAATTTATACACTGGGGAAGGACTGCACACAGGACAGGCATCTCCTCAGCCAGCTAAAACCAATTGTTTCAAAACTCCTACAATATGGACCATGGCCAAGATGGAATAGTTGCTCCCCCAAACAGCTGTCAGTGGTTGCACAGAGGAGCTGCTCCAGCCTTTACATGGGCTAGAAGGTGGCCTAGGAAGGTCTTTTTCAGCCATGTTTTGTATTTTCATTGTTTCTCCTCACCCCGAGAGGTCACACAGATGAAAACACCAATTTAACTAAATCCAGATGGGAGACAAGCTAAGCCACACGAAACTTTGCTTATTATATAATTACCTTAATTTCTTGCAGAAACATGGAAATGCTTACAGTCACTGGCTAGATATTTTGTACGCAAACAAGCATTTTAGGCTGTTTATGTTTTAAGGAAATTAAGCCCACATGGTTTTGACCAACTGCTCCATTACCATATGGCACATGGATTAAAAAAAAAAAACAAAAAAACCCAAGGCTAATTTTGAAGCTATGCCAGAAGGCTGCAGACACCAATCTCCCCCAAGAGCCCAAATTAATACTTAGCAAGGTACTCATCAACTCATGGTTAGAAACTTAAGATCTTTCACACTAAGTCTGGGTAGAAACTTAAGATCTTTTTGCAGTGTGAAATGCATCAAATTATTTTCTGCAGATCTTGGAGTCACTTAATTCATCTTCAATGAGCACCAACACCTCAGAAAAGAAAAGCTCACTGAAATTGAATAGAAATAGAAAGAGAAACTAAAAGATCGCCAAGTCCAACCCATATCCCTACTCTACAAGGTACAGCCTAAACCATATCCCCAAGCACCACATGCAAACGATTTTTAAACACATCCAGGGTTTGTGACTCAACCACCTCCCCGGGCAGCCCATTCCAATGCCTGAACACTCTCTCCCTGAAAAAATGTTTTCTAATGTCCACTCTAAACCTACCCAGTTGCAGCTTAAGGCCATTCCCTCTTGTTCTATCATGAATTACCCGTGAGAAAAGACCAGCACCAACCTCTCCACAACATCCTTTCAGGTAGCTGTAGACCACAATGAGGTCTTCCCTCAGACTCCTCTTTTTCAAACTAACCAGCCCTAGCTCCTTTGGTTGCTTATTGTTCAAGCTTCTTTTGCTAGGCAAGGGACAGTTTCAGTGCAAACACCTCAAAGCATGTGTCAGAACCTCCACAGGTCACTTACACAGAGGGAAACTTCACGTGTACAGTTAAGAGCAGCACAAAGAAACCCTTACCAACGCAGCTCTGCAAGTCACGCTCTTACTATAGTCATTAGCAACTAAAGATCCGGTGCACCGACGCCACGTTCTGAAGGGAGCCAGTTGTGTCTGTAGGTTTTGACCCATCAGGAACCAGGAGCACATGTCTGAATTTGCATAAGAATCGGTGTGAAAGATTCAGTTACATCCCCAGCAATCTGCAGCAGCTTTGGTTACGCCGTTGATTACTCAAGCTAGAAAGCGCCTGACAAAGTCCTTGCGGAAAGGCTAGTTTCCCAAACCTTCCTACCACAGACCTTCCCTTAGAACCCAGATGAAGGAAAGACCACCTCCACCCCAACCCTCTCTTCCCTTCGCGCCACGCTGCAACTCTGTCAAGTAGCCCCAAGCTGGAGAACACACACAAGACTTCAGACCACTCAGACTTTCCAGCATGCATCTAAAAATCAAGCCTCTAAACAAGGGGCTGGACTTCTCCCACAGTCATTAAGTCATTTCCCTCACCTAAAGAGAAGTTCTGCTAAATTAGCAATGTGGTGCATACTGTTGGGAGCATGCAGAACCACTTACTGTGTCCACTGGATGACTTCCCAGTACCAGTGCTAGATTAAACGGGTTCTGTCTTCATTTCCACACAACCGCTGCAACCACCACGCAGCCAGCAAAGCACAGCAGAGTTAATCCAACTGAAACACAAACGACTTCCTCGCCTCTGCCCCCCCAAATCCTGCCCTGGGCCACTTTACCACGTGAACTCTCAAATGCTTGCACTGGCACAAGCCAGAAGGTGTTGGCAAGCAGCAGCCTAAGCAGGTAGGTTAGAAATAGCTACCAGGCACACTGACCTCAGAGAAGCTGGTAAAAGCTAACTATAACCCTAGTGTGAGGACAGTACACACAGCTTTATGCACACCTGAGAAAGCTCTCCAGTGGGTAAGCTCTTGGAACTTTGCTGCAGCAGGCAGAGGAGTGGTAAATGCTTGTGCTTCACACCCACAACTACCTATTGCACAGATGGAAGGGTAAAAATGTAAGAAGCTCAGATGCAGAGAAGAGTTATGCTCCTCGTGGATGGGAAACGGACACTACAAGTGCTCTGCTGAGAATCCTAATGTCCCTATCACAAACCACTGAGCTTACACAGCTGAGGAAGCAGTGAAATCAGGACACGCATGACAAAGTGAAATAAAGACTGCACACATCTGATGAGTTGGAAACTCTGCAGGATTGTCCTGAGAATAGACCCTGTGTTGTAGACACTCATTTTCAGAACAGCCCTTCTAGGGAAAGTCAAATCTAGCTCTGGTACAGCCTCCAGCTGAAATGTGCTGTCCCTGAAGAAACTCAAGACTGAGTGACCTCAAACGATCCTGCTATATTTGTAAAAAAGTGTGTGAGGAGATGTCCTCCAATAGCTCTACGACTTCCATGGTCTTAGGAAAGACAGAGTATGCCTTGTCAATGTTCCAGTCTAAAGAGGGTTAAGAGTTATGCTTCCAGATCAACTCCTTAAAGACAAGGAAAAGGAAATCAGCCTCACCAGCATCAAAAATGTGGCTGCTCTTTTAAAATGAAAGACCCACAGTCCCAGAGCCAGATGCATCCAAAGAGAAGCTGTGCCTCCAGCAGGGCCAACACTATGAGCTTGTGGTGGTTTAGCAGTTACCTTCCCTTCCCCCGCCTTTTGAAATAAACCAGGCTAGAACTCAGAACAGGGGAAGCTGATAAATGAAGCTTTATATTTACAGCAATGCACAATATACAAGCAAATATTTACAAGGGATAACAGATATTTACAGATATATACAGTGAAAAGGTAATACAGAAACACCACACCCCTCTGAGAGATCAAAATCCCCAAGAAGAGTAACCAACTACCCCTACCACCTTTCCCCTCTTCCCCAATCTTATCTCACCACCTGTTGATGCTGCAGATAGGCGGAGGTAGATCAGCCAGGGGGATTAGCAGTAGGAAAGAAGTTAGTAGGATTATTAAGAATCAGCTACAAAAGACAGAGACGAAGGAACCATGCAAGGAGCAGCTGCAGCCAGAGAGGCCTGGAACCCTCTGACTTATCTGTATTTGGGTTACACTCTTAAAACAATTTTTTTTTTCTTTCCCAGTAAAGCTGTGAGTGAAGTGACACAATGTATTTTCATTTCTCAGCCAATAGTCTCACTCAAATTCTCCAATTAATTCAAACCAGCACAGAGCTGTTCACAGATCAACATTTCAAGCTGGAACAAAGCTCCCCAGATTCTGACTCCTTTAGTTTCAGGATGCACTGCAAAAATGCTAGGTGGGCAGCAGACTCCCTGCAGTGAAAAGGAGGCTGTGCTTCTCCATGGCTGGCCCACAGCAACTGCAAGGACAGCCACAAAACCCAGTGGTGCAGCAGTTGGAAAGAGCTGTGTACCAAATGGAAAAGAAGGCTGGCTGGGAATGGCTGTGGACAGCCTAACTGTGAAGGTGCACCCATACATGAGTTAATAGGAGACCACACTGCTGTGTGAAAGGGCATAGGTGCAACCTTGTCCACCTCACTGTGTGTTCCCATGCCTGTTCTAAGCTACCTGCTAGTGTTTTGTTGTTGTTGTTTTAGGCATTTCTTTGAGTTCAGATGAAGCAGGTGTCCTACTCTCTGCAAATGGTTTCTCATTCCAGAAGAGGCAGTGCATCTATGCAGGTTCCTCTCAGGATAAGCAGCTGCAAGAAAGGGAACAGCACTGGCAGAAAGTCCCACAAGAGTTGCTTCATGACAAGTCATCGCTAAGCTACGATCTCATCACTTTAATGAGAGCACTCAACAGCCCAATGTGCTCTGGAGGCACAGGCACTGTCAGCTCTGCATGAATGATGTGCCCCAGCCTCCACAGCTGTTCCCTTTGGCTGATGGCTGCTGCGTGCTCCCACAGAGGATAAGCCTAGCTAGCCACAGGAGCTGTCACCAGCTTGGCACAACAGCACAGTCACAGCACAGGGCAGTGCAGCTGGGGCTCTCAGCTGAGAATTCCTCACTACAACCCACCATAGCAGGAGCCAGGACATGTTAGGGATCACTCACAGAGGACACAGCAGATGTGATACTTGTGGACCTACGCCCAGTTTTCAGAAGCTGGGATATATCTGCATTAGCCACATTCCCCAGGCAGAGGTTGTCCTCTCAGCAGAAAGGGGATACAGACTTATATAGACTATATATAGGGAAAGCTTCCTAAGAATCTCTTGATGCGTGTTATTCTCTGCTCTATATCTAGAACTGGCCTAGTGCCTGTTGGGAAACACATATCAGACAAGTGTAAGTGCAAACTGCTGCCATCAGTGAGAGCCCTGCACTCAAAACCCTTGAAACAAGCCAGAAGCAGATTATGAGCTCTGTGGTTCTCCCACCTCTCCACAGCCCTTCATGTGTTTCCCTGAAAAGGTGAAGTTCCATTTAGAAATCTCTCCTGCACGCAACATCTACTCACCAGCAGCAAGGAGGACCTCCAAGCCCTCACACTACAGCAGCTTTGTAGAAAAATTAAAAGAGCAGGGTAGGGTTTTTCTGAACAGTCAAGCCTACCAGAGCAAAGGGATTTGATGGAAGGAGACAGTGTCTTTCTTCAGAAGATTTTGAACACCAAAACAAAGTACTTTGCTAGAGCAGTAGAAATGTTTCAATTCTGCACACACACACCTGATCCCTCTCTTTTATATCCTTGGACCTTCAAACCATCACCTTTCCCCAGTTCAACTAACATGCACTTAAAAAAATATAAGTAGTAATCCTGAATCACAAGATTTGTGCCTTTTGTTTGGTTTCGGTTGGTTTTTTTTTTTTTACAACACAACAAACTGCCTCCCCCAAGGCCCCGGGGGTGCAGCAAGCCGTGCAGGTTTTGGTCAACCACCACTGTTCCCACTTCCCCACTCCCTTTCACTTACCTCCTACAAGCTCCAGAGCACCTGACTGCCAAAAAGGTGAATGAGTAGAAGAGGGGAACTGATTTATCTTTAGATTGAACTACAGCTTGGAGAGAGGAGGTCCCAAAACAGAGAGAAAAGGTGGCTAAGCTGTCACTTCCCAGCAACAGCAAAGTGGTCACATTTGTTACATTCACTTTAATACAGCTCAGATAAGCTGCTGCAGGAAACAGGGTGAGTTGATCAAAACCACCCTGTGTGTGGGTGCTATTCTCTGCCCATATGGCACACACTGTCCTTGGGGGCATTTTCCAGCCTGGTCAAACATCTGCGAGACAAACGGCAACACTCCAAACCAAAAGAGAGGCCATGGATGAGCAGCACACTGTGCACAACATCGAAGTTGATATTTTAGGCTAATCTGCCTGCTTACAGAAGAACAAATGCTATTTTCCTTGACAACTCTGCTGAAATAAGATCTGAGAAGCTCTGCAGATCTCAAACTACTTTGAAATATCAGTAAAACAAACACTCTTACTTTCAGTGGAAATAAATCTCTCTGCAGATCAGGCAGACACAAAGCACACACAGGCTCCAAGAGCTGCACCCAAAACACAGGTGCTGCAAAGGTGCACCAGCTGCCACCACACATCACACCAAGCCAGCCAAGCAACAGCTCGTGTCCTGCCTTGCAGACCCCAGCTCTGGTTTATTCACGAGAGCCCCCACCAAGCAAATTTCACAGCATACAAGCCACCCTGGCTTTCATTTTTGCTGTACACATCACAAATCAGATTGCTTTTCTTCTGGAGCAGGGGAGGTCCAACACTGACATTTGAGCTCCTGATCAAAAACAGTTATTGCCCTGCAAGAAACTGCATCTGAAGCCAGACTTGTCTGCAGAATTGCAGCTGCTAGATGAAAAGGAACAACCTCAGAAGCATAGCACAGCTCGTGGCAAGGGACACAACCACACAAAGTGCTGCAGGAAAGGCTGAAGTGGTTCTAGAGAGGGAAAAGGGTTCCGGTCTCCAGCACACAAGAGAGCCCATGCATCTACTTGTCCAAACACAAGGAGCATGTCTCCTCCTTTCCTAAGACACAGGCTTACCAGGCAGGCTAGCAGACCCTTTGCTACAGCTGCACCGACCCCAAAGACAGGGCCGACACGTGCAGTAGTTACCAATGACCCTGGGTTTTAAGGATTTCTTCTCCGGGGCTACTGGCTGAGGCATGCCCATCAGAGCTCTCTAGGCAATTCATTGTTTTAAACAAATGAGTGATTAGCAAAGATCCACTCTCTCCTTGTGAAGCTGGCTGCATAGCCTCCACATCACTGTACAGTACTATAATCCAATTAAACCTCACCATGAGAGGAGCTCCACGCTATCACATTCAATTAGGCAGTTAAGCCTCTTATCATCCGTGCTAGGATCCATACGGATGAAAACTCCCCCAACGCTGTTTGGGAGGAGACAGTTTTCAAGCAAGGACATGCAGATGTCACATCTGAAGATACAGAACTTATATACAGGTTGTGAAATTCACATTGTTGGCCTGTAGGAAAAACACAGTGACTAGTTCCTGCTCACTCACAGACTGAGGCTCTTTGCTGCCCCTTGCCCTCCTGCTCCCAGCTTCCCAGGGAAATGGGGCAGCGATGAAGGCTCATGAGGGGTCTGAAGGAATTTTGCTCTCTTTAGTAAGTCAGTGGAAAAGCAAAGGCTAATGGAGGACCTGGCAATACAGAATTGTTTGGCAGGAAGCCACCGATTCCATAGGAAATACCCTCCCTAGAAGGTCACCATAACGGTGGCAAAATTTGGCCCAGAAGAATCAGAAAGAGCTGCCAAGATGTGACGTGAATAAAGCTTCCTGCGCGGGGCCAAAGCACCGAGTGCTCTTGGAAAAAGAAAGATTAAGGGTTGCAAGGAACATAATGGCCTCTTGTAACAGCTGAGTTGTTGCTTTTCTTTTCTTGGCAGAAAAGAGGGATGTTTTGTTGCTGGTTGATTAATCTATTATGCAAATCAGTTCAGAGCTAATTTGATACAGCCACAAGCTTGCCACAGAAATCATCTGCATGCTCAGAGCTGGTGAAAGCTGGAGTATCAATGAGAGAGCTTTTCTCTCCTGGGCAGGCAGCTGCAGGGTTGTCTCCTGCCATGTAGGGCAGCTGGAGCACAGGCGAGGCCTGCCAGGGAACACAAAGGGAAGGTCCACTGAGCATCTTCACTTGGTGGAAGACAAGGAAAGAGAGGTCCTACCAAAGTCCTTTCCTTCCACTCCCAACACTGTTCTGCACTGAGCATGTGCAAAACATCCAGATAAAAAGTACAATCCCACCCAGACACCTTTCACAAGCAGCTTTGAGATTTTGAGACTTCTCAGAACTGTGTTTGATATGCAGAGCCTCCACCTCATATTAGCTAAAAGATAATGCAAAATAGGTCTAACTGGAAATTTGCTTCCAACAAACCACTCAGCCTCCATAGAAAGATTTTTTTCCTACCAAATACAAGAGTTCAAATTACATTCAGCAGACCCACACAAAGCAACAAACTCAGTAACTGCTATGATGGTATTTACATGGGGAGCACTAAGGGATCACCTGGTCTGGCTTGAAGTGAAGTTATTTTAGTCTTGATCTCTTCCACAAAGGCTAAGGAGGAGAAATAGAATTTCTTGATTCTACAAAAGAAGAGATTGGTTTTGGCCACTTGTGCATCTCCATTGCCCAGCTGTGGATGCCTTTCCTCGTGTATCTCAAATAGTCACCATTGCCTCAGCCACTTTTGTTTAAAGTCTGTCGTGTGCACTCCTTTGTATCCTGTTCCCTTCAGTGGTAAAATGCTAGATGCTATTCAAACCAAGTCAAAACAAAACCTCCAAATGAGCACTTCTGAATTGTACCAACTCATCTGGGTAATTAGACATTTTCCTAGCTCCAAATGTACTGAAAATCTTGTCAGCTCCCAGTGAATGTGCCAACAGTTATCCTAAAAAACAAGAGTTCTCTCCTAAATGTCAGCATACCCACAGATCAGGAGGCTAAGATAGTTCAATTTAAATTAACATTGCTCCCCACCTAAATTAATCAGTATTTTTAATTACGTAGCATGACCCGACCATAATTATTACTCTAGCAAGTACTTTTCTCTGCACAAAGGGGCTGTAGCTCAAACCAGGTCAGAACACATGTTCACTGGCCAAGAGAGGCTCCCATTCCCAGTGTAGGCATGCATCCTTCATCCCAAGAGGCAAAGCCTCACCCTTCTGAGCGTGTCTGCAGCAAACCCTTACAGAGAACTGACAGCCATGGACTTCATGCAGGTCACAACCCCCTTAGCATTCAGCTAGGAGAGGGAATTACCAGTGTGAACATGCCAATTGCTAGAGCGGCTCCAGGCCCCAGTCGTCCTCACTGTGTCCCTCCCAGTCACATATCAGTTACCTTTACATACTCACAGACTCTCTGCAAACCACCGTAGCTCATACAGCAAACTGACAGCCAGACAGATCAGTGGAAGAAGATGGGAGATGGCAGAGGGAGAGGAGCACATAGCCTGGGGCATAAGGAAACTGCTGGGATCCACTCAGCTGCTGTGAATCTGAAGCCTCACCCCAATCAGTTTCCATTGCCCTTAGAGATATCCACAACAGGGTTGATGTGGAAGTCTGCCTGCTGTAAGGCCATCCCACAGCAGGCTGAGTATGTAACATACCTGCACCAGCAATCTCCTATTTGAGTCCAGGGATTCTGTTTGTATTTCCTCAGCCAGTAGGCAAACTGCAGAGGTGAGCTAATATGTGAAATGCTTAGGCAGTGACTTGTGAAAGCCTTGGATCTCTAGCACCATTTTTTCCCAAGTCTGCTCCACAGGCTCCCTTTGTATCTCCAAGCGATACCAGGTCACATCTGCTACATGTGCAGCTTAGTCTCAATACACTCAACTTCACTTTAAAGTGAAGGAACATTAGCAGGAACATTTTTAATCTATGTGACAATTAAGACAGTAGCCCACCCACAAGCCTGTTCTGAATGGGAGCACCAAGGGTTGCTCCAGTAGACCTCCACAGAATCATAGAATGGTCTGGGTTGAAAGGGACCTCCAAAGGTCATCTAGTCCAACCCCCTCTGCAGTCACACAGTCATCTCAACTAGATCAGGTTGCCATCTAAAAAATTTTCTCCCCAGGACCACTCTTTCTCTGGACAGTCTCCTCACATTGCTGTCTCCTTCACGATGGGATGATACTGTATCCTGCCATTCACACCCACAGCTTCATCAAGGTATTGGAAAGAAAAAAACAAATACCAAACACAATAATCCTTACTTTTCAGTGTGAAGTAACCACAGGAAAAGGTGTTGACTCGCTCCCTGCCATGCAGCAAGATCACAGAGTTTTTAGAAGTGGTACTGAGACCTTTAAGTCATGTAACCTTTTCCTCAAAGCAAAGAAGACAAAACCAGCAGGAACAGGAAAAGGTAGGCATCTCTTCCCTCTGGTATGTAGCAGTTACACCCAGACGGTGAGACACTTTGAGTCACATTTCTATCATGACTAAAAGAAAGCACTCCATTTCAGAAGCACCGTGGTCAAAACCCCCAGGAGCAATATGTGTTGAAGCAAAAAAAGGGAAAATCATTTCTTCAAATGGAAGAAGAGAGAGACCAAAAACTGTGCAAAACCCATTTTAACCTCATGTTTTGTTCAAAACACAGTTGCAGAACAGCTCTGTATCTCTTCGCCACTATTCTTCCTTAAGTTTAGGCTCAGCCTTTTCACACAAGGAAGATCCACAGATGAACCAAGGCAGCCTTCCAGATTTTACTGACACCCCACCCAAGCTGAATGGGCTTTCAGCGAGTCCCCCGCCAAAGCAGAGCACACTGCATGGTGGTGCTTTAGAGATTTCCCTCCCACAGCCCAGCTCTCAGCCATCGTCTGGGAAGCATATGCCACATCCGCATGAGCCCCTCCACCTCAATACCCACCCACACTATCTAGGGCAACACAGGCACAGCTCGCTCCAAGCACCGACTCCATCCAGCACTTTCTGCTCCAGCTTACTGTGGGACAAACTGTTTAGAAATGGGGTAAGATTTATTGTACCAAAAAGGGAAGGAAGCAACACTCCCTTCCCAAATATGTGTCCCTCTTCCATGAATCCTGTTTCTGCCAATTTAAAGCCTCTTCTCAATTAGGAAGCTCTGTCCTGTCAACAGAAACCCAGAGGGAACTTGTAAATGGTAGAAATCTCAGAAGAGACTGTACTTGACCATACACCAAGGCCCACTCTTCACCACATCCTTCTTTGATGTCCCAACAGATCTCTGCTTGAACAAGAAGCTCATTTTGGATATTGTTTACCTCCAAAACAGTTTTGATCCCAGGCTCTCTTACTCCAACATAAACCACCACTGTGCCACGAGAGAAAAATCATTACAGTGTAAACTTAAAATAGAGAGGCAGTTGTATAACCTAAAGGTTTTCCAAATCTTGCTTTCTCTGACAGAGAGGTTTGTTGCAAAGCCTGTAATGAAATGCAAAGCCTGGACCAAACGCAGTGTCACAAAACACAATGTTAAACGATTAGAAACAACAGAACTGAGTGTCCAGGCTCCTGTCCAGCACCTCCTCTGCTGCTCTGCTGCTACAGCCTTCAGTGTTTGCCCAGCACCTGCAGCGTAACATACACTTCGCCATGCAACCAGGCTCACATCGCTGCAGAAGCTGCAGCCTCAGCTGCTCCTCACTTCAGATTAACAAAATGCACTTGGCATCCATCGCTACAAATGCAGACCTGTCACACACAGCACCACACACGCAGCTCTGGCATGCTTGCCCAACCCACATGGGGCAGTGTAAGGAGCCATGGAAAGACCTGCTCCCTTGGTCAGCTGCAGCAGCTGGATGTCTGCTTATAGCCCTGGACTCTGGGAGAAAAAGGTTGAAACCAGAGGGACTCACCACTACACACGACCTACCTCATAAAAGAAGCTATGGTGCTAGAAGGTTCCAGTTGCCCCAGTACTGCATGCAGTCTGAGCACTTTCACCAGCCCTTGCTTCACATCTTCCAAAACTTCCCTCTCAAGTCCCGGTTCCACCCCACCTGTCCTTTGCATTACCCACATTCCTCCAAGCAGTTGAACCAGCAGCCTGAAATCTGTTGCCCACCTGCCCAATGCAATTCAAGCACCCAGGACCCACCCTAAATGCCAAGTCCTGTGCAAATGCAACACCCCACCCCACACACTCCCCCCCTCCCCCCATTCTCTACTACATCAAGGCAGGGCCAGCATCCTTACACTGCATTTTCTGGTCATCTACGGATTTGCAAACAAGCAAGCTATGTTGTGAGCCCTTTTTCAGATCTGCAAGGATCAGCATAAACGATAATGCAGAACTAAAAGTCCTTGACAACAACAGACATTTGTTATTTACTTGGGTTTAACAGGCCCCGTTACAAGGTTGGAAAGCCAACCACCTTCCTGTAGTGGAGAGCATAATACAGAGCACAGGTTTCAAAACGGCAATACAAGAGGGCCTTTGTGTCGTCTGGACACCATCAGGATCAAAGCAAACGGCACTGGAAGCCAGTGCAAAAATCGAAAGTGCATCAACTGCTTTTCCAGCTCCCCTAACACGGGCAACACTTTCCATCACAAAGAGAATCTTTGAAGAGGAGCTCATTCCCCTTGGTGTTAGTCCTCTACCAAGACCTCTTGCTGCAGAGGAGGCTGAACAAGGCAGAAGTGGAGAAAGCTGCTGCCCAACATATGCTCCAAGATGCTGTCAGCACAGATAAACTGTTACAAACCAAGACCACCTACAATCGCAGGACTCAGGTTTTCTTCTACCCCATGCTATCTTCCTGCCCATGATGTCAAAGCACTACATCGAGGGGTAATGTTTAAGCTAAGCTAGATAGTGTTCCCACAGGCAAGCTGCTAGTCCTGCAAGACAGGGGCATGGCCATCAGGCCCAACCCACTATCTGGATGGTGCAGAAGACAAGAGGGATTTTTTTTGGCAGAGGTGAGTCTGTAAAGCTTGCAAAGCTTTACACTGTTGTGAGATCAGCCCAACAACTCCATTCGCTTTTTGCTCATTTGCTAAAAAATTGAAAGAGGAGAGTTTCCAATATTCATCTTTGGCGTGTTTAAATCCTCAAAGGCGCTCTAAGAAAGCTAGACTTGAAAAGCACAAGTTTTATAAGGAACGGGATCCCTCCCATACAGGCTAAAAACGGCACATGCAGGGATGGCACCCGCGTGTTTATACACCAGCAGCTGAGAAAAAGCCCAGCCTGGGAGCAGGTGAAAAACCAGCAGCAGAGAAACTGATGCCCACCCTAAGGCAGCTGATGCGGTGCATGTAGCGGGTAAAGGTCCCGTTAGCAGGAAACTCTGCGCGGCATGGTAAGGTCGGAGGAGCACAAGCCGGTGCGAGAAGCAGTCCGACACCCCAAACCCTGCCCGTCAACACACACCCCACACGAGCTTTTTGACGGGATGTATTCAAGCGCTGTAAGGGTGACCCTCTCACAGACCTGACAGAGGCAAGCAGCCCTCCTTTCCTCCCTCTCTCCCTTCCTTGGGTGCGTTCCCCACCCATCCAAGGGCCCACAGAAAGGGTCGGAGGAACCCTGCCCATCGCTGTGGCAATCGTAAGAGATGGGACACCCCAAAGCAGAACGGAACAGATCCTCAAACTGATAGAAAGAGGGCAAAGCTGCAGAGAAAAGGGGGGTTGAGGGAGCAGCCTCCGGTCCCCTGGAGGGTCGCGCGTTGGAGGCCCGCACCCATCCGTGAGGCCCCGGGGGCTAAACGCTTAAGGGTCAGGGTCCGCCCACCGTTACCTAGGAACGCAGCTGGGGCTGGAACCGTCGATCTCCCAGGTAGCGAAGAGGTTCATAGGCACGGGCCGCCCCAGGGCCCCGGTACCGCCGGGGAAGCTGAGGCGGCTCCGCTCTGCCGCC
>VWZI01019547.1:100281-118147 GCA_013396835.1 Psilopogon haemacephalus
GGCAGGCGGCGGCTGCGAGCGCGGAGCTGAGCGGCAGGCGGGCCGCGGGCGGGCGCGGAGATGGTGCTCCTCACCATGATCGCCCGCGTGGCGGACGGGCTCCCTCTGGCCGCCTCCATGCAGGAGGACGAACAGGTAGGGCCGCGCATGTGCAGGGGGGCGCGGGCGAGGGTTCGGCCCGGTGTGTTGTTGAGGCACGAATGAGAACCGTCCAGCCAGGCCCCCGCGGCCCCGTCTCATAAGCAAAGAGGTTCTGGCACAAGCGCTTCACACCCGGTGGTCGCTAGTGGGAGGCGGGAGCAGTGTCTATGCCGTTGGGCTGTAACGCCGTCCACCTGGGGCCCCCCGCTCGCAATTCTCCCCCTGCCTGCGGGCCGATACTATTTGTACCGTAACAGCTGCCCCAAACAGCTCGTTCTCCCTTCTCAGTCAGGCCGCGATCTGCAGCAATACCAGAGTCAAGCAAAGCAGCTCTTCCGCAAGCTGAACGATCAGTCTCCCACAAGATGCACTCTGGAAGCAGGAGCTATGGCTTTCCAGTAAGTATCTGTTGGTGGAATGGGACAAGAGGCTTCTGCCGTCATGGAAAGAAGTGAAGGCAACCCAGAGTGAGGCTTTGTTAGAAACTGAATTTTGTGAGTTGGTGAGCTCTTTGCCCTGGCAGCTGAAGGGCAATAGTTGCTTGATGGGGAGGGCAGGCGAGTTTTTACTTCTTGGCACAGCTGCCTGGGACCTGTTCATAGTTGTGCCTTTGCTTCCCACTTTAAAGTTATCCTGTTTGTTTGCACCCTCTAAGATATCTTCAGTGTGTGTTCTGTACCTCCTGTGTCTTACTTTCTTTTAGAAAAATATGTAATTGGTAAAAACAGTTGGGCAGTACCACCATGATCTCTTCTTGTGCAAGATTTCCCCCTACATATCTCATAGTCTTCCTTTCCATGTTTCAGCATCTTGTGTACAAACATACTGAGTATCTCTGAGTTTGGTTTTCGTTTTTCATTAGCATCTGACCAACTCTTTATCTTGTACGTTCCATCTTCTTGTCACCAAATACATTGAATGTGTTTTAATTCTTTTCATAATGTGTCTTTACTTAGCAGAATGATGCTGGAGAAATTAATCAGGTCCAAGGTCTTGTCAAGAATAGGTATTGTGCTGCTATCAGAAATTATTATGTTAGGAGTCACATGAGAGCACCAAGACAAAGTTGAGCAGCTTTGCCAGAGATGTATCAAGATGTTTAGGCTCAGTACCACTTCTGCTGTGCCACCACTGGCGAGTTCCCTCATATTTCCTAAGCTCTGGTGACCGGGTGCATGTTTGTGTGGCTGGATGAGTGGGAAGAGGACCTTTAAGTGCAGGGCGAGGATGACTTTAGTGGTGGCCCCTTAGCAAATCTGCCCTGTCTCTTTCTTCATGAATTCTGCAACACAAAGGGACAGGTATGGGAGGTTTTGGAAGGGCAGCCTTTGTTGAAAGCCATGTGGTTTTGAGAGCAGCTTTCCTTGTGGTTGGCTTACATATGATAACTGTGACAAGATGTTGTTTTGTTTAATCTTTTTTTTTTTTCAACTTCTAGTTGCCTTTGATATGTAGCTGTACTGGTCAGAGGGTGGCTCTGATTAAAATCGTTTGGGCATTCCTATCTCTTGCTGCATTTGGGTGTTGTTGCCAATGTTAACTCTGAAATGCTGCACTGCTTTGTCTTCTTTCTAGAGGTTAAAGCTTTCTAGAATTTAAAACTTCTGGTTTTAAATGTTTATGTGGCACTGCAGGGGTTAGCTCTGACTGCCAGTGAAGCCTTGGGAAAGAGTCCATGTAGATCCTAGTAAATCCTTTCTTGCCTTGCTTCCATGATGTAAGCAGAGCAATAACTGGGAAAGTTGCACCACTTGCAGTGCCCAGGAAATGGAAGCCTCTCAATGGTGGGTGTAAATGTCACTGGTTCTGACAAGGCAGAAGGATTTGGGCTAGTTCTGTGTTTTGACAGCTGCCTCTAAGAAGCAGCTGGGTTACCTGTCTGGCAGACAGGCAGGAAAAGCAGTGTTTCTTCTCCTGTATTCAGTTGGTCCCTAGACAAATTCCACAGGAATTGACAGCTGCTGCTGCAAAGCGCTCACTGATACCTCTTTTTTAAGGTGGGATGTATGTAAAAAGTGCACTTGCAGATCAGGAAACCTCCTATGATAGCAGTACAGAAGTTTGAGATTTGGTTTAAAATAATGCTGACTGCTGGCCATGCTGTTGGGTAACACAGCACATCAGTTTTTCTGCCGAATCAGAGCTCTGACTGCTGAGGGCAGCACAAACCAGAGTAGAGCAGTTTGTGATGTGAGGGTTAAAAGTGTGGCTAAGGATATTGCTGAACTTGCTGAGGTGATGTTGGACATTTTTAGCTTGATCAATTCACAGAAGGGCTTAGTCTTGCTGAAAAAGTGAAGCTTAAACTATGACCTCTGAGACGATTTCTGTCAGATGTAACATTTAGACTTTGGCTCCAAAAGCTGTCACCCTTTCAGTGACAGCACTCTGTACGCTGCCGTGCAGGTACAGAAACACCAATGGAGTCTGCTGTGCTGTCAGTCAGTACTTGACCTTTGGCTGATGAATGGCTGAAGTTCCTTTTACCTGTCATGGTGAAAATAACCCTTGGCCATTGCTGCTATTACCAGAATAAAGCTTTTCTCTCTCAAAATGATCCAAGATAATGACAAGAAACCTGCTGGCTGTATTCGGTGTGCAGAAATTTGATGTGCAGAAGTTAGCAGTGGCAAACAACAGTGTCTGTGTCTTTGTGTGCATGCAATGCTGAGCAGTTGGTGCAGTGAGGAGCTGTGCTGGAGCTTGGAGGCAGGCACAACGTGCAGAACTGGGATTCATAGAATTACAGAATGCACTGGGTTGGAAGTGACCTCTAGAGGTCATCTGATCCCTTGCAGTAAGCAGGGACATCCCAGCTAGATCAGGTCACTCAGAGCCCTCTCAAGCCTGACCATGAATGTCTCCAGAGACAAGATCTCCACCATCTCTCTGGGCAACCTGTGTTCCACCACCCAATCCACATAGTAAAGAATTTTTTCCTAATGTCCAGTCCAAATCTACCTTGCTCTAGTTTAAAGCCATTGCGCTTTGTCCTAGGGCTCCATGCCTTTTCAAAGAGTCCCTCCACAGCTTTATCATAGACTCCCTTCAAATACTCAAAGGCAGCTATAAGGTCTCCCTGGAGCCACCTTTTCTTCAGGCTGAACAACCCCAACACTGATCCTGTCTTCATAAGAGAGGTGCTCCAGCCTTCTAATCATTTTTGTGGCCCTTCTCTGGACCCTTTCCATCTGGTACATGTCCTTCCTGTGTTGAGGGCCCCAGAGCTGGACACAGTACTCCAGGTGAGATTTCACCAGAGCAGAGTAGCAGAATCACCTCTTGATCTACTGGCTGTGCTTCTTTTGATACAGCCCAGGATGCAACTGGCCTTCTAGGCTGCAGGTGCATATTGTTGGCTTGTGTTCAGCTTGTTGTCCACCAGTGCTTGTTGTCCACCAGTACTTGTAAGTCCGTTTCTCCAGGGCTGCTTTGTGGGAGCTCTGCTCTGATGTTGAACTCAGGTAGAAAAAAAAAATTGTCTAAATCTAAGACATAATGAGGTGTGCATGGTCTCTGTAGTGCTGGCAGATGAACTTGAAATCCAACACATCTGATGTCACATCAGTGACAAAGAGAGTAGAGAATACAGCTGAAAATCTCCAGGCAGAGACAACAGGCCTTAGCAGAGATAGCAGGGCATGTTCCTCATGCTGCTTTCTCCTTGGGAGTGCTGCTTTGGCTCTCAGGAAATACTGCCAGAGTTCTCATCTGGCACAAGTTGTGCTTATTTTTAAAATCCAGTCATGCTATTCATGCCAGCGGATAGAACAAGCTGCAGGTGATGATTTGTAGCAGCTCCAAGCTGTCAAGCAGATCTCCAAGGGTAGGGGAAGAGCAGAGTGGTATACTGTAGGATTAACCCTTATGCAGTGATGCAGTCCAAGGGGACATAAAAAGGAATAAAAGCAAGACTCAAAGGCTACGGAATGCATTATAGCAGCTGGAGTTTCTTGCTTCTGCTTGGGCTGGACCAGCTTTTATTCAAAGGCTGATGTGCCATGTAAGAGCAAGAGGCATGGATGCTTCTGAGGCCAGAAACAAGTTGAGGATGATTCATTTGAGGCACTTTGACTTGTTGGGCTATCTGGAAAAGCACTGTGAGGAAGTTCTTTTGTAAGTCTGATGCAGCTATTACAATAAATTTAAGCTACTTGTTTCACTACTGTGCCTGCATTAATGCACTCTTAATCTTTATGCTAACTAGGCTGCTACATAATGCCACTATGCAGAAAGTTAAAGGAAGGTAATGTGAAAACAGCATTTAAATTCCACCCTGAGTACTGGAGATAAACATTGAAAAGTGCACGCAGGGCTGTCTGCTGTCTCCACATTGGCTTTGTTGGAAATCCTATTGCCTTTTTTTTTCTGTTAACTAAATAAGGAGCAAAGTTGTAGCAAAGCCTAAATCATCTCAAGGTTGGTTCTATCTTGTCCCTTATTTCAGTAGGTTTTTTTAGCTGAATTATAATGGAAGGCCTCTGTCAACACTGACAACTAAAACTGAAACAAGAGCAGCACTAAACCCCTGCAAGCAAGTACAAATCAAATGCTGTGGGGATGGGGTGGTGAGAGAAGGAAAGGAGAGGATGTCTCTGTGTGCTCAGCTGTTGAACAAACCAAACAGCATTGTACAACAAGAGCAGCTCCTTTTCCAGTGTGTGTTTTGGAACTCCTAGCATCACAACTGAAGAGCTGCTAGCGCAGTTATTCTTACCCATGGCGAACCTGTGGGGGCAGTCACCACAGCCCACCTAGCACCAGTACTTTTTGTCAGCTGCTTTTGAGGTCACACGTGGATAGTGACACCTCATCAACAGGCTGACACTGGGGGGTGAAGGGTTTACTCAGCCGGAGCTAGCTGTCACTGAGTGGCTTTTTAGCACCCAGAGTCCAAATCGTTATGTGTATTCTGATCATGAATGGCAGAAGAGTGTCCCACTTGCATTCCTCAGGCCCCCTACTCTGATAACTTCACTGTGCTCCCTTCCTCTGACTGCAAGAGGGAAGGAGGACATTGTCCTCCTTTTTTTTTTTTTACTCCAAAGTTATAACTTGCGTTGCTTGTATTTTCTTAAGTAGTGATAGTTACTAAGCCAACTTTTGTTCTAGAGAAGTCAAAGTTCATGGCTGTTGGCATGGGTGTAGTGTCTAAGGCTACAAAAAAGTTTCTTTTAGCTAAAGAAAAAATAAGCCATTAGTATGTAGAAAGGTTTAAACCTGATCCAGGTGTGGCAAACTGGAAGTTCCTGTATCCAGTTCTCATTTCCTTGTAGGAATAAAGGTATGCAGAGCAGTGTTTGATAGGTTTGGTTCAAAATCGATTACCACTCTCTCTGCTGTTCCTTTAGCTACATCATCGAGAAAGGAGTGTGCTATCTGGTCCTGTGTGAAGCTGCATTCCCCAAAAAACTGGCCTTTGCATATCTGGAAGACTTGAATTCAGAGTTTGATGAGCAGCATGGCAAGAAGGTGCCAACAGTCTCCAGGCCATATTCCTTCATTGAATTTGGTGAGGTCCCTCTCCATGTGGCTAGTTAGGAAGTGTTGTCCTTGGGGGTGTATAGTGGGGAGCAGCAGCCATGGGATCTTCTCCAGCTTGGCATATGGAATTGAAAGCTCAGCCTCTTGGGACTAGAGAAATAGATGTTTTGAGCAAAAGACTAGAGAATTGAAAGGGAAACGATAGATGCCCTTTCATTCAGATTTCCTGCTTTAAATCTTCTGGCTTTGCCCCAGTAGATATTCACAAGCAATCTGCAGGCTGTCTTAGCAGTGCTTCTGCTCCCTCAAAAGACAGGCTGCTCTCTGTTAGATGACATCCCTCATGATTGTCTGCTCTTGTTCCAGACACCTACATCCAGAAAACTAAGAAACTCTACATTGATAGTCGGGCAAGGAGGAACCTGGGCTCCATCAACACAGAGCTGCAGGATGTGCAGAGAATTATGGTGGCAAACATTGAGGAAGTCTTACAACGAGGAGAGGCACTTTCAGGTACATGGAATGTCAATATTTGGTGTGTGGTTCCTTGACCCATCAGTCAGCTGAGTGAGTAGAGAATACCTGAGGGGAAGGCTTGCTAATACCTAAGTCTCCTGAGAAAAGCCATGTGCTCGGGAGGTGTTACAGTTTGATCAGTTGCATCCTGAAGCACCTGGCAAGTCCTGGAACTTCTTTTGGGCAAGACCAGCATCTCACCAGCTTGAGTTGTTCTCATGCCAGCAGGACAAGGATTAGAGCACTGCCACCTGAAACTGCTCTGGAGAAACTTGTACAGTTAATGTAACTTTTGGTTGGGTTAACACTGATAACAGAATCATAGAATGTCAGGGGCTGGAAGGGACCTTCAGAGATCATCCAGTCCAACCCCACTGCTAGAGCAGGATCACCTATACCAGATAACACAGGGACATGTCCAGGCAAATTTTTAATATCTCCAGAGAGGGAGACTCCACAACCCCCCTGGGCAGCCTGTTCCAGTGTTCTGTTACCTTCACAGTGAAAAAAATCCTCCTTATGTTTCTATGGAACTTCTGTGCCTCAGCTTCCACCCATTGTCCTTGTCCTGTCATTGGGCATCACCAAGCAGAGCCTGGCTCCATCCCTTGGCACTCACCCTTCACATATTTATAAACATTAATGAAGTCACCTCTCAGTCTCCTCCAAGCTGCAGAGCCCCAGCTCCCTCAGTCTCTCTTCATAAGAGAGATGTTCCATTCCCTTAATTATCTTCATGGCTCTGCACTGGACTCTCTCAAGCAGTTCTGTGTCACTCTTGAACTGGGTGGGGGGCAGAACTGGACAATGAACTTCTTGTTTTTTTTAATGAACTTATTGTTTTGGGTTTTTGTTTTGTTGTTTGGTTTTTTTTTTTCCCCTTGACAGCTCTTGATTCCAAGGCCAACAACCTGTCCAGCTTGTCCAAGAAGTACCGCCAGGATGCCAAGTACCTGAACATGCGTTCCACCTATGCCAAGCTGGCGGCTGTGGCTGTGTTTTTTATCATGTTGATCGTTTATGTGAGGTTCTGGTGGCTGTGAGCCAGCTGTGCTCAGGAAGAGGGAAAGCCGGTAGCCTGGCAGGTGTATGTGTGCAGGACACTGTTCACGGGGGATGTGCATTAGAATCCACACAGGACCATCACCTCTACAGGAGTGTCCTGAAATGGCTAGGTGACACCTGACTACTGCACCTCTTACTGACCTTACACCTAACAATAGGTGTAAAGGCTTCTCCTCTGAGGCAGTTTGCACTAGGGTACTGCAGGGTTTGGCCTCTCTCAGTTCTTCCCCCCCTCCCTGGGGACAAACTCTGGGAGCAGTCAATCAGTGCAGTTTAGCATCATCACCTCAAACATTCTCCTGTTGAGTAGCTCTAGTGGGAACTGGACTCTAATGAACATTCCTTGTGTTGGCAATGTTTGCTTTTTTAGAATCTGGGTCTGCAGTTATTTTCCTCCTTGTTTCTTAAAGACTCCCCTGTTTCAAGGCAAATACTGCACTGTACATATAAAAGCTTTCACCTCTGTCGGAGTAGCTATTGTTGAGTTTTCTATGTCTGGCATCTTGGCTTGTTACACTTTAAATTGCTTTAGGAAGAAATGGATGTTAAATTATGCCTTAAAATACTTTGTCTAGTACTAGGAGGGGCAACGAAAGGCTTCTGTGTTACTGATTCCTACAAAATTAAACTACAGGTTTGTAAGTGTCCACTTTCCCTCTCCTAACAGCTGTGTATGACAGTTTGTTTCCATGTGAACAGGGTGTGTAATTCAGTGCTGTTGGAGCAGGCACAGTGCAGACTATGTCAACAGTCTATAGATTCTTTTTTTTTCTTTCTATCTGCAGATTCACTACATTGTTTCCTTTTTTATAACTGTGCTTTCCTTCCAAAATGTGTCAAAACTGCCAATGTTTCACCTCTGGGATACTTGTTTTCTTCTTCCCTTGCCCCCTCACGAAACAAAAAAAAAAAAACAAAAAAAACCCACACTCTGAATGTTGTGAAGAAAAGGTAGTGTTTCCTTGAAGAACACTTTATCTTCACATGAATGAAGGATTCAAAAGTATAACTTTAGAACAGGGAATCCTTTGGAAACACCACCTTTTTTTTTTTTTTTTTTTTTGGTCACCCTCTCCCTACCTCACTTGGGAAACTGAAACTGTAGGTGAAGAAAAACTCATTATGGGGCAATAGTATATCACTTCTTTCTTATCAGCCAATATATATATTTCCAGTCTAATGTGATTTTTTTTTTTTTTTAGCTGTGTTGGGGTTTTTTTCCATTGGTCCATCTATGCTAAGAATAACATTTTACCAGTCAACTTTTGGTTTTATTTTAATTAAAAAAAAAAAGAAACCCCACAGCTCAGGCACTTTACTGAACTCAAGTGTCTGTCTGCCCCTTGGTAGGAAGCAGGCAGCGTCACAGAAGGAAGTTTTGGGACTCCCCAGCACCTTTTACATGCACATAATCTTGTGTAGTTCAGGAATTATAAACTGTGACCTGGAAGCATTTCCTATGACTAGGTGGGAAACAAGGAGCTGTTGTCCTGTCTGTGAATGGTCACCAGCTTGGCTTCAGGTCCTGGCAGGAAAGCAGTTAGCATTTATCCACCAGTAAGCCTAGCAAATCTGGTCTGCCATGTAGTCTAAAAATTGTCTGGTTTCTGCATGATGCCTCCAAGTGTTACTTTATAGATTGCTTTCTTACTGTTGTCATCATCATTTTTAATCCTTTTAAGTGGTGTCCTTATCAGGTGAATGTCCCAGTGATGTAGGTCTGTGTAATGTAGGTGCTGAGAGGTGAGCAGATGCTGACCATGCGTGGATTGTTGTGATGGAGGGGAGTGATGTTTCTGCAGCGAAAGGTGACTTGGTGAGCAGTTGCCTCCTGCAGCGCCGGTCTCAGCAGTGAAATAAATGCTTCTGAAAAATCACCTCTGCAGTGTGTGGTTTCTTGTGTCTTGTTTTTCTCACCTCAGATGATGCTTTCTGTCCTTCCAGGAGCACAAGAGGGTAGAGGGCACATAGATGATGCCAGTTGGGAGAAGGGCTTCTTTTTTTGAGGCAGAACTAGTTGAAATACATGATTGAGGGAGGTGATTCTCCCCCTCTACTCCACCCTGGTGAGATCACACCTGGAGTACTGCATCTAGTTCTGGAGTGCCTATTACAAGAGGGATGTGGACATGCTGGAGTGTGTCCAGAGAAGGGCCACAAGGATGATTAGAGGGCTGGAGCACCTCTCCTATGAGGACAGACTGAAAGAGTTGGGGCTGTTCAGTCTGGAGAAGAGGAGGCTCTGAGGTGACCTTATTGTGGCCTTCCAGTATCTGAAGGGGGCCTACAAGAAAGCTGGGGAGGGACATTTTAGGCTATCAGGTAGTGACAGGATTAGGGGGAATGGAGCAAAGCTGGAGGTGGGGAGATTCAGATTGGATATGAGGAAGAAGTTCTTCACCGTGAGAGTGGTGAGGCCCTGGAATGGGTTGCCCAGGGGGGTGGTTGGGGCCGCTTCCCTGTGGAGGTGTTTGCAGCCAGGCTGGATGAGGCTCTGTCCAGCCTAATCTAGGGTAGGGTGTCCCTGCCCATGGCAGGGGGGTTGGAACTAGATGATCCTTGTGGTCCCTTCCAACCCTGACTGATTCTATGATCTCGATTCTTTTCTGGCTGAGAAACTATACTTTGGCTAGGGCAGAGATCTCTTTTCTTGCCTGTTGGATGCAGGGAGGCAAGATTTGGCATGGGCAGAGCTCTCTAGGTGAACGGTCAGATCTGTGTGGGGACAGTTGTAGCAGGGTTGTTCGCGCAGGGTACGATGTGAAGCAGAACAAAGCGGGGCGGTGAGTGGGGGGGTATAGCTGGGTGTATGAGTATAAATGACATGGAGCTGAAAAAGCTGAGAGCATAGCGAAAGGTGCAGAAGGCCAGGGTGGGGCTTCAGCGAGCATTTCATGAGCAGCTCCGCTTCCAGGTGCCGAGTCCCTTTTCCTCCCTTGGCCTGGACAGAGGTGGCGCTGACGCTCTGTGCGAAAAGAGTAGGCTGGGTTTTGTTTTCCTGGGGGCTCTCTGCCCCTCCTGAGTAGCCAGGCATGACACAAGGGAGGAGAAGCCATGGATGTTTTTTTTCCATGCGATAACCAACAGCTTGCTCAAGGTTCGGCGAACACTCCTGGGTGCAGCCGGGACGCTGCTCGCTCGGGACCGGCGGTGCCGAGCGCTTGGTGCTGGCCCCGGGGCCGCTGCTCGCTCGGGACCGGCGGTGCCGAGCGCTTGGTGCTGGCCCCGGGGCCGCTGCCTGCAGGTGGCAGTGGGTGCGCGGAGCTTCTGTGCGTCACGCAGCCGTGCCCAGGGCTGGCGATAAAAGGGGGTTCCTCCTGAGGGCGCCTCTGTCTTGCTGCAAGGCCCTGGCATCCCCGAAGACTGGCAGCCTCTCCGGGCCTGTGTTGCCTCCCCGTGAACCCGGGCATCTGCCCGACAAGTCTCCCAGACCTAGTGCTGCCTGGCCTCATCCCAGGGCTGCTGCAGCTGAGCTGAACGGTGTCACTTTTCCGGCTTCTTGAAAGTTTGCCCAAGCCATCTTCTGCCCAACGCCCATCTCATTTCAGTTCCTGAGCTACCTCGCTGCGTCCAGAGGCTCTAAAGCAGCCTTCATCTGCTGTGTTCTCCTACCAGCCATCCCCACGGCTCCTGCACCTGGTCCCATCAGTCTGGCAGAGGCGAGAGGTTTCAACCCACACCAGTCATATGCAGGGCAGAGGGCGAAGCAGGATCTTGAAGCAGCACAAAGTCCTGGCACCTCAAACACCCAAGTGCCTTGTGCTGAGTGGTTTGGGGACAGAGCTGGAGTCTCCCTGGCCCTCCGGTCATGCCCATGGCTGGTGGGAAACCCTTGGCAGAGGGCACAGGCAGAGAGCATCAGGGTACAGAAGAAAAGAAGATGGAATGAGGTGCCCCAGGAGCTGCTCAGTTTGACACGTGAGCGCAGAGGTGACATATCTCATCGCAAGAGGTTTCAGAAAAGATGTTGCTTTTGGCTGTGCTTGCTGCTACCACTGTTCATCAAGTCTGGGCACTCCTGGATGTCCTTGTGCCACATGGGTCCGCAGCTGCTGTTGGGGATGGTGCCTGCTGAAGGGACACTGTGTGGCTGTACCCACCCTAGCTCATCATAGAGCTTCTGGGTGGCATAAACTGCTGGGCATGCCAGTGCTGGGTGGCAGGGTTTTTCCCAGCATTTGAAAAGTGAAGCAGCAAGAGCAGACAGGCAGAGCTGGTTCCTGGACGCTGCCAAACCTGCTATGGGTGGGGCATGGCACTGTGTAAGGGAGGAGTGCGTCAGGATGGTGAGGGCTGACAGTGTGCACTGGCCACCGTGTTGAATATAAACCAGGTCTCACCTGGCACAGGCTGTGGCTGCTCTCTGCACCATCACTACCCACAGGAGCAGCCTTTCAGCCACTGCAGGGTTTACTTGAACATCAGCTGCTTCTCCTGCTTTGAATCAGATCATCACACTTGCAAACCCATCTTCTGGGCAGAATTTGGGGCCTGCCATGTGACCACTGCAGCTCTGTCCCTTTGGTGAGTCCTCAATCCAGGAAGAGGGTTCAGGAGGTCATCTTCCTCCCCTTCTCCTCACACTTTGCTCTGCTGTGTTGCTGAGACAGTGACGTTTTGGAAAGGAGGATGTCCATTTTCTGTTGCTTGAAAATGAAGACTCCTCAGATGACAGGGTGCTGGGCTTGGCTGTGGGCCATGAGCAGCTAACTGCCAGGACCTGTCCTCCTACATGGGCCTGAGTCAGCTCCATGTCCTGTCCCAGTGAACTCCCAAACTCTCTTATTCTACCTCCCATTCCAGGTGAGGCACAGCTGGGCTGGTCCCCAGCTCTGCCACTTGGCAAGCCTCAGGGCAGCAATGAGCAGCACATACCCCTGGCAGCCTCCTTGCTATATCCCTGTCAGTCCCCCAAACCTAAGCGTTTTGGGGGCCCCTGGAGGCTCAGCTGCTCCTGAGTCCCTGCAGCCAGCACTGGGGAGAGGTGGTGTATGATTTCTCCGCTGCAGATGCTTTCCCTGGACAGGGAACAGAGCTCTGCCTGTTCTTCCTGGGCAGCCTCTGGTACAGCTGCCCACCTATGTTCATGGCTTTGCTTCCCCTGTGGCAGGCATGCCACCTCACTTTCCCAGTCTGCCCCACTTCACTGGCTTGGGCACTCTTTGGGTCCCCTGCAGGTACAGGGATGTCCTGGTTTTTGTCAGGAGCTGTGCCTGCAATACCAAGCCTCGCAGCACCTCACGTGGGTGCTTCCAGGTGGCTGCAGTTACACCTGAGCTCTCAAACCTGCCATAAAGCAGAAGCTGGGGAGTCCCTACCCCCCGTGCACCCCCTAGCAGGACTACCAGATCCCACCACGGGACTTTCTCTGGCCTGCATGGAAGAGCCCAAATTTTGGATATGGCTCAGAAAATTCTTGCATCTGACATGTCCCTTTTTTCTTTTCATTTCCCCAGCATCTCTCCCCCACCCCCAGCCGTGTGATTGCTTCCCAACATACTCCACTCCCCTGGCATGCTGCCTATGTGCACTGGAAATGGATTGCCCCCACTTCATTGTGGCACAGCACCTAAAGGGGAAAGTGCACCCTCACCACCAGCTGAAAATGGTAGCAGACACAGGATTTGCATAGAGAAGCAGAACTAAATGTGTTTGCTTCAGGCTTCAGTCATGGTGACCTTGGGTCCCCATGGTGCTAGAACCCACAGACACTAGGCTGTGAGTAGCTCCTCAGGACCTTTTCCAGAGCTGTACATCCTCCATGCATGACCACGAGATCTTTTGCAGCTGTGATGGTACCTTGTCCCAGCATCCACCTACGGAGAGAAGACAAATGTCAAGGTGAGAAGGAACTTGGGTGACCTGTTGCTCAGCATGGCTTTGGGGTTAATTGTATGGAGCAGCACCAGGCTCCCATGCCATCCCAGAAGGGACTCAAGACCAACTCTGTGTCCCATAGGAGTAGGAAGAAGCCTCTGTTCTGTTTTGCCATGGCCCTGCCTGCACAGGGACCACAGGTGATGAGGGCCATGCCCTAGCAACTAGCCCATAGTGAGAGGTGCCTGAAGGAGTGGCTTGCATGTGCTGGGAGAGGAGCAGCTCCTCAGCAGTTGCTGGCCAAGAGAGAGAGCTGCAGGCTCCCATCTATGTAGCCAAAAAAGGCAGCCAAAGGATGAATCTGAGCAAGCAGCTCAAGAGTCTCAGCACCAGCTGCTACCTGGAGGGGGTGACGGCAGATCCCTGAATCATAAACTGGTTTGGGCTGGAAGGGACCTTTCAGGCTTATCTAGTCCACGCCCCCTGCAGTGAAAAGGGACATCTTCAACTAGAGCAGGTTGCTCAGAGCCCTGTCCAACCTGACCTGGAATGTTTCTAGGGATGGGGCATCTACCACCTTGCTGGGCAACCTGAGCCAGTGTTTCACCACCTTCAGTGTAATAAATTTCTTCTTTCTATCTGGTCTAATTCTTGGCCTATTGCATGCCCAAAGCCAGGAGCATTTTAGGAGCCACCCTGTATGCCAGACCAACTTTGGTAAAAGCTGCACAGATCTGTCTGCAATATAAATACTCCTGGGGCTGCTGAGAGCAAGGGCAGCAGCAGGGAGGGCAGAGGGCATGAATTCCCGGGGCGATTAAGTGGGGCCACAGCAGCAGAGGCAGCTCAAGCTGCCCAGCACATTCCTGTAGGGCTTGATGTAGGAATGCCTTTGCACTTCTCTGTTTCTTTTTAAGACAAGCCTAGCTGGCAGGTAAGGTAATCACAGTGTAAGCCAAGTCTTGTGAATGTTAAGAGTTAGCAGATGAGCCACAGGACAAGCTATTTGCAGCACACGCACAATGCTGCCAGCACCAAAGATTTTTGTTGGAAGCCTCTCTGCCTCCTGATTTCTTAAACCTCTTGGCTGCTGACATCTTGTAACCAAGAAACACCCTCAGCTTCCATTTTAACAGTATTCCAGCTCTTGGGTTCCCAGAAGAAAAAGCTGGAATGTATAATTCAAACTTGTCCTAAGCACCCCCATAGCAGGAGCAGGTAAAAATGAAAAAGAGACAACCTTTATCTGGATGTGTGAAATGCTGGGATGTAAGGCAGGCATTTGGGTCTGCATGCCTGAATCACCAGCAGTGCCACTGAGAGGTTACTAAGAGAAAACACAAATTATTCTGAGAAAGGATGCAAAGATGGTGAAACCACTGTTCCTCCAAACTGAGGGACAGAGAAGTCTGTGCTGATCACTAACCATGTACAGATACATAGAAAGCACCTCAGGGTATTTAAATACGTTTTGTCTTCTGCAAGGAGACCTAGAAGAGCAAAGCAGAGCCCCATGGCATGCTTGTGCCTGGAAGCATCCCCCTGGTTGCAGAGTGATGAAGCCCATGGTATGTGGGGAGGTCGTGTCTGTGGGCTTCCTCCCTGATCATAATGAGCCCAGGTAGGGGTAGGTTGTCTTCACCCCATTTCACTGCCAGCCACATCATCTGCAGAGCTCAGCTGTTCAGTGTCACCCAGGGCACCTGGACTTGGACTCCACTGATGACATTCCCAGCACTTCCACCTGCCAGTGATGGCTCGAGCACTGGCACAAGGGGTTGGCTTTGAAGCAGAGAGGCAGGAAACCTGAAGAGTGCTGAGGCTGGGGAGTGGTCTGCACATGCTGAGATCAAAATGAGTTCTTTGTGGAGCAGGAAGCCAAAATCATTGCAGGGCTGTGATTTAACTCCAGTCAGCAACAAAACACCACACAGCCCCCAGTGGGATGGGGAGGAGAACTGGAATAAAGAAAACTCATGAGCTGAGATAAAAACAATTTAATAACTAAACTGATGGAAAATATAATAAAGATATGATAATGATAACAGTAGTTGTAATGAAAAGAAATAAAAAAATAAAATAATAAAGGGAGAAATAAAGCCCAAGAAGAGACAAATGATGCACAATGCAGTTGGTCACCATCCACCAACCCACTCTTTCTCCCAGTTTATATATGGGACATGATGTCCTATTTTATGGAATATCTCTTTGACTAGTTCAGGACAATTGCCCAGGCCACACTCTCCTCCAGCTTCTGTGCCCTTTGTTAGCAGAGCATGGGAAAGAGAAAAATCCTTGATTCCTTAGCAACAAAAACAACAACAAAAATCAGTATATTATCAGTGTTTGCCCCATACTGAATCCAAAATACAGCACTGGTCTAGTTACTAGGAAATAGCTATTAAAGGGGAAAAAGTAGCTCTATCCCAGCCTAAAGCAGGACTCCTAACGTGGAGCAGCAGAGAGGGCTTGATCCCTCTGCCTTTGTCAGCCAAAGTGCCAGGATTTCCCTAATTGCCGGGGCCGTTTAACTAGCGACTCTGTGGATATGGAGTCTGTTCAGCTCTCCTAATCCCTCAGCTGGCATCGCATCCAGTTCTCTGCCAGGCACCGGCACCCTGCCCGCCACCCTGCCCATCCTCCTTTGCCACTCTGCCCGCCACCCTTCCCACTTCCCCTTGCCACTATGTTAATCTCCTATAGCCACCCCAGGCAAGCAGGGCTCAGCTTCTGGACCTGGGTGAGAAGGTCCGTGGGCAAAATGGGACAAAGCACAGTGGAAAACAGGTGGAAAACATGGAAGAATCTTGTCAGAGTTCTCAAGTTCCAGTGCTGACCGCCAGTTTCCCCTGAGCGGGAAACTGGGACAGAGACGATCTGCAGTAGGGCTGGAGCGTCAGGTCCCTGGTGTGAGCAGGAGGTCTGTGGTGGATCTTTGGCAGTTTACATATTGTGGCGTTAATGGGACTGCAACAGGGTGCATAAGATGAAGCCATGCTGAAAGATTTTAAACTCCCCCAGAAAGAGCTTATTGCTTAATGACAGACCCACGGGGATGAGGAGGAACTCACTGAGGAGTTTTGGCATGAGGACACAGTGGGGTGCCTGCCCCATCCCCTTCCCACTCTACCCTGCATGTTCCCTCCTGGCACAGGCAAACCTGCCTGTCCAGGGCAGCCATAAGCAATGTGACCCTCTCCTATCCTATCCAGCTGCAAAACCCACACTGCCCATCCAACTCCAGCCTTTACCATGTAGAGGACCTGCTCCTGGCCTTTCTCTTTGTCTGATGGAGCCACTGTGGGATGCTCTCCCCTGCAGGCAGCACTGAGAGCAGGGTCAGCATGGAGAGATGGGAGCTAACAGCAGGCTCTCCAGACCTGTGGGAGTGAAGTGACACCTTCCCTCATCCAAGATGGATTCCACTACTGGGTTTCATTTATTAGGTGGAGCTGGTTGCCCTTGTGGTGAGCTGCAAGAGCTGTGCTGAGGTGGTCACTGATGCTGTCCATACACTAGGGTGAGTAGCTAGTGCCAAGGCCAAGCAAAAAGCACACAGTGCAAGACTGGCTGCTTTGAGGTCAACAATTAATGGGCAACTAGCATCGTTCATCACTGAGGGGAGCTTAAAGGAGCACATTTTGGTGAAATATCAGAATTCCTCATGAATTAGCTGCATTCAAGAGACCATCCCCTAGTGCCCCTTTTTCCAATCATATTCCTGCCTGTCCCTCCTCAACTCCTAGTTTGGCTTCATGATTGTTTCAACTGAAGTGTTGGTCACCACTGCCTTTAATTTTACACCTGAAAAGTTTTGGATGTGATAGGTGTCTGGCCTCCACCTCAGGAGGTGAAGTACTGTGCGGAGGTGCTCCAGGAGCTGCTCCACAGGACAACCATTGTGGCTATGGAGAATCACCTGAGGGCAGATTTTGGAGTGGGAGTGGAAAGCTCTGACAGGAGTGGGGGGCAGTGGGGGACAGTGGGGGATTCACCACTCAACTTTTATCTGTATTCCTGGAAAAATCATCATTCTTCCATCCATCCATCCATCCATCCATCCATCCATCCATCCATCCATCCATCCATCCATCTCCAGGCTTGGGAGGAGCTCTGGAATCTGCTGAATTACAGGGGGAAAACAGTGAGGTTTATTCATTGCCCCCTCGCTCTCCGAACCCGTCACAATCCTGCCTTCACGGGCCAGTCTGCCGTGTCAGCACCATACACAAAGGGCTCTCAGTCTGCTGAGCTGGAGCCAGGGCAGAAGGATTTTTAACACTTTACATGATGGCTGAGGACTGGGAGGGATCTTGAGGTTGAATTCAGATGCTGCCCTCCCAAGACCTCTTCCACAAGAATGCAGGTCTCCTCCGGGGCTGTTGCAGCAGGAGTGGCCATGAGGCTGAGCTGTGGGGCAGTGAGTTGGTTTGCCTGCTCTGGAGGCTCCCATTCCTGCTGGAGTGAAACTCCAGAGGTGGATGCTGGTTTGTGTTTCCCTTCCCGTTGATACCGACCCTAGGGCAATTCTTCATCGCCCCTACTTGACAGCTGACCTGCACCCCACATCTATGCCTGCACCCCATGTCTGACCAAAGAGCAGGGCAGCACCTCAGCAACCATGGCACGTGGAGTACCCTGTTGTCTTTGCCCCGGGGGCACCCACCACTACTACCACCACTCCACTGGGGCATGACAATGTGTCCTGCTTCCCAAGTTGTCCATTCCTGTTCCCATCTCCTCCCCATTCCTACTGCCCTTCATTCTCATCCATCCCCATTCCTGCTGCCATCAGCTGCCATCAGCCATCTATCCACGATTCCATATGCCCCCCATCAGTAGC
>VWZI01019547.1:121513-136020 GCA_013396835.1 Psilopogon haemacephalus
TTTTTTTTTTTTTCCCTTTCTGACTTGGGAATCTCACTTGACAGCAAAACCAGTCACAATTTGCAACTCCCGATGTAACATTGTTTCCTTTGAGTTTGTACTCTTGGCTGCTGACTACAAAGCCAAGTTAGCATGATCGTTGTTGTCACCCTTCCTTTGGAGACACACTGGGGAAACACCATCCATGTGTTGGGGCAAAAAGTGCTTCCCTAAGCATCTGTGTTTAAAAAGTCCTTTTGTAGTTATAATCGCAGTTTCTAAAAATTCACTCCAAAACCATATTGTCAACAAAAATCACAGAATCACTGAATTGTCAGGGCTGGAAGTTCCAAACCACCTGCCATGGGCAGGGACACCTCAACCTAGATCAGGTTGCCCAGAGCCACATCCAGCCTGGCCTTAAAGACCTCCAGGGATGGGGCTTCCACCACCTCCCTGGGCAACCTGTTCCAGTGTCTCACCACCCTCATGGTGAAGAACTTCTTCCTAACAGCTAGTCTGAATCTACCCACTTCTAGTTTTACTCCATTCCCCCCAGTCCTTTCACTACCTGACACCCTAAAACGTCCCTCCCCAGCTTTCCTGCAGGACCCTTTCAGATACTGGAAGGCCACACTAAGGTCTCCTTGGAGCCTTCTCCTCTCCAGACTGAATAGTCCCAACTCTCTGTCTCTCCATAGGAGAGAAGCACCAGCCCTCTGATCATCCTCGTGCCCTTGTCTGGACATGCTCCAGCATGTCCAGATCTTTCCTGTAACAAGGGTTCCAGGACTGGACGCAGAACTGTCAGTATCTGTCTAGGAGAACCAATGCATGTACTCCTAAACAGGGTCATTTGAGAGCTGCAAAAATAACCACCCGTTCTGTTTAGAAAATAGTCTGTTCCTAGGGCACATGTCCTTTTTTTAGCCTGCTAGGAGGATGAAAAAAGAGCTTTGTAGCTCGAAATGGCAGAGGCGGCTGCTGTTTGTTCCATGCAGCAAGTCTTCATCTGGTTTCTCTGACATCAGCTGGGACCGCTGCGGAAGCGCCGCTCGGCACGAGCGTTGGGGCTGGCATTTCTGCACAGGCAAACATGCTTAACCTTCAAATTAATAAAGATTTAGTGCTGTGGGATGACGAGACACTTTGGAGAAGACGTGAGCATGCCTCCCGTCTGCCAGATTGCCATGGAAACACCAGTACCTCTTCAGCTCTTTAATTGCCTTCTCTACATTTTTTTTTTCCTGAAAACTTTTCTTTCTCCCCTCTTTCCGTCCCCCTTCCCCCCCCGCCCCTTTTTTCGAACAATGCTTTATGTTACTATTCTGAATGTCAAGCACTTGGATTTGTTAGGAAAACTGAAAATAGGGGCAGGCAGGGAACAGTAGCTGTGCAAGGGAATGGAGAATATGGTGGCTGGTAGACTTCCAAACTATTAACAAGTTCATCCCCAATTCAGTATGCGTTAAACTCGAACTTTTCAGGGGCAATTCAGCAGGAACAGTGTCACACAAACTGTAGGTGCATCTGCTAGAAATAACAGTCCGCCAGCAGCTTCACAGAATTGCTGAACCTTAGAGAGACCTCTAGAGATCATTGAGTTTAAGGCCCTGCCAAAGCAGGTCACCCAGGGTAATTCACACAGGAATGCATCCAGGTGGGTTTTGAGAAGTCTCCAGAGAAGGAGGCTGCACAACCTCTCTGGGCAGCCTGCTCCAGGGCTCTGTAAAGCGCTCACTGTAAAGAAGTTTCTCCTCATGTTGAGGTGAAACCTTCTGTGTTCCAGTTTGTAGCCATTGCTCCTTGTTTCATTGCTGTTGATTAGTGGAAAGAGATTGGTCCCATTCACTTGATGCCTACCCCTCAGGTATTTGTATACATGGATAAGATTCCCTCTCAATCGTCTCTTCTCTAGACTAAACAGCCCCAGGTTTCTCAGTCTCTCTTCCTATGGGAGATGATGAAGTCCCCCAGTCATCCTCATGGCTCTCCAGGAGTTCCTGTCTCTCAAACTGGGGAGTCTAAAATTGGACACAGTATTCCAGGTGTGGTCTCACTAGGGCAGAGCAAAGGGGGAGAAGAACTTTCAGCTTCCTAGGCCTAAGTCTCTGAGGATGGAAAGGCTTCAATTCTACCTGTGAATTTGCACAGCGGTTCCCAGATTCGTTCTTAGGAGGGGCAATCAGCAGTTTTGGCTGGGTCCTAGCTGTTTGGGGGACAGATTTGATGACAGCTTTTTTTTTGTTTGTTTGTTCTCTTTCTTTTTTTTTCCTTCTGTCTGAGAACTTAATATAGTCAAACTTGTTGTTA
Source organism: Psilopogon haemacephalus (assembly GCA_013396835.1). Taxonomy (NCBI): domain Eukaryota; kingdom Metazoa; phylum Chordata; class Aves; order Piciformes; family Megalaimidae; genus Psilopogon; species Psilopogon haemacephalus. The sequence continues at coordinate 123,806 of VWZI01019547.1, forward strand.
GCACTCTCAAATAAAAAAAAAAAAACAAAACCCCAAAACACCAACCAAACAAAAAAAACCCCAACAAACAAACAAACAAAAACCCAACAGCAAAAATTCTTTGTACAGGCTTGTTTTTCTGAAATGCACTTTTTTTTTTCGCTTGTCTGGGGAAGTTACTGAAGGAAACCAGTTTGGACATTGGGATTTTCTCATTCCAAAGATACAGGACATTGGCTCAATGTCTTCTACTCCTCTGAGCTCTGCTTAGTTTCTCTGTTGATGAGTCTTGAATTATCCAATTGATTTCATTACTTCTTTTTTTTGTGTGTGTGTGTAAAGACACTGGAGATGCCTTAATAATCCAAATAAAGTATTTTTACTATACAGACTATTTCCATGCCTCGTAGACAAGCTTTATGCTTAGCTACTACTCTCTGCAAAGTGCAAACTGGTCAGCTTGTTTTAAACTTCCCAAATGTTACCGTTTGTGAAATCTCTGCTGCATATGAGGCTTTATCACTTTCTTGTAGTAAGGATTTTTGCTAGTTGGCTTCCTTCCCTCACCACAGGGCTGCTGTGGAGTGATCAGTTCTAGAGAAAAAGCTGAAAATGTGAAAATAGTTTTTTTCTTTTTATTTACTTGTGGGCTTCCCCTGCTATGTAATCTCACTGGCACTGTAATCTATTGAGGTTAGTGAATAGCATAATTAGTTATCACTCCTTTGTGGTTTTCCTCCAAAATTTGGTTATCTTTGGGTATTCTCTCCATGTGTGCAGTGCTGCTTATTTCTTACCAGCTTTTTGTTTCAGCAGCTGGTTGTGTGGTGTGAGTTGCAGCTGTGCAAGGATTTTGTCCCGTTCTGCATGTTGAGGATTTGCTCATCATCCTCCAGAACTGGACTTCATATTTCAGTATTTTCTCTCAGCTTCTGTTTTCTTGTTCTGTGTTTTTCCCGGAGGGAATCAGAAGCTGGTTTTTCTCCTTTGAAGCCTTGATTTGTGGTGTAGCTGGTGGTTCTGACCATGCTGTTAATCTTGTATAGCATCCCCTGTTGCTGTTGTTTGACAGCTTAAAATCCTTTTACCTCCTTTCTTTTCATATATAAGGGTAACCCAGTCAAAATGACAAACTGTTTCTCATGAATGTCACTCCAGACAGAAAATCCACTGGCTACATAAAGGTTATTGAAACCTGTTTTGTCCTTCAGCTTTCTTTCTAGTCTTTAATATATTTTTAGCCTGACCTTTCCTCTGTGTTCAAGTAGTTTCTCCTCTGTTCTCCACCCTCTCCACAAGTGAGCTTTTGAACCTATGGACACATTTCAAGCAAATACAGCAGAGGTCTGGGTTCTTAAAAGATACTGAGTTTCTGTGAACTGAATAGAAAAAGTTATGGACAGGAAGAGGAGAGAGACCCACGTAGTGTCCTCCCAAGGGCAAAGCTGTATGAGCAGCTCATCTGTGTTCTTTGCCAGAGTATTGCTCTCCTCTTATTTAAAGTAAAACCTTTGGTCAGAGCCTGTAACTTCTTAGATGTAGGATAGTCAATCACAAAGCTACGGGAAACCAGCTTTATACTGTCTCTTCCTCACAACGTTGTTCTGGTATTTTACTTTTTTGTTTCTGCTTGTCTTTTTCTGAACTTGTGGGTAGGAGCTTATTGGCATCACCCTGCTTCTTAGTTTTTCAACAGAACCCTTTCAGATTCTCTCTGGCTATGGCTCTGTTTTCCTATAGCAGTCTTCTCTCTTAAAAGCTGAACTCTGACACTTACAGCTTTTGATCTTTACCATAACTATTTCTTTTAATTTTCTAGCCTGGAAAGAATCTGAATTTACAGTGGGCAGATGAAGTGTAGAAACCAGATTAGAACTTCCAGGTACCCTAAAAAACAATGAGGCAGAAGCACCACTTCTCTCATCACCCTGGATTTGCTTTAACTGTCTCCATAGCCCAAAAGATTAAATCTGGGTGAAACTGCACTCCAGTGACATGTGAGCTTTGGTAGATTCAGACATTGAGAATCACAGCGCTTCCTATAGTGTTTCTGTGAGTGATGCTTTCTGCTTGTGCTTGGTTTACAGCAGGAGCTAAGGAGCTTTTTTTCCTTCTGGCCTTGGAAAATAGTCCTGGTAGGCTTGTTAAAGACAAATTTTAACCTGATGCTTAAGTGCAGGCATGTGCTAGGGTTTGCATGGACTCTAGACTGGGTAGTATAGGTAACAAGGTTCATCCCACATGTGCTTGGAACCCTAATTCTAGAAGTCTTTCAAACTGGGTTGCAATGCATGCTAGAAATGGAGCACTTCTTTCACAAGGTGGTGGCCAGCCCACTAGATAAAAAAAAACACCCTAATGAGGTCTTGAGCGTCCTGATCTAGTGGGAGGTGTCCCTGCCTGTGGCAGGGGGTTGGAACTGGATGATCTTTGAGGTCTCTTCCAACCTAGACCATTCTATGATTCTATGATATGTCTTCCCAGTGAGCCTGTAATATGCCCCAAAAGGCTGGTAAGTCCTGAGGCAGTTCAGTACATTAAAAACCCATGAGAGTGCTTTGTGAAGACCTGCTGCTACACCAGAGCAAGCTCTCTGCTGCCTTGGGAGTACAAGGACTTGAAACGTGGATGCTTGTACTTGGTTTGGGCTAACTCAGCTTGTGATAGCTGTGGTGGTTTTGGTTCCAGAAAACCAACAAAAAATTTATCCATTTCTGGGTTTTTAAGCGTGGCAGAAAACTGCTGAAAGCAGCCTGTTAGACTCAAAGTTTTGACAGCTTGCTCCTGCTGTGTGTGTGCAGCTGCCAGGAAAGTGGCTGTGTCTATCCAAGATCAGGCTGTCTTCTCTCGTGTTGTACACACCAAAGCATTTACAGTTAACATAATGGATGTATCAGAACGTACTTCTGCTGGCTGAGGCAGAAGGTGAAGGTTCTGATGTTGTGCTCAAGAGTTAACAGCATGTCAGAGCAGCAGAAGAGCAGCTTTTGCAGTAAGGCATGTTGAAATGCCTTGGGTTTGTATGAGTTGTGAAATTGTTCAAGACATCACAAAATGCAGGAAGGCAGGGCTTTGCACGCAGAAATGCTAATCTGGCTGTGAGAACTGTAGGCTCTCATTTCCCTTGTGATTTCTTTTTTAAATAGAAGTGGTCATGTTACGTTTCAATACTAATTTTAATGCAGACTATGGTTACATTTACATTCACTTAAGCTTTAGTTGCATTTCAATTTATTTCTGTTCAGTTTATTTTTGTTTGAAGCTGAGAAAGTACAAAAAAGGCTTTTTTTTTTTTTTCTTTTGTTTCTTTAGCTGCTTTCACTTCTAAATTACTGTATTAAAAAAGTGTTTAGCTGCCTGCATTACCCCATCCACTATTTTTCTCCCTTAAAGAATTCTAGGGGCTACTAGTAGTTTAATGACCTGCTAAACAGCAGTTCAAGGGAGGAATAATTAGTCAAAAACCAGGAGAAAATTAATCATTACTTTGCCAAAGCCTCTCTGCTGTGTCTGTGTTTGACCTAGCAAGCTCAAGAGGAATGGCTGTTTCAGATCCTTCCTGCCACCCAAAAAAGCCTTCGTGCGCATGTTCCCCTCCCCACAAGTTGTGCTGGGGGAGGTGGTTTTGGCCAAGCGCTAGTTAAGCTTTTACCATGCGGGTTACAAAATCAGCCGGCTGCTCAGTTTTGGCTGGGGACGCGGGCACTCGAAGAGATTACAAAATTGTGTTTGAAAGCACGGGCACAAAAGGAATAATCCCCTGAGTGTTTGCTTCACTGCCTTGATTGGTGTGAAAGGAATGAAAATTCAAGGTAGGGAGATGAGAATACTCAGTCTGCTTTCCCCTCCCAGCTCTCTGCAATGTGGTAAGGCTCGTTTTAACCTTCCCCCATTCCCCTGCAGTGGCAGAGGTGGGAAGAGAAGTCCGACTCGTTGCGAGTCCTTCTGCAGTTTCTCGTGAAGGCAGCGTAACCGAGCTGTGCTAACTGGAGCTAATCTTTGCCGTGAAAACAATCTGCTGTCGTGTTAGACAGAAGCAGATGAAGTTTGGAGTCAGACCTTGGGGGATGGTGCTGTTAAACGGGGTAAAAATTGCCAGACAGGTGCAAATCAGTGTAAGTGTTTTTGGCCGCCGTGGGGGGGAATGCCATGCAAAATCCGCGTTAATATTTCTGTCGCTTAGTAACCCTGACCTCAGGGGTTATCTGGAAGGGGCTCAGGGTGGAATTTTGTTCATTTCCTGAGAACTCTACAGAAGCAGCACCATCGAAGTGCCCCTTTTTTTTCCAGAAACTAAGTTGACAGAAAGAGGCACCCTCACCTTGTGGGAAATACTGATGGTGTTCCTGGGCAACTGGGTTGAACTCAGCTGCATTCTCTGCAGGAACTGCAAGTCTGAAATGCTTCTGTAGCACCTCGTGGTGTGTGTGACCTGTTTATGTGCTGCAGGATTATTGGGAAATAACACTCCAAGCCCTGGATAGCAGTAACTGGAGTCCATTCCAAGTTGTCCAGTTTTTTGGCCTAAATGTGGGCCGATTGCAGGGAGAGCTGCAATGGGACTGATGCATTGACTCTTCCGTTTCTGAGCCCCATTCCTTAGCCACCAGCATACAGACTTTGGTGGTTCAGACTGTTTTTCTCCAATGCCCCTTGCTGAGTTTGTATTGAGGAGTTAATACCCCTTGAAGAAAGGAATAATTCTCAAAAAAAAGAGAAAAGGCAGTCTGCCCTGTAGCAGCTGGAACACAAGTGGGCATCTGAGGTGGCTGGATATTGTTGAGGCCTCAAGGTGCCTTTAAGATTGGAGAAATGCTTTCTCAGGTGCATTAAGGTTTTGAAACAGGGTACCTCAAGGCATGGAAGTGTTCGTGTTTGGGGCCCTGGGGACAGAACTGGAGGCTGAGAAGAGCTTGAGGGACTGAGAGCAGCCCTGGGGCTGGTTAGTCTGGAGAAGAGAAGACTGAGAGGGGATCTGATCAATGTGTCTAAATATCTGAGGGGTGGGTGCCAAGTGGATGAGGCCAATCTCTTTTCAGTGGTCAGCAGCAATAAGGAACAACAGTAATGAACTGGAAGATGGAAGGTTTCACCTCAACGCGAGGAGAAACTTCTTTCCAGTGAGAGTGACAGAGCCTTCGAGTGACAGGCTGCTCAGAGAGGTTGTGGAGTCTCCTTCTCTGAAAACTTTCAAAACCTGCCTGGATGCGTTTCTGTGTGGACTGCCTTGGGTTATCCTGCCTTGGCAGGGGGGTTGGACTCAGTGGCTCTTTGTATGTGGTGAAGTTTAGGATAGGACGCAGTTCCTATTCAAACATCAGGCTGTGGACTGGCCGAATTGTTGTGGTTCTTAAGTGCCCTTTGCTCCTGCAGGGCTTCCATAGTTCTCACTTTTCTGGTCACTTCTGAAATAACCACAGCTTGCTGCTTCAGTTCCCCAGGTGGAGATGAATGCTTGCCAGAGGTGGAGCTGATATGCTTCTATCATCATGTCCCTCACTAGAACTTCCAGTAGACTTGGATGAAAATTTGCCAGCCCCAAACTGTTACACCTTTTTTAAAGCGTAATGCTGAAAATTCTTTAATGAAGGTTTTTACCATCTCTGATGTTTTCACTTACTGGGAGACTCTGAAAACCAATCCAGACTGAAACCAGTGCCACAACAGGAATTCTGTTGCAGCAAATTCTGTATTGCTGGAAGAGGAGGCTAAGGGAGGACCTTATTGCTATCTGCAACTGGGTGGGAGTTGGTCTCATCAACCAGTGATAGAATGAGGGGACACAGTCTCAAGCTGTGCCAGAACAGGTGTAGGCTGGATGTTAGGAAGAAGTTCTTCACAGAAAGAGTGATTGACATGGGAATGGGCTGCCTGGAGAGGTGGTGGAATCCCCGTCCACTGAAGGTGTTTAAAAGGAGACTGGATGAGGCACTTGGTGCTATGGTTTAGTTAATTAGATAATGTTAGGTGATAAGTTGGACTTAATGATCTCAAAGGTCTTTTTGAACCTGGTTAATTCTGTGATTCTCTCAAAAGTACAGCAGGTGAGCATATGAAATACAGAGGCCCCTGTTTCAGTGCTGTGTGTCCCTATAGGTACAACATAGAAGGGGGGGTGGGGGGTGGAAAGAAACGAAGTACTGTGAAAGAAGGCTTAGGAGTAGTTGCCTCTTATTTCAGAGAATTTCAGTACAGAATTTTCATCAGATACTAGTAATTGGTGACACTTTAACCCAAAAAATACAAGTGCTGACAGGAATATCTTTGTAGCTTGCTAAAATTACTGTGTGCTTTGCTTTGAAAAATCTACCTAAAAGAAGTTCTGGAAACATTTAGTTACCTAATAAACAAATATGTATTTGGTGCTTCTTTAAGTCTGGTTCTTTGGATGCTGCCAGAGATTAAACTATGTGATATAGTGTCTTTGTTCCAGTCATACAAATTTTTTTTCCTGTAAGATTTTCATTCCCCAAGATATGCTAATGAAGATTTGACTTGACATGTATGGCTGTTGATTTGACTGTTGTTTTCTTTTCTTTCAGCTTTGCAGTGTATGGATGATTCCAAGCCATGTGTTAATGAGGGAAAGTGCATTCCATATCAAAATGGTACAGGCTATTGCAAGTAAGTTGGTTTTGTTTTCTCACAAATTTAGTTATCAGCTTTCCTTCCTTTGAGGTCCCAGGCATGAAGGAAATGTGAATTGTTAAAATTTTTCATACCATGACCATTTAGCACAATGATTCTACCGCAGCTGCTGCTGGCCACAAAGGTGATGGAGTGGAATATCATCCTTGTGAGGAGAGATCGAGAGATCTGGTCCTCTTTAGTTTGGAGAGGAGGGAGACTGAGAGGTGACTTCATGTTTATAAACATGTAAAGGATGACTGCCAGGAGGATGGAGCCAGGCACTGCTCAGTGATGCCCAATGACAAGAGAAGGGGCAGTGGGTGGGAGCTGAGGCATAGGAAGTTCCATGGAAAGATGAGGAGGAAGTTTTTCCCTGTGAGGGTGACAGAACACTAGAATAGGCTGTGCAGGGGAGTTGTGGAGTCTCCCTCTCTGGAGATACTCAAAACCTCTCTGGATGCATTCCTGTGTGATCTGGCAAAGGTGATCCTGCTCTGGCAGGGGGATTGGATGGGGTGAGCTTTTGAGGTCCCTTGCAGTCCCTGATATTCTGTGATTCTTCTCAATTTCAAATCAATACCTGATGTGCAGAAAGGCAGATATGTAATTTGCTATTTTCCTGTGGTGTGTTTTGCTGCTTCCTTGTCTTTTCCTTTCCATGGCTTTATATTGCTGCCAAGAGAAACGAACCACCCTTCTGAAAAGAAAGCTGGAACTATTTCTGCTTTTGACTTGTGCTTTAAGACTGAAACAAGAAATTGTGTGACATGAGTATGTCTTTGTGACATGTGCTCATGTATGTGGGTTATGATGAAGGTAATAAACAAGAATGGTATTGGTGCCACTTGTACTACTCTGAGGATGTTTTTTTTCAACTTCCATGTTCCTCTTAACTATGTAAAGTAAAATGAAATACATTTAGTTGTTTCTCCTGATTAACTTCTGTTCAGTATTTGTGGTACAGTCCAGTTCTTGACACATTTCCCTTATCACAGTCACACCTTTGATCACTCTTACACTATTTTGTTTTTTAGCACACAGAGTTCAGTATCGTTCTAATGTTGATTGTTTCCTTTTTGTGCAGTGACTTCTTGCAGGCCTTAAGCCAACCTCTCCTAAAAATAATAGCTAGGTCCTCTTGCAGGTGTTGAAGTAATTGTAAAGGCTAATAGCTTTGTGTGAAGAGGTTAGCATGTGTCTGTTTGCTGGTTCTGGCTCAAGAACTCCTTCTCCAGAAAGGGAGGACAAAATAGCAAAAAAACCCTCTCAGTTGCGGAGACTTTACCTTTAGCAAGCTGATTCTTAGCATCCTGTTTTGAAAGTTATGTGTTTTGTTTTTGTTGGTTTTTTTTTTTCCTTCAGTATGAGGAACTCTGAATAGAGGAACTTTGTCTGGTGTAGCAACCTAATGACTTTCTGAATTTTTATTGCTGCAAGAGTGAAAATGTGTTTGCTCAGGAAAGTGAACTTGTTACCAAAGCAAATGGCTTGGTTTCTAGCTCTGCAGGATCATTCACTGATTAGCTACGTCTCTACCCCTTCCACTTTTTTTTTTTTCAGATTTTTTGCAGTACTTCCTCTACTGGGCAATAAGTTGTTATAATAGGTTCTCTTCCTCTTTCTGTACCTCCTCTTGGCCAAGTTACTTGTTCTAGAGGGGAGGAATGACAACAGGCAGCAGTACAGGTTGGGGCTCCCCTGCTGGAAAGCAGCTGTGTGAATAACTGTTGGAGTCCTAGTGGACATCAGGTTCTGCATGGGACAGCAATGTGCCCTTGTAACATCCTAGGGTGCATCAGGAAAAGTGTGTCCAGCAGGTCTAGGGAGGTTCTTCTCCCCTTCTACCCTGGTAAGACCACATCTGGAATACTGTGTCCAATTTTGGGTTCCCCAGTTCAGGAGAGACAGGGACCTGCTGGAGAGAGTCCAGTGGAGAGCCATGAGTATGACTGGGGGACTTGAACATCTCTGCTATGGAGAGAGAGTGAGAGCACTGGGATTGTTTGGTCTGGAGGAGAGAAGACCAAGAGGAGATCTCATCCATGTGTACAAATATCTGAGGGGTGGGTGTCAAGTGGAGGGGGACAATTTCTTTTCGGTATTGAGCAGCCATAAGACAAGGAGCAACAGTTACAAACTGGAACATAGAAGGTTTCACCTCAACATGAGGATAAGCTTCTTCCCAGTGAGGGTGACAGAGCCCTGTGGAGCAGGCTGCCCAGAGAGCTTGTGGAGTCTCTATCTCTGGAGGTGTTCAAAACCCACCCAGATGCATTCTTGTGTGGGCTGCTTTGGGTGATCCTGCTTTGACAGGAAGGTTGGACTCAACGATCTCTGGAGGTCTCTTCCAACCTCTAAGGTTCTGTGATTCTGTGATCAATCCATCTAGTTAATTTTGTTGTCAACAAGAAGCAAGCGGACAGCTGAAGGGAGAACCTGCATCAGAGACAATCATACGTGATGGATAGGAGAAGCCATGGAAGCGCTGATAAGCAGAACATCCAGCCTAGGTATTTGGAAAGCAGCAAGTGACAGCTTAGAGCTGGAGGAGCCTGCTTTGTCAGGAAATCCTGTAACATCTACTCCCTTAGAAGAGAGAGCTATTTTTTTGCTGAGAAAACTTCATTGTGGTGTGTCTGGCTTCTGTTATGGGAACCGCGATTGTGACCCTGTAAGGAAATCAGAGTTGGATCTTTATCAGATTGCTCTTGTGAGTGCCCTTTAAGTAGCTCTGTTCCCCTGGTGACGCTGCTGGCCCATGGCTGTCATTTTGTGGCACTGTTTGATAGAATTGCTGACCTTCTTTGACCTTGACTTTATATTTAGAAAATTACGCATTCCTGTGTTTGCTTCTTGCAAGGTCAGTGGGTTGTTTTTTTTGGTGTGTCTGAGAGGCTTTTCTACATCCATTCAGTGGCTAGAGGGGCGATGATACAGACCTCCTTCCAAGGAATCCAGCTGTATTTGCAGTAGCAGTATGAAGGAGAGTCTGTCATTCTGAGCCTTCTGGGTCTTGCTTTGACTAAAGAGTTTCACTAAGGGTTTTGTTTTTGTGCTGCATCATGGTGGTTTCTTTAATGTTGTTTGGGAAGTTTTTGCTCCCACCTCCCCTTAAAACATCTCCAGACAGGTTTTTGCACACTGATGTTAAGCATGAAGGAGATTTCTTGTATGCTTATATCCAGCAGAGAAGTAGGATAACAGCTGCTTGTTGCTTAATACTGATTGCGAATATCACAGGAAACCCCTTTCTCATCTCCCTGCTGCTAGATGGCTGGGAAGGTAGAAATGGGAAGAGTCTAGGGGATAGTACTGCTAAATTGCAGCATTTCTGCAGTTGCAGCAGGCTGGGAAGGTGTGGGGATTGGAGCTGCTTCAAGGACAGGCAGAGCAGAGATTTTTGGCAATGCCACTTGGTGTTTTATGAGCATGTCTGCTCTGCTGCAGGTGGATGAAGGATTAGGGAGTCCCTTTGTGCTTGGAGTGGGGTCAGGCCCTGAAGTGGAGAGTACTTCAGCTAGTTTCCCCATCTTTGACAGCTGTGAACTCTACTGACTTCCCTGCCCTGTGCCCCAGTAACAGGGAGCAGAAGCAAGACTGTGCTGGGGAGAGAAGTAGAAGTGAGGAGAAGGTGATCTGGAGTAGGGGTGCTCCAAGGTTTGGGGAGGAAACTGAGCCTTGCTTCTTCTCATGCTCTGTAGGTGTTTAAGATTGTGTTTTCTGACCTTAGGACTGATGCATGTTGTTCACCCTAAAGAGATATTTGTACCTCTCTCTAAACCAAACCACTGTAGTGTCTTTTGTCAGATCCTGATGGTTTTAAAAAAAGGGAAGAAAGTCCAAAAGTACACTGGCAACCATGGCTTGTTTGCTCTGCTGTCAAAAGTGGAGACTGCTGAAGCTGTCTGATGCCAAAAAGGCAGCTTTCTTCAGGACATCCTTTCATGCCCAAAGCTGTCAGTTTGGTGCAGCTTTGTGTGCTTTTGTACTGCTTCAGTGAACAGTGATTTTTTTTTTTTCTCCCCTTCACTATGTGCAGAAGTTTGTGTAGACCTTTATATTGCACAAAAGGACCTGAAAACATGCTAAACTCAAAGCAGCAACAGCATGGCCATAAGGGACTTTGACCCAAATTTAACTCCCAGTGACTCGTAGCCCCCTTGCCAGATTTTTAACCTACCTTTCTTTCTAGTTATAGATCTTCACAAGTAAACTTTAATTCTGATTTAAGAGGATTTTTGGGGTTGAAAGCAAGATTCTAGACTGTAGCACTGCTTCTAAGACTGCAGCAGATATCTTCTCGGGATCTCGAGAGACTAATCATTCCTAGACCAGTGAATGGGGAATACCCATAGGAGACCTTGTAGCAGGATGAGGTCTGAGAGTTTTCCAGAAGAGGCTAAATGCAAAAGTTGAAAAGTTGTCCCTTTCTGAGAATGAGCTGCCCTTTCCTGTTCCCTTCTGTCTCCTCTCAGAAACTGGAGACCCTGGAGACCAGGGCAGAGGAAAAAGTGGAGAGTATGTATGTGGGAACAGCACCGTGATTGGAGTCAGTCTACTTTTTTTGTTGTGATTTACCTGTGCATAACAAAAGCAGTTTAAGAGCTGCAATGGTCAGGATAAGCTGAACGAAAACTTGCCCATCTAGCAGTAGGGAGGTGTTTGTCCCCTTGCACTCAGCTCTTGTGAGGCTATGCCTTGAGTATTGTGTTCAGTTTTGGGCACCTCATTCCAAAAGGGATGTGGAGGTGCTGGAGCAAGTGCAGAGGAGGGCAACGAAGCTGGGGAAGGGCCTGGAGAATACATCTTATGAAGAGTGACTGAAGGATCTGGGGATGGTTAGTTTGGAAAAGAGGAGGCTGAGGGGAGACCTCATTGCTGTCTGCAGCTACCTGAAAGGAGGTTGTGGAGAGGTTGGTGCTGGTCTCTTCTCACAGCTAATTAAACATAGAATAAGAGGGAATGGCCTTAAGCTGCGACTGGGTAGGTTTAGACTGGACATTAGGAAACATTTTTTCAGGGGAAGAGTGTCCAGGCATTGAAATGGGCTGCCCGGGGAGGTGCTTGAATCACCAACCCTGGATCTATTTGAAAGTCGTTTGGATGTGGTGCTTGGGGATATTGTTTAGGGTGAACCTTGTAGAGTATATTGGCTGGACTTGGTGATCTTGAGGGTCTTTTCCAACGTGCATATTTCTGTGGTTCTGAGACTCGAGTTGCAGTTTGCTCCTTGGTGCTCTGCAGAGCGTTGCAGCGCGTTGGGAGCAGAGACAATAGCTGCGCGCCGCTGTAAGCGCGATGAAGAGGCTGCCCCATACCATCCCCTGCTTCGCTTTTGGAGCCTGACACATATATGGGAGCCTTGAGACATGGGAAGGAGCGTTTGTAAAGCTAACCAGAGAATCATGTTCTCCCTCTTGAGAGCTGGTGTAGGTGTGGGAGGCCGAGCCTGGGAGTCGGAGGGAAGCCTGGTTAAAATCTGTAGCAAAATACCTGAGACCCTTCTCACATTAGTCAGCCTGCACTTTTCTTTTTTCCTCCCTCTCTGTTAAAGCATCTTCCAATCAAAGCGAAGGGAGTGTTAGGGTTTGGGGGGGGGGGGCAAG
>VWZI01019547.1:137205-189793 GCA_013396835.1 Psilopogon haemacephalus
GTTGCTGTGGAGGATAATCATATCCTTTAAAGAAGTTTGGACTTAGACCCTGCCTTTTCAGTGTTTGCCTCTATTTTTAGTGGCACAATGTGGTGCCCAACATGAATCGGGAGCAAACATTTAAAGTTTTGTCTACACTAGCATTTAGAACTAAATTACTGGCGTTTGTGCCTCTAAAATGTTGATGACAGGAGACATGGTAGAAAATCTGGACTGTAAATTTCTTGTTCTTTAGCATTCAGAAGAGGATTGCACTGAGTTGCTGGAGGGGAAAATTGCATAACTGTGTGACCAAGCACTTCTCCAAGTGCTTCTCCAAAAGGAGAACAAAATGGTGGGTTCAAGTGCCATGTATACCTGACCTACCATCTTTCCACAGAGATGTGTTTCCTCTGGTGTTCTGTTAAAGAGCTGAAGTTAAAAGAGCTTTTGCTGTTCTCTGCTGGAGTGCTCCCTTGTGTTTTTCTTGATTAGCCTTAAAAGATACTACAACAAGCCTGGTCTTGGAGCTTTGTCTTCAACTTTGCACCAGAACATTTGTGTACAAAATGCTGGGCTGTTTGTGGGTGGTGGTTGAGTGTCACCTTAGAGGACAAAACTCTCCCTTTAAATCATAACAGCAACGCTATTAATCAGTGTTTAGGCTCCCTCCTCCCTGTTAGCTAGGGGCAACAGTTAAATGTGCCTTCCAGCATCCCTGAGTGTGGAGGAGGTGGGAGAGAGAAAGCTTATTATGGTGGTTTGTTTGCTTATGGAGAAAACATGAGGTGTTCCTTCAGACTTTCTGTTTTGGTTTACAGTCTTCCAATGAAAAAGCACTTTAGGACTTCTCTTTTAGATGTGTTTTGTTTATTTTTTATTCATTGGAGTGGTAGGTAGTGTTGCAGGACTTCTGGTTTGCCTGAAATCCTAGGTGCAGTTCTGTTAAGTTCTTGTTTGTTGCTCTTCCTTTGATAATAAAGAGAACTACAAGCATGTAGCCTGGGCCTTGCTGTTGTTGGACTGAGGAATCACAGAATCTTAGAGGTTGGAAGGGACCTCCAGAGATTGAGCCCAACTCCCCTGCCACGACAGTATCACCCAGGGTAGTCTGCACAGGAATGCATCCGGGTAGGTTTTGGAAATCTCCAGAGACGAAGACTGCACAATCTGGGCAGCCTGCTCCACAGGGCTCTGTCACCCTCACTGGGAAGAAGCTTATCCTCATGTTGAGGTGAAACCTTCTATGTTCCAGTTTGTAACTGTTGCTCCTTGTCTTATGGCTGCTCAATACTGAAAAGAAATTGTCCCCCTCCACTTGACACCCACCCCTCAGATATTTGTACACATGGATGAGATCTCTTGGTCTTCTCTTCTCTGGACTAAACAGTCCCAGGGCTCTCACTCTCTCTTCATAGTGGAGATTTTCAAGTCCCCCAGTCATACTCATGGCTCTCCACTGGACTCTCTCCAGCAGGTCCCTGTCTCTCCTGAACTGGGGAACCCAGAATTGGACACAGTATTCCAGATGTGGTCTTACCAGGGTAGAAGGGGAGAAGAACCTCCCTAGACCTGCTGGACACACTTTTCCTGATGTATCCCAGGAGGAACTTGGTAGACTGCTGAGCTGCCCAGATCCCCCATCACTGATGGCGGCGAGACCAAAAGAGATCCTTATAATGAAATAATCTAAGCCTTCTGGGACCAAAGTTCAATTTGACTTTACACATTCACCAGCTGCATATAGATGTCCAGAAAAATGATTTAGCTGTACTTATGTAGACGATCCCAGAGCAGAGCTTGTCAGTGCACCATGTGCAGGCTTGAGTGCCGTGGGAGTCAAGCAGTTCTTCAGCTTCTGGCACAGCTGTCTTTGCTGGGTGCCAGATTTCTATGTGATTGAGCTGTGTTGTAGCCTGCTGGCGTTTGGACTGATTTCTAACCCACGCTGAGGAGGGATTTGGAATGTTCAAGGAAGCCTGTAGCACTGCCATGGTTTAGGGCTGGGATACCCGAAGATTGCCTCTCATATGGTGTGGCAGCAGCTTACACTGACTGATGGCTGTCAGCTCTTATGCTGAGGATGGCACAAGAGGATGTCCTGCAAATGGTATTGTCTCAGGATTTGCTTTCTATAACTTTATTAATCCTGCCTTGCCCTGCAAGAATTCTTCTTTCATGTCTGTTCTTGGGCGCAAAGTTGAAAGTATTAAGGTATGGTGAAAGGAGCCTAATTTGGGTGTGGGGGCATGGTAAATGGCAATTATGCACATCTATTATATGACTTTCCTGCTTTAGACACATGGCTGAAGCTAGTTAATAAACTTTAACATGAGAAAAAACAGTTGTGGTCATCTAGTAATGACCTCTTGCGTAACTGGGATAATAACCTCTCTGAATAGCTGTGTTTGAACTAGTAGTATGCCTGCTCCTTCTGCAGGAGCCAATCCTGGTGTCCTTTTAAACAAGCATGAGTGGTGGAGAAATTCCACTGCAGCCTTAAATGTGTTGTTCCAGTTGTTTCACTCCACTGCTGAGAGACCATGTGTACCCATCTTGAACTCTTCGCTGCTTGGTTCTGTTAGCCTTCTACCTTCTAGGTTGGGAGTGTTTGTTAAATCTGAGTTTTTATGGGTGCTTGGAGCTTCTGATGAACTGTTGCCTTCCCTTTTCCCTGATAAATACTGGGCCACCTGACCTTTTCATTGTCTCAGGGGTTTTCTATTAATCATTACTGTTGGCTTCTTTGAACTAATTTTTAGCTCTTCCTTCCTAAAGGGCAGACACCAGAACTGATGCAGTGGTTGCACCATGCAAGTATGAGGTGTAGTGTGATCCCATTTACTCCTACTTGGTGTTTGCTTTTTGTACATCTGGAGAATTTGTGACCAAATGGCCATGCTAGGAATTCACGTTCAGACTGTTAGGAACCCCCAGAACAAGTTTGTCTTTCCCAGAGCAGCCTCCAGTTTTGGGGAGGATCCTGTATCTGTTTTGCTTCCAGATATGACTGCACAATCCTAAAGTGTGCTTTGCCTGCTGACTTTGTTAAGCAGTTTGTGTTCCAGCTCTCCCTCAAGAACTTATCATCTCCTTACCTGCATTTTTGACTGGCACTGATGTGTTCTGGTACTCTTCATTGCTAGAGGTGTTGAGTAGTGAGCATTGAAACAAAAGATATTCCCAATGGTATTATGTTTAAAACACAGATTCAAGACTGTTGTTTCATTTTAAAACTGAATTATAATGCTTATCCAGTTAGGAGGGGGATGTCTCTTTTATTGCTTCCTTTATTTTGTTTGTTTGTTTTTGGTTTTTTTTTGTGTGTGTGTTTGAATTTTTGTCCTTGTCTCTTTTTCTGTTGTGGTGTGTGCAGGTGTGGTGTGTTTTTGGTTTTTTGTTTGTTTGGTATTTTTTGGTCCACCATACCCTTCCTTACTGTTCCATTCTTGTCTTCTAGAGGGCTAACTAGAGACTTTGTGTATTTTTTTGTGGTTCAAATCTCCTCCCTTTTGGATTTGGGTAATTTGTAGATTTAATAATCCTCTTCTGGAGCAAAACATATCTAAGGTTCACCTCTGTTTTTAGGAGTGAAGTATATGGTCTCTCAGGCTGTGTATCTCCTGGGTTACTTACCCATTAAAGCATACAGCTAAGGACTACGGAAAAAAATCTGTGAGGGCCCAGTCCTGTATGTTAAGTATTGCTTTTATCCAGCACCTATCCTCTTACAGCTTTCCACTCCCTGCAAGAAGCAAATGAAAGTGTGGGTGACACAGAGGTGGGGTTTGCAGGCTTGCTTGCCTGGGTCCTGCACTGCTGGAAGTTTAAATGGAAAAAAATTGTGGTACAAAGGCCAGTTTAAAAGATGGATTGCAGCTGACAAGTGTAGTCAGACTGTATTGACATAAGTTTAGGTTAGACAGAAATAACTGCAATTATTCTGCAGTGGCAGATCTTTGTATAAAATATTGCCCTAGCTGTAGATAGTGTGTGTGTACTCGTTTTTCTGTGGGAGGCAGAGGAACAATGACCTTGTCGTTAGGGTGCTAGCCAGGGGCGTGGGAGACCTGACTTCAGTGCTTGTGTTGCTAGCTGAGTTCAGACTTTAGCATGTCACAGTCCCAGATGCACTTATCAACAAGAGGATAACAGTGGATTCTCCTCTCACGGGAGCGCGGTGGGGAAAGAGCTGCCACAGATATTCAGTCCCTCAGACACAAGGTTTATAAAGATTTTTGGAAGATGGATAGGACCTAGTGTTAAAACTGCTTTGCTTCTTCACAAGAATGCTTATTAGAATGAGAGTGGGTGCAAGAACTTAATTGTTACGCAGCGGTCCTTTCACACTTGTCCTTTTACTGAAGCTCTGAAGGGAAGTGCAATAATGAGCTCCTGCATTTGATTTAGCTCTACTTGTCTGCAGTATTTATTTATTTTGAAATGAGGAATTTCACAATTTGAACTTAAGTTGTCTGTGGTCTCATTTGGGACAGTCCCAGAGGAAGGCCCTGTTACATCTGTGACGTTAGCATTTAGGTCTGTTGGCGTTACCACTAATGATGGCGAATTCCGGGGCTTTTGGTAGTCATGGGACCTCACTCCTGGTGTCTTCCCAGGACAGCGGAGCTTCAGGTGAATGTGCTGCAAGTAATTTCTTCTCTGTTGCAGGTGTCGAGAAGGCTTTCTTGGAGACTACTGTCAGTACAGAAACCCCTGTGAAAGCAATACCTGCAAGAATGGGGGTACTTGTGAAACCACGCCTCTGATAGGGAAGCCTACCTGCAAATGTGCCCCAGGCTTCACGGGAGAAGAGTGCCAGTACTCGGAATCACACCTCTGCTATGTGTCCCAGCCTTGCCTGAATGGAGGAACTTGTTATCCCCACAGCCAGGAGACCTATGAATGTGTCTGTCCTCCAGGTTACACAGGTGGGGTTCTTTATTTTGCACCTCCAGACTCCTTCCTTCAGGCAATTATTTCATCCCAAAATGTTCTGGGGCAGTCATAATATGCTTTCAAATTTACTAGCTCCAGCACAGGAAATGAGAAGGAGTCTTAAGTGACTCCATGACCAAAAAAAGCAAAGAAGGGTAGGGAATCAAACTCCCTACCCTTTACACGTAAGCAGAAAGACATTCAGATCTTGTGGAGTTGTCCACATGGGAAAACTGACTGCAGAAGCAAACTCTGGAGTGGCTGCTGCACTTTGAGTGCAACAGAGTCTACCTTTTAGAAAAAAAAATGAAGTAAACTTTGCCAGCAAAATCCTGCTATGGGAAAGCTATAATTGAACACCTTAATTCTATGACCCCTTCAAGAATGAAAGAAGAGGTACTGTTGTTGTGCAGCATGATTTGAGGCCACGGCTAATTTCTATGAATCACAACATTGTGTATCTTGCCACTGTTCTGTAAATAACACAACTCTTGTACTGTAACCACAAATTGATTCTATTTTGAAATATAATGCTATAAAACACAGACAGAAGTTTGTAGCAGCTTTTAAGATCTAGTACCCCAATCATTTTAAGGTAGCATGGATAAAAAAAATACTCTGTTCCATACAAGTAACTCTTTATTAATGGAGTGCTCTGTCTTGATCCTACAGGAAAAGATTGCCAGTGGATAGATGCTTGCATGTCTCAACCTTGTTCTAATGGCAGTACATGTACTGTATCTGGAAATAAGTTCTCTTGCATCTGCCTGCCTGGCTACACCGGCCTGAAGTGTGAGATAGACGTGAATGAATGTGCTGCACCAGGCCTTTGCCATCACGGTGGCACCTGTGTTAACCTGCCTGGTTCATACCGATGCCAGTGCAAGCCAGGCTATACAGGGCATCGCTGCGAGACCGATTATGTGCCCTGTTCCCCATCGCCCTGTAAGAACGGAGGAACTTGCCATCAAACAAGTGACTTCAGCTTTGAGTGCAACTGTTTGCCAGGTAAATTATGCTTTTTCAAAGCACTGGGGTCTTGTCGCTTAATTCCTCTCTGCTCTTGGTTCCTGTGTGGGTTTTGGTGAAATATAAGGGAGAAACCTCAGCAAGGCAAGAAGCTCTGCTAGGATAATTAGTTTGAGTGCCATCCTGTGGAAGGGAAGGGGGTTAGAAAGGCCAGATTTCCTTTTCACCTAAGTAAAGGCAGAGAATCAAATAGGCAAGAATTGTGAGGTTGCTGTTTGCAGCGTGAACTCCCGTGAACAGAAACCTCTACAGATACAGGGGTTTGTATCAGCAAAGGCTGCCATTCACCCTAAGGTCTGAATGATGAACCTCTGTCATTCACATTCTCAGTCTTTACCCTTGAATCATATTATATTCCCTTCCTTTTTCTCCTCTAGTTCCTCCAAATCTTGTCAGATGCTATTTCCAACTCAGCACACCCTTCTTGGCTTCATCTCCAGATGAATTGTGTTTTGACTCTTTAATGAGGCTGCCAACTGCCCGGAGTTCACCCGCAGTAGGGGTGCCATGCTTACTCTGGCTCACAGGATATATTGGTTTTGAGCACTAAGCTGGGCTCCAGTCATCTACAAATGACACAGTGTCACCTGGTTGGGACGCTGGCGGTCTCATTCTGTTCTGCTCTTCCCCGTTGCTTGTCACACTGACTATAGGGCAATACTAATTGTCTTTGCATATCAGAAGTTCTTTTAGGCTTATGTTTTGTTTTTGGTGGTGTTTTTTTTTTTTTTTTTACTGAGTAATTCAGTCCATGGGAAACCAATTGTTTGGAAATGCTTTTGACTAGACTTCCTACTTAACTGTGTTGCAGTTTGGCAAACGAGTGCTTGGTGTGTGGTAATCTGGAAAAGTAAACTCTCTTCCCTTAAGCATTTCTCTTTTAATTCTCTGAGATATGTAGCTGCCATGCACTGTTTAGTATGAGTGCAGAGCTTGTGGGGATCATCTGGAGTCACAGGAATATGGGAAAGAGCATTTGGGATGTAACTTCTGAAAAAACAGTTTGTCTTTGGAGACTTTGTCTTAAGGTGTTGGTTCCAGTGACCTTAAATGTACGTTCTGATTGACAAATGACTGAATGTGAGCAAGCAGTGTGCCCAGGTGGCCGAGAAAGCCAATGGCATCCTGGCTTGTATTAGAAATGCTGTGTCCAGCAGGAGTAGAGAGGTGATTGTCCCCTTGTACTCGGCTCTTGTGAGGACACACCTTGAGTATTGTGTTCAGTTTTGGGCACCTCATTACAAGAGGGATATGGAGGTGCTGGAGCCAGTGCAGAGGAAGGCAATGAAGCTGGGGAAGGCCATGGAGAATTAATCTTATGAGGAACAACTAAAGGAGCTGGGGATGGTTAGTTTGGAAAAGAGGAGGCTGAGGGGAGACCTTATTGCTGTCTACAGCTACCTGAAAGGATGTTGTGGAGAAGCTGCTTCTCACAGGTAATAAGTAATAGAACAAGAATCTCAGGCTGCAGCTGGGTAGATTTAGACTAGATATTAGGATTTTTTTTTTTTTTTTCAGGGAAAGTGTGTTCAGGCATTGAAATGGGCTGCCCAGGGAAGTGGTTGAATCACCAACCCTGGATCTATTTAAAAGTCATTTGGATGTGGTGCTTGGGGATATTGTTTAGGGTACACCTTGTACAGTAGGGATATTGGCTGGACTTGGTGATCCTGAGGGGTTTTTCCAACGTGAATGTTTCTGTGGTTCTGTGACTGCCAGCCTTAGCTAGTGCCTGGTCAACTGCTTTTCTGGGTTGTCTGAGCAGCATGTGATTTTGAAAAATTGTGGAAAGTCAGTATTAAAATAGAGGGATGTACCACCTTTATTGTTCTGTGAAAGCAGCCATTTCTCACTGTGTTTGAAGAAACAGTGCTGGAACATGCAGAGTATTTCAGAATGTTGTATCTGAACTAACGGTTGCTCTCAGGGAATTTATTGCTGCTCTGCCTTGTTAACTTTTTTCACATGAAGTTGTAAAGTATTTTTCTGGATTAACAGGCTCCATCAGAAATTGAAAATTGTCTTTGTCAGATCTGTTTAGCCAGACCTGATGCAGAACCCGTGTGAAGGGAGGGAAGAGGAGAAGATGGTGAATTTTGAAGGACTCAATGCTGTAAAGCTGATAAGTTAGTTCATGACTCTAAACGGGGCACGGGTCTGGGTAAGAGCACATTTTCCCTTAGACAAGTGTGTGGGCTGGCCAAACTATGGTCAGGAAATGAAAATGAGATTACTATAGTAACAGTTCCACACCCACACTGCTCACACACGTTTCGGATTATTAGCAGCTTTTTTGGACGCATTGCACAATGCATATAGAGGGGCTGAGTTAATGCAGTTTTGAGAGCCTTCACTTCTGTATTTCCTGTATTTGTTTAAGTTGGCCATGTTGTTTTGCTAGCTTGATTTTTTAAAACCAGTCATTTGAGAAACAGCAGAAGAGGAGAGAAGTTGGAGAGGCCAAAATGCTTACATTAAGCTCTGATAAAGGCAAGGCACCCAGCCATTTCTTTCCCCCTTACAGTCAAACAAGAAGCATGACATTTCTGAAGTGTTGGAAAAGGTTCTGTCTGGGAAGGAAAGGTCAACAGAAAGTGAAGAGAACTGGTGGTCTGTCACAGCCAGGGAAGATGTGAACAAGGCCTGCTCATGTGGAAGACAGTGCCAAGAGTATGGACTAGAAATTCCTCTGTAGCTTTCTGCTCTGAATTGGAGCAATGCCGATGAAACTGTGACTATAAATGGAATTGCTGCAGCCCTTCCTTCTGGATTGCCTCTGGAAGTTACCATAGCTCAGCGTTATGGCTGTAGAGGCAGGAGGCAGCTACATTTTGAACTGCTGGAACAGTTGTTGATTCGATTTTGCATCTTGTATCCTGTGAAACTGCTTTAAACAAACTGTGCCCAAGCAGCAATTTAAGCATAATTAGGTTACTCCTTGACTTGGCCCCAAAGTAAGTTCTTGTTTCCTGTAGATGTTTTCTTTGCTTTTGAGTGATTTTTTTTTTTTTTTAATATATAAATGCATGAGAAAGAGCTTGAAAACATATGGAAGAAGCCTGCAATGTGAAGTTGTATGTCACAGCAGTTTCTTCAACAGCCCTCCCAGTACTGTTTATGTGCCGTGCTGCTATTTTAAATTCTCAGATTCCCATTTTGCTCATGGATTTACACAAACAGATCTTGCATGAAGTTGTGTTATAAGAGGTGTTTGGTGGCAAGTGTAAGTGAAAGAGTTTTATACACTGCCACTATTACATCAGTATGGAAGGTAACTTCTTATCTTCTGTCCTTCTAGTGTAATCATTTTTTCCTGTGGGCTTTGATAAAAACAAGATTGTAGACAAGTGAGCATGTTAGGTCAATCATAACAGTGTTGTAGTAGGCAAAAAAAATACTTCTGGGAGAGAGATTTAACCTGAAGCATTTAGCAACTCCTTTAAATATAAAAATGAGCTTGTAGTTATAAATATTTGACAAAAAAGGAGTTCGTTTGGCAGCTAACCTTAAATGGAATGTTAAACAAGTCAATAGAGGAAGTTCTTAGCTGGGAAAGTGATTATTCATTGTTATCCATCAAAATAATTACCCATTAACTAAGATAAGGACCCTAGGGAATTCCAAGGGCTTGTTCAGGAAGCGATCTGTCAGGCTGGAGCAGGCTGTTTATGAGAGCTGGAACACTTCCTGGGAAGAGGAAGTTACCTCACGCCGGTTCGCAGCAGAGCATCACATCGCGCCGTGCCGCACAGTGAGCATTGCCATGGAATCATGGAATTGTCAGGGATGGAAGGGACCTCAAGAATCATCTAGTTCTAACCTATCCCTGCCATGGGTAGGGACCTCTCACACTAGATCGGATGGCTCAGAGCTACATCCAGCCTGGTCCTAAAGACGTCCAGGATGTGGCTTCCACCACCTCCGTGGGCAACCTGTTCCAGTGTCTTACCACCCTCATGGTGAAGAACTTCTTCCTAACACTCAATCTGAATCTATCCACTTCTACCTTGTATGCGTTCCCCGCCAACTCCTGTCACTACCTGACACCCTAAAAAGTTCATCACTACCTTTCTTGCAGGTCCTCTTCCAGATACTGGAAGGCCACAATAAGGTCTTCTTGGAGCTTTCTCTTCTCCAGACTGAACAGTCCCAAATCTCTCAGCCTGTTTCTGTGGCAGAGGAGTTCCAGCCTTCTGATCATCCTCATGGCCCTTCTGTAGACACATTTCAGCATGTCCACATCCTTCTTTTAATAGGGGCTCCAGAACTGGACTCAGTACTCCAGGTGGGATTTCACCAGAGTAGAGTAGAGATGGAGAATCACCTCCCTCGCCCTGCTGGCCAAGTTTCTCTTGAAGCAGCCCAGGATACAATTGGCTCTCTGGGCTGCAAGTGCACACTGGTGGCTCATGTTGAGTTTCTCATCCAGTACTGATCCTTGAAGGATTCCTCTTGTCTCTGGCCTCCACTTGGACATGGACCTATTGACAGCTCTCAAGCCATTTTTTTATCCTCCTAGTTGTCCATCCATCAGATCCATGTTTTACGTGTTTGGAGACCAGAATGTCATGTGGGACAGTGTCAAAGGCTTTGCTCAGGTCCAGGTAGATGCTCGTCCCTCATTTAGGTCTGGTAGGCATCCTGAACTTCCTGCAATGGAGATGACCTTGCTTGCTGGTAGTGAGAAGTGAGCTGCTTGCTGAGCACACAGGCAGCTGCTGTTTGGAACTCGGTTTGCAGAATCTTACTTTTGTGCTAAAATGATGTAGGTCAGTTTTTAACACTGCAAAGATTAATCTTCTCTTGTCTGCAGGCTTTGATGCTGACAATAACTTGACATTTTCATTCAGGTGTAGTTTCCTGTCCCCATACCTAATGAGTCTGCAGAAAGGTGGAGTGAATTGATAGGTTGAAATAAAGCTAAGGATTAAAATTAGAGTGAGTTGAATATGGTGCCACAGAATTGGGTGGAGGTTGCAGATGATGTACGAATTAAATTATCTGCTTGTATTCATCCATGCAAGAGAGGAGAAGCAACATGGTGGTAGCAGTGGGAACACTTTTTCCGCCCAGGTTCTCATTCCTGAGTTTGCTGTGCTTGGAGATACAGAGCAAAAGTCAGGGTATGCATTGCAAATTGTTCCTTTGGAAAGAGGGAGAGGAGCAAAGGACAATGTGTGAGTCCCAGCACAGGCAGGGAACAGGAAAGAGTGTCAGGTGTCCAAATATATCAAAACAGTGAACTTTTTGGCTTTTGGAAGAGAGTCAGGTTACATAACTAGAAAATTAGATCCTGGGACACAGCTTAAGAAAAGCTCAGAGCAGCTTCTTGCTGCTTGTTCTCAAAGGTAGGTGTGTGGGCCAAACATCCAAGACTCTCAATGACTGTTTTTAAGAATGAAAGCTGAACTTTACTAGGACAGTTTTATTTACAAAACAAGGAGATAACAATATTGCAGTGTAAGCTGGACTTTAAGGGGACACAAAAATAATGCCGTTATAGCTCTTAGATGTTCTGAAAATAAGCCAGAGTTGTTCTTCAGAGCAAGACAAATTTAAAGGGAATTTGGGACTTGGGAAGTTACCAAAAAGGAAACTTGTGTTTTCTTCAGCTGTGCGCTCAAAATAGTGTCATCTTCACCATTTCACCTCTTCTTGATTCTCTTTCCCTTGCTGGAATGTTTCTGGAGAAGGGCATAGGGAATGATTAGAGTGCTCCTCTCCTGTGAAGACAGAGTTGGGGCTGTTCAGTCTGTAGAGATAAGGCTGTTCAGTCTGTAGAGATACAATAAGGCTCTGAAGAGACCTTATTGTATCTGCAAGGGGTCTTGCAGGAAAGCTAGTGAGGGACTTTTTAGGGTGTCAGGTAGTGATAGGAATGGGGGGAATGGAGCAAAAATAGGAGTAGATTCAGACTGGACCTTAGGAAGAAGTTCTTCACTATGGAAGTGGTGAGACCCTGGAACAGGTTGCCCAGGGAGGTGGTGGAAGCCCCATCCCTGGAGGTCTTTAAGGCCAGGCTGGATGTGTCTCTGAGCAACCTGATCTAGTGTGAGGCATCCCTGCCCATGGCAGGGGCTTGGAACTGGATGATTTATGAGGTTCCTTCCAGCTCTTGACAATTCTGTGATTCTATGATATGTCTTTTGACTGAGCACACTTGGCTAGGTGTCATTTTTTGCAAAACTTTTGCAACATTGTGGTGTTTTGTGAGCTCTTCTCTTCCTCCCTCCCCTTTTTATTTTCTCTGTTCTGTTGTCACTACTGTAATCCTTCGGCTTTTAGTGCTGTCACTAGTGCCTAATCGTTTTCTACTTTTGTATGGGATGCCTGTGGACAAGCTCCTAGAAGGTAGTTAAAATATGAGAGTGAACAATTGTTTAGTGAGGGTTTTAATGTCAAGGAGATTTTATTATTATTCAACTAATTGAGCTGCTTTACATTTTTTTGGCATTACAATGAGATAGTTTTAAATAAATGCCTGCTGTTAGGAATTTGTTTACTAGAAAGCAGGGTAAGTCTTTGTATTGCCCCAGCTGCAAGGATAAGAACTTAAACCTTTCACACTTGCGGTTCTGGGTGTATTCCCTGTTCATCACATTGCTGGCATGAGTGCAATCTGCAGTCAGTGGGATGTTTCTCCTCAAGCTGACAAGCAAAGCTGATAGGACACCCCTGTCTTTTACAGCCTGAGCCTTGGGTCATGCAAGGGAGCTTTAGGCAGTTTTAAACAGCTTTAAACATAGTGATCTGATACTAATTGATAACTGTTCCTCAGCAGTTTATGACAGGAAGGCCACTGCTGTGATGATTAGGATTCGGACTAACCTTGTTATATTTCCTCTTCTTTTTCACCTTCCCTACTGCCATGAGATTCATCTTGGATGAAGGTGGGGAGGGTCTTTGATGGGACAGGGTAATATTGCAGGTCCTTTATGTTGTTTGTTGTTCCTCACTGATGGATGGTAATGCACTTGATACGTCTTGTCAGCAGCACTCAGCTTCTGACTCTAACCTTTGGTATTGGAGAAGTTCAAGCTGAGGGAGTGAAAATGAATCATTTCAAGTCTCCTGAGGGTAGTGATAGTCTGGAGAAACTGCATTAGAGCTTTACAGTCCCAGTCTCATCTGCCACACAGCATGCTCTGCGTTGGGCCAGATGTTACTTAGAGGTTCTGTGTGACGTGACACAGAGGTATTGGAAGCGTCTGGAACAGGGCATCAAAAGTAGAAGGGTTAAAGCATAATTTCAGATGAGAGGACTGTGTCATGTTAATACTGCATTCCAAAGCAGTGAAGAGGCAGAGATGATGATTTTAATTAACATGTGTGTTCTGGAATCATTTAGTTCATCCACACTAGCATGCATCCACTTGTGCTTTGATAAACAGCTCTCTCATCTGGCAAAAATGGCAGGTTTATTTAAGGAAACATGGAGTAAAGCAAAAGGGGACATTGAGAGGAAGATGGGTAGCTGCCCCTACTTTTCCATATTTGAAAGGAGTGAGATCTAGCAGAGATGTTTTTCCAGTCTACCTTTATTAGGAACCTTGGTCTGCACTGGGGATGACTCTGATTTTCTTTTAGTTTCCACTGAAGGCTAAGAGTGTAAAAGCATCAGTTGGGTGGTGGCTGATTTGTTGATTGACTTGATTTATCCAACACCAAAGAGGGCCAAATCAGGAATTTTTAAACTCATTTCTCAAAGCATAGAGGATGCTTCCGTGACATAACTAACTCATACGAACTCTGCTGAGGTATTTTTGAAGTGAACACCAAGCACCTTTTTGCTGTGGGAAAAACTTGTCCTGACTGATGCTCTAACTACTGCTCGTTGTGCAGCGAGATACTTACCTCATAGTAAGCTAAATGCCTTGGTCTTCACTTCACTTTGAATGACAATGCTCTTTAGTCACTTAAAGAAAAAAAATGCTGTCTTCTGTTTGGTTGTGAAAACATATTTGGCCATCTACCCACCGCAGTAGTGTTTTAACAGTGTAATCTGACCTGCATACCATCAGCAGAGGCATTTGACCAAGTCTCTGCTCAGCGTGGTATGTTGAGATGCATCAGAATTGGGTTAACAGGGTGAGCGTTTTAAGAGAAAGAGGGGAGGATGCTGCAGGAAGGGTGAATTCTCTTCAAAAGAGTCTGGAAACCCATGTCAGTCTGTTGTGTTTCTGCTTTGTCCAGGCTTTGAGGGAACCATCTGCGGGCACAACGTTGATGACTGCCCAAATCACAACTGCCAGAATGGGGGCGTTTGCGTGGACGGCGTCAACACTTACAACTGCCGCTGCCCACCGCAGTGGACAGGTAGGTACTGCAGAAAGGGCTTCTAGCCTTCTCCCAGCCTTCAGCTAGAGTTGTGTGGCTGAGTGCAGCTCACATCTGTGCCTGGTTATGCAGTCTAGGGGGGCAGATGTCAGTGGAACTGTTAAAAGAAAATGGTTTGCATCAAAGCCCCCACAATGGAGGGCATTTAATTTCCTGTCACACCAGGTGGTATTACAGGCCTGTGTGCAGACAGGTACCATCATTCTTGAGCTCCAGTGTGGTGTGGCTGCCGGAGCTGCACTTCTGCTTGCATGGATTACTTTCTAAAACATTTGCACTTTACTGAACGTACCAAATGTGACTTTGTGGTTTACAGGCTGGTGCACGTAAGTGATGCTTTGCTGATGCCTTTGGGGATGCTTTGAAGACTACTATCATAGTTTTATGTAGGTAATAGTAATCATAGAATCACAGAATGGTTTAGGTTGGAAGGGACCTCAAAGATCGTCCAGTTCCAACCCCCTGCCATAGGCAGTGACACCTCCCACTAGAACAGGTCACTCAAGCCCTCATCCAGCCTGGCCTTGAACACTTCCAGGGAGGGAGCATCCACAACCTCCCTGGGCAACCTATTCCAGTGTTTCACCACCCTTACTGTGAAGAACTTCCTCCTAACATCCCGTTTAAACCCATTACTCTTCATCCTGTCATAACAAGACCTTGTAAATAATCCCTTCCCAGTCCTCCTGTAAGCCCCCTACATATACTGGAAGACTACTACAAGGTCTCCTCGAAGCCTTCTCCAGACTGAAGAGCCCCAGATCTCGTAACCTGTCCTTGTAGGAGAGGTGTTCCAGCCCTCTGATCATCTTTGTGGCACTCCTCTGGACTTGCTCCAGTGGTTCAATTTCCTTGTTGTGTTGGGGGCTCCAGACCTGTACACAGTGCTCCAGGCCAGCAGGGCACCTCCCTTGCCCTGCTGGCCACACTTTTTTTGATGCTGTCCAGGGCACAGTTGCTGTCTGGGCTGCGTGGTCATGCTGCCAGCTCATGTAAAGTAATGCTGCTGAGGAACAGAGCAAATCTGAAAGCAGGCAAAGGTGTGAGAAAGGGAGGGAAGAAAAGTATATGTATGAGAAGTTTGTTTTTGCTGCTGTTTTCCTGATGTAACTGCTCCCTGACTAGCAGTGATGGGTTTTGTTTCATAAATGAGTCTGGTTTAGTCTGAGTCTTTAGGTGGAAAAAGTGTGAATTTCAAGAAAACATTGTGTGTGATGTAAGGAAGCAGCTTACAGGAAATTCAGTATCGTCTTTAGTCACAAAATGTCTCCATACCTCAAAAACAAACAAATACCTCTGGGTGTGGGTTTTCTTTTTTTGTCATACTAGTCATTTGTAGCTGGCATGCTTTCTCGGTTGAGTATAGTTTTGCTCTTCTTTCAAAATCATAGGTTAAAAAAACAGCCTTAAAAGTTGAAAACAGACTCAGTTTGTGATTTCCCCC
The DNA here is from genome assembly GCA_013396835.1 of Psilopogon haemacephalus. Taxonomy (NCBI): domain Eukaryota; kingdom Metazoa; phylum Chordata; class Aves; order Piciformes; family Megalaimidae; genus Psilopogon; species Psilopogon haemacephalus. The sequence continues at coordinate 152,933 of VWZI01019547.1, forward strand.
CCCAGCTCTGTAAAGTAAATTGGAATAGTTGTTTTGGAGCTAAGCTTGAGGTAGCTTCTCAGATTCTGAAGAAGCTTTAGCACATTTTTCCTCTGTATCTAGCAAATATCATGGTTGAAACCAAAACATCTGTAGTGATTGTTAGTTCAAATAAGTGCACTGTGAAGGAGTTTTGACTATTAGAGAACAGAGGCTTCATGTTCTGCCTTTCCTCTGCAGAGAGCATTGTTCTTGTTATAAACTGGCTGTCATTAAGTGCAAAGGAGGCTGCCAGTCAAAACCCCTCATTAACTTAAAAAATAAATTCTTAAGTGAAGTTAAAACCACATAAAAGAATGAACTGGAACACTACTTGCATAGCTCTTTGAAACTAGGTATAAATAGGAGAAAATGAGCCCTCTCCTTAATGAGCAAGTATCCTTGCTTCTATACTACTTCTGTCTGTATGCCCATGAAACTTGCAAAGAACAGCATAAAAAGAGCTTGGGTGCAGAGCCAACAAGCCTTTAATAACCCCAAAAATCTTGCTCCATGCCACGGAAATTGCAAACCTTGTTATGACTTCTAGCATCTGTCAGTAGTAAATTAATCTCAGGCTTATTCCTGAAGCACAGAGGATGTGATGGATCATGATTGTGTACACGGTCAGTATATAGCCCATGAGGAATTATTTTGCTTTGCAGAGGCACTGTAAATTCAGCTTGCCTCATAGGATTTGGGTGGATAGCTGCTGCCAACTAGGGATGACTTCTGCAACTCACCTGGAAGGGATCTTGGTGGTAATAGGCTGTGATTGTGTTTGGTTTTGTGGTAGATTGTCTCTCTGATTAGCTACCAAACTTCTTTACCAGTGCAGTTGTGGTGGTTCCCTCTCTGAGCCTCTTAGGCTTGTACTGACTCTTACATTTGTACACTCTTCCACTTGAACCAACTGGCATGGGGAGAAATTGTTAAACCTGCCTTGTGGCCTAGTCTTATGCCATCTTTATTCTGTATGGCCAGCCTCTCCAAAAAACATTGTGTGAATGGAGGGTGCTTCCTTTTCCAGATTTTCCCCAAAGAGAGAGGAACCCTCCCCCAAGCCTTGTGGCTCTCTAAAACAATTTTATGGAATGGGCTTTCTGAGGATTTCAATTCTTTTGTGGTAAAGTTAAGGTTTATCAGTGCAGCAGTGGGTTTGGATGATAACATCTGGAGGCCACCGACTTTCTAGAGTTGAAGAATCAGGTCAGTTTGGAACTGAGTCTGGTCTTGCTGTTTACACACCAGAAGTTTGGCTGTTTGAACAATTAACATTAGAGCCTTTGGGAAGCTGAACTGTTTTGTCTGAAATGAGTACTGATAGTTTCTGACAGTCATGCCTTGGCTGATCTGGGTGTCTCTGGAGGCTGAAGGCTCGCAGTGGCAGTGGAGGACTGTGTTTGGAGCCATCTCTATGTTGCTTTACTTGAAAGCCAGGGTGGCAGAACAGTCTTGGCTGGGTGACCTTTAAGAATTCACTTACTGTATCTGTAATACTCACTTTGCCTGACAAACATGTAGGCAACTGATGTCCCATAACACTCCAAAGTCCTGTTTAGCAGACAGAGCGAGTGGACAAGCATCTTACAAGTCGTCCGAATGCCTCTTGTTCTAATGTGGTCCTACAGGTGATCCCAGCAGGCACTCTGCTCCATTATCTCAGTAGTGTTTTCTTAAAAGAGGCTTATTTCTCTGAGTGGAGTCCAATCCCTTTCCTGACCAAGAAGGTGCAGAATAACAGTACACACACCTCTTGGAGACATGAGGGGTAACGCTGAGACAAGGTGCAAAACAGGGGAGGTAAATGGAGAACTTCTAGACTAGATTTGAGACAAGAGATGGCTTAATTCAAGGTTAAACTGCAGCTAGTGCTGACAGGACTAAACTACAATTGAAAAAAACTACTTGGCAATAAGGAAATGTTTTATAAGTGCAGGTCTGTGCTTTGCACAAACACAGGTTTATAACATTGTAAATAATCTCGAAAGTAACTGAGGAGGGGAGAGCTGAGCAAACAACTCTTTTGGAGTCTGTCCTGATAAATACTTACAGCCCAACACTGTTGAACTGTGAGAGTGAACACTTCAGGAAATCAAAAAACACTTCAGGAAATCAGTGAGACCTTGAGCTTAGGGGACATTGTGTGCTGCTTAAAAAAGAATGGCCCAAATTTGCATGTTTCTAAGTCAAGCGCCAGCCAAAAATGAAAGGATGTAAAACATTCTACGAGTGCTTAATAGTATGGGTGTGCTGAGTTCAGAACAGTTCTCCTGCAGTCTCTTCTTTCAAATACTTACTTGTCAGTTAATCTTGGGAAAATTGAAATGGGTCTGTTTTCAGTTTTAGTCTTTAATCATCCTTCATGTTGTGGATGGTGATCTGGCATGGTAGTTAATACAGTTTGTGCTTTGTGGCATGGAGAAACCAGTCAGAATCGCAGAATTAACCAGGTTGGAAAAGATCTTTGAGATCATCGAGTCCAACCTATCACCCAACACCTTCTAGTTAACTAAACCATGGCACTAAATGCCTCATCCAGTCTCCTTTTAAACACCTCCAGGGATAGTGACTCTGCCACCTCCCCTCAGCAGTCCTGTTCCCTGCTAGAAAATTCAAGGAGCTGTACAAGAGAGAGGTCTGTGTAAGGTCATATTGTGGCATCCTTGACTGAAACGGAATCTGACCCAATTCCTTTTGGTGACCATCTGCCTCTTGCAATTCCATGACAGGTGGTAAGCTGTACTACGTAGCTATGCATATTTTTTTAAGCCTTTTTTTTCCTGCTTGCTACTAGAATCCAGCTTTTGAGAGGCTGACTTTGGTCTTACTTACTATCCTTCATACAGAGCTCACTATTCTCTTTCTTTGTTTCGTTTTGTTAAAGTGCTTACCTTTTCTTTCTCATTTTGCTGGTGTTTTTTTTTTTTTTCCCCCAAAAGGCAAGATAAAATAGACAAATAAAATCTTGCTTTTTGGAAACAATAATGAGGAATTCCTTCTGTCACCAATGTTTTTGCCACCTTCAAAGTTCTCCTGTTTCATATGGTTACAGTGATTGTCAGCCTCATAAATTTGTAACTGGCAAGACAATCTTGATTATGTTTTGATGAAACTGCCTCAGATCTTTCATGTTGCTTAATGTTAACTGATTGTTTATTTGCTTAAGAGTGACTTTTTCCTGTCCTAAGCTAAATCCTGTCAGAAGCAGTGTTTGTTGGACCTTTTCAAGGTGTGATGTTGTAGATATGTAACCAAGCTCAGCCTCCCTTGGAAATAGATCAGAATGCCTTTTTGAAAGACTGAAGAATGTTTATTTCTCTGTCCATGGCAGACCAGAGAATTTGGTGTGCTTTAAGTGTGATTTGAGTCAAATGTAGCCAGAATTCCTGGCTAATGTCTGTAACTATGTAAAGACTGTTTTATGCTGCTGCTCTGCTGCAGCTGAGCTAGCCTGATGGGCTCACTGTGCACTAAGGAGGAAGATCTGTTTGCCTTATCTCTCTGCTCACAGGCACTCTTAACCCTCCCCCTGATCTGGCTCCTGAATTTGTTGGAGTGTGCCACTTTAACTCACTAATCACAGAATGTTAGAGGTTCCAAGGGACCTCCAGAGATTGAGTCCAACCCCCTACCAAAGCAAGATCACTGAGGGTAGTCTGCACAGGAATGCTGGGTTGCACAGGAATGGTGGATTTTGAAAGTCTCCAGAGGAGACTCCACAACCTCACTGGGCAGCCTTTCCAGCTCTCTGTCACTCTCACTGGAAAGTAGTATCGCCTCTATGTTCACATTTGTATCCATTGTTCCTAAAAAATCCCAGCCAGCAGACTTTTTTTCTGTTTGATCTGGGGTCAGGAATCCAAATTTGTTGAGTGGTCTTATGGGTGAATGGATGCAGAGCAAGTGATGGCAGTCCAGGGCTGTAATGTCATGTGGAAGGTTAGGTTGTCCTTCCACGTAACACCATGAAGCCATTTGGGAATTAAAGGGCTACTTAATCATCCCAGACTACAAGTTTGGCTTTGTTTAAAGTGCACCCTTTTACTCTGCTGATTGAACCTGCAAAGCTTTGTGTCAAGAAAGATGACTTAGAGAATTTAGGTACTAAAGTGATGCAGTGAGCAATATAAAATGCTGTAAATGCTTTTGTTTTTCTTGGCTGAGAGAGAGACTCATACCTCACTGTGTTTCAGGGGATTGTCAGGAATCTGCCTTTGGCCCAAATCACTTTTCAGGATAGTCTCACGGCAGATGTTTAGATTTGCATCCTTCACTAAGTCTTTTGCAGACTTTGCTCCTGATGTGCTGTATCAGGAGTTGTGGGGTGTGTCTCTGGGTTCAGGGGGTTTTAGAAGAGTTACATTATACTGCTTCAATAGCAGGCTTGGCCTGCTTGCCTTTTTCCATGGCTTCCCCTTTCATGGCAGGGAAGGTGAGACTCCCATGGCTGTTCTATTTATTTAGGCTTTGTCTTGCCCTGAAATGGGGGCTCCAGTGAACTGTATGTTTTAAAATCTAGGCAACCTTTGTCTCAAGGGAAGCACAGTGTGGTAACAGCTGACTCTACCAAATAACTCCAGCATTGGGAGGTAGCTTAAGAAGCAAATGTTTGTCTTGAGCAGAAAAAAACCTTTTCAGGCAGCAGGGCTGTGCTTTTTAATTAAAAAAGCTGTTAGCTTGGTCATATGCTCTTAAACACTAGTGCAAGGGTTACTCTTTCTGCAGAGCTTTAGGAAGGAATTTCAAAGAGGGGAGGTAAGGATTCAATTCCTATTTAATTAGAGCAGTATTTGTTGCCTATCTTGGTTTTCTTTGGAAATCCCTGCCTTAAACTCTAGTCAGACGTGACTTTTCTTTGCTGAGAAGGGAGGATAAACATCAAAAGGCTAACGTTTAACATTTTTAGGTAAGATTGTATGGTATTTTGTTCTTGGTCAAATACCACTTTCCTCAGCTTCTGTGTCACAAAGTGTACAGTTAACAAGTTAGGTTACCTTAACATCCAAAAAATTGTGCCTTGCTGGAATGCTTAGAGGCTTGAAGTGTAGAGGAACTAACTGTCACTAGGTGACTTTGGGTCATAAATGCTGGAAACTTTCAAGACCTGTCTGGATGTGTTCCTGTGCGACCTGCGCTAAATTCTATGGCCCTGTTCTGGCAAGAGAGTTGGACTCAATCTATGGAGATACTTTCCAAACCCTGACATCCTGTGCACATGCCAGTCTCTGAGATGATGGGATAGACATCCTTGCTATTTTTTGTAGAGTGCTGATACCTGCTGGGTAGTACTTTTGGGGTCATGCTCTTTTCTGGTTCTGGCTGGCATGCACATACAAAACGTGCAAAGAGCAGTCTTTACCTTGGTGCCAGCACAGGAGGGCTGAGTCAGACTCCTGTGAGAAGTGCTGTCATCTTTCCCAGTGGTGTAGCAGTGGCAAACTTCTGGATGCCTTTCCAGACTTTATTCAGAAGCACAGTAGCCTCTTTACTACTGGCCGAGATCTGTCTATGCTAAACTTGGTAAGTTGGTTGGTGATTTGCTGTCATTACAGTAGTATCCAAAAGGCAGCTCTCTGGAAGAAGCCGGGAGGGATTATGATTCTTTTCCTTCCTTCATGTTTGAACTGGCAGATACAAAAGGAGCAGGGGAGCACGTGGCAGCCTCAGGAGCTGGCAGCTCTTAAGTCTTGAGTGTAGAAATTATTTGAAACATTGGACGTAAACTAATTCTCTTGTGGATGTCATTTGTTTCTCTTGTGCTGTGCAGAGCAGGATGATTTCAGAAGCCTTATGACTTACATTCGCTCAATACCTTACCCAGTGTGGACTCTGGAACAACTGCCACAACCTACTTTGTTTTTTTTGTGCAAACCTTGGTTAGGAGGTAGCTATAATAAAGTGCATGAGGTGTTAACAGCTGAACTGATCTGATGACAGAATGACAGCATCCAAATTAGACCATGCTACTGCCTTTTCCCTTGCACATCTGGGGACTTTCCAAGCCAGGAAGAGCTCTGCCCTCAGATGTGCCAAATAATCTCTTGTGGAGCTGTCTCTTTGAGTTTTTAGTACATCTTGCATGTGTTTGGCACTAAACCAAAACAGGCTAGTCCACTCTGGTGAGGGTGGGTTGGTGGATGAGTTCTGTGAGACCAGGCTAATAGGTAACAGTTGTTTCATCTGCAGCTGACTTGTTCTGGCAGTTTCTGTCCCTTTCCTTGTACTTAGAATGAGGTGATTTGTCTTTGAGTAATTACTGAAGATGTGTTGCTGAGATAGCTTGAGAATATGAAGTTTTTATTGTAAGATTTGGCTGCAACTGTTAGGTTCTTTTTGCCTTGCAGATTTTTTTCAGTCGTTAGGTATTTTCCTGATGTACTGATTTTTCCAGAGCAGGTAAAGCGAAGGGCAAAGTGGAGAGCAGCTTGGTGATCCACATTTCCTTTGGGTTACTTCTCTCTGCTGCAGCTGTCCCCAGTTGGTTCACCTACCACCACCACCACATTTAGACCAATCTGCCGTTAGAGCATCACTAACAATTTCCAGTAAATTTAGGTCTGTTCATTCATATTACTGCCTCTGAAGAACTCTATCAGCACTGCCCTTCCTACCCAGTAGTCTGTGGGGAGTGGTTTAGGGCAGTATTTAATGGATCAGGGCATGTGCAAGTCTCTTAAAGCCCGGAGTTTTGTGTTTGGGGGTTGTAAAATCCCTTGTAAAAGCCCGTTAGTTCCACTACATGCTTCCCAATGTGGTTATGAAATTAAACTCTTTCCTCCACCATATTAGCCTAAAACAAACACAGATGTTTACTCTACTTGCTGCAATTGTAGTTTTATCTTCAATTGTTCTAATTCTGTATTAAGTTTCTAAATGTTACGATAGCTTGGATGGCATTTGGCAGTGCCCAAGATGCAGCAGATCTGTTGAAAACAAACCCAAAAACCCCAGCACCTGAGATTTGGAAATAGCTGCTACTGCTTTGCTGCTCTAAGGGGAAAGTGCACTCTGAGAGTTGTGACACTTTTAATTTGTTTACGAAACTCTTGCAAGGCAAAAAGAGATATTTGGCTTTGTCTCTTTCTTCAAGAGAAACTACAAGGCAACTGGGGACACCTTCTGCGAATGTAAATGGTGTAGTCCACTGTGTTCTGTGTGTGCCTGAAGGCTTCCTTGGAGCTGAGAGCAGTGGTCCTATCCATCAGATTGCCTGCAGGGAGCTGTGAAGATGGGTGCTTCAGAGGTTCTGGGATTCGGATGTGAACTGAACATCACACTCGAGACCTCTTTGTGTCAGTGTTACCTGTTCTTTGTTCTCCATGTGCTTGTCTGTATAGAGGTGGTGTCTCTTTCAGAGGAGTCTGAAGCTCTTTGCTTTGAGATGCTTTGTGTAAATTGCGTAACTGACCAAGCAGTTTCCTCTGTATGCTTTTCTCCTGTGCTGTGCCTTCCTTGTAGTAACTTGTATATACTTTTAATCATCCTCTTTCTCCATTCATGGGTAACAGTTGCATTTTAAGTCTCTTAGAAAATTCTTCTCTGTATAGGTCTGTGGGACTCTGAACTTTACCCTTTTCCAGTGTCTTTATTCAGAAGTGGTGGTGGCTTCAGTCCTGCAAAACATACTCCAGACTAAGGCTATGCCACTGCTATTACACAACAACTGTTTGCATTAGTTAATTCTTCCTTGTAGTCAAATGTCTTGTCGGTGATGTTTACTTTGTTGATTAAAGCTGTGATTGAGCAGAGATCCCTACTGAACTCTTCCAGGGAAGCTGAAGTGTTTCCTCAAGCAGTGACTAACCTAAACCTTCTGCAACAGGTCTGTTTGCATTTGTATTTTGCTTGGCATTTGTGCATCAAGCCTTGCCTGCTGTGGCACTGCTCAGCACTTTGCTTGGTTGAATCTGAAATTCTCTGTCTGCCTCTTGGATAGTGTAATTCTTTTGTTACAGATACCACTGCCTACCGTTTGTCTCCTTCCAGCCCATTAATTACATGCCTCAGTTTCTGCATGTATTCAGCAATTGTAACTTAGTCACTTAAAAGCAGTATGGATAATTCTGAGGGCTGAGGATGGATTGAATGTTTTCACAAATACACAATTCAAAACCATGGGAAAGAAGGTGGGGTTTTTTTGTTGGTTTTTTTTTTTTTTTTTTAATAAATGCCACTTTACTAGAAGGCTTGATGGTTCCTTTTGCTTTTCCATTGGCTGAGGAAACTGATCTTTGACCGAGCTGCCCAATATGCTTTAGCTTATGCAGCCACGGGATCACAGGGTTGGAAGGGACCTCCAGAGACAATCAAGTCCAGCCCCCCTACAAGAGCAGGACCATAGAATCTAGCTCAGGTTGCACATGTCCAGACAGGCCTTGAAAGTCTCAAGAGGAGACTCCACAACCTCTCTGGGGAGCCTGTACCAGTGCTCTGTGACCCTTATAATAAAGAAATTCTTCTTCATGTTGAGGTGGAACTTCCCGTGCTGTAGTTTAAATCCATTGCCCCTTGTCCTGTCACAGGGCACAACTGAGCAGAGCCTGTCCCCTCCCTCTTGACCCTTAGCCCTCAGATATTTAGAAACATTGATTAGATCCCCTCTAAGTCTTCTCTTCACCAGATCAAAAAGCCCCAGATCCCATAGCCTCTCCACATAGGGCAGTGCCTCAGGCCCTTTATCATCTTTGCAGCCCTTCCTTTGACTCCTTTGAGTAGATACCTGTCCTCCCTGAAGTGGAGAAACCCAAACTGAATGCTGTATTCCAGGTGAGGTCTTGCCAGGGTAGAGTAGAGGGAGAGGAGAACCTCCCTCTATCTGCTGGCCACACTCCTCTTAATGCACCCCAGGATCTCATTACCCTTCTTGACCACAAGGGCACTTTGCTGTCCCAAACAGGAAAAGTCAAAGCTGACATTTTCCTTGTGCTACAAGAAAGGACTGTAGAAAGATTTGTCCTTTCCTAGCCAGCTGTGGTCTGCCAGCCAGTGCTCGGAACATACACACAAATGGTTAGAGTGGGGAAGAAACTGTGTGGTCCTTTGTGGTCTGGTACTTGCTAACCTTCTGTCACAGTTAGTTTCAGTTGTTTATACAAATGCTTTTTCTTATCTCTTGGCCTTCTTGAGTCTTGATGCTGTTCACTGTCTCACTTTGCAGTCCTTTGAAACTTGAGCCATGCTTTCTTTAGCTGCACTGATGACATTCGAAAACCATGCATCGAGCTTTAGAATACTTTGTGAATTAAATTACTCTTTTGGAGAGTTTCTGCCTAGATGTGATCCGTAGCTTCCCAGGTAGTCTTTTCAAGAGAGCTGTGAGGTCTTCCCTCTGTACCGGAGTGCTAGCCCAAGGTAAGTGTCAAACGTAGTATGAGATATGGAGAGAATGGGAGCATAAGAAGCTCTTGATTCTGGGAACATGGTACTGCTCCTCCATTGAGTCTCTTAGGACTCAAACACCAGTTTATGATTCTTACTGGATTATCTTTCTCCTTCAGTATCACTAAACTTTTAAGGTACTCTGATTTCCAGTTCAATCTGAGTCCACCACTGTCATGCTTGTGATTTTGAAAGAAGTGGACTTTGCTGTCTCCTCCCAGCTCAATTTTCAAAGGACTAGATTCTTTGAGTTTGGTTGGGTTTTGTGTGGTGGTTTTGTCAGTGTGGTTTTCCTTTTGTGTGTGGTTTTTGGGTGGTGGTTTTTTGGTTTTTTTTTGAGGCACAGGAGAGTATTCGCATCCTTTGTCCTGCTAAATGTTTTTAGTGCTTAAAGTGTTCCTCTCAGGAGCTTTGACCTCTGGTATTGCAGCTGTGCATCAGCAGTCTTAACTGGTGGAGAGCTATGAAGAAGCCAATGAACCTTTTTCCTTTATGGAAGTCTTCTATGCCAAAGAGGAGGACCTCTGAATGAATTGGCTGAAGGTTCTGCATTCAGCTGCAGGATCAGTGCAGCTGGAATTGGGGTCTATGCAAAGCACATATTGTTTGGTAGGGTCGGATTTTGGATGTTTCTGTTGCTGCCAGGGTGATGGTTTTGCTTTCTTATTTGCTCTAGCTAATGCCCCACTTCTTCAGTGTAGGGTTGTACTCATTTTGTGCTGTTACAGAATCAAAGAATTGTCAGAGCTAGAAGGGACCTCAAGGATCATCTAGTTCCAACCCCCCTGCCATGGGCAGGGACACCTCAACCTAAATCAGGTTGCTCAGAGACACATCCGGCCTGGTCTTAAAGACCTCCCAGAATGGGGCTTCCACCACTTCCCTGGGCAACCTGTTCCAGTGTCTCACCACCCTCATGGTGAAGAACTTCTTCCTAACATCCAATCTGAATCTACCCACTTCTAGTTTTGCTTCATTCCTCCCTGTCCTATCACTACATGACGTCCTAAAAATCCCTCCTCAGCTTTCCTGAAGGACCCCTTCTAGATATTGGAATGCCACAATAAGGTCTCCTGGGAGCCTTCTCTTCTCCAGGCTGCACAGCCCCAGCTCTTTCAGTCTGTCTCCCATTGCAGATGTGCTTCAGCCCTAATTGCCTTACCTTTTTTTTCCTCAACATAAAGTCCTCTAGAAGAGTCTGACTGCTACAACTAGAAGTGTTTTCAACCACTGCATTCTAAGTGTGCTGAAAGAGAAGCTCCCTGAGTTCTTGTCCAGTTCCTGCTGTTCTGAAAATGGAAGCAATCAAAGCAGCAAAATTGTCTGTCTTACTTTATATGGTTTTTCTGAGGGCAAACATGCCTGAAGTAACTTCAGTTTCGTAGTGGGCTAAAAGTGCTAAGAGTTGAAGGCTCTTCCTTTTTTTGACTTCTGGTTTTCAATTTTGAAATACCACATGGACTAAGCTGTTTACTTTGAACAAGGTCGCTTAGAACCTGAGTTGGCATTTTTCTGATTTCCCAGGCTCTGCAACTATCAAGGTCAGGTTAGACTTCTATTATCTTCTTGGAGTAATTTGTGTTTCCTTTCTAGTTGTCTTTCATGTGTATGTTTCTGCCCTTCTGTAAAACTTTGTGCAGTTGGTGTATTTGTGTTTGCTTTCACTATTTCAACCTATGCTTATTATGTTTCTTCTAGAAACATAATTTAATCTAGCGGGAGCACAATAAAAGAAATCCCTTCCAGAAACTTGGAGCTGAAATGCCTCCCTACAGCTGCATGAATCGACACTGAGCTAAAGGGGCTGCGGCATTCACAATCACTAACAGTGTTGAGATGCACACAGCATTGTGCGTTTCATAATGGAGTTTGCACTTGGGAGTTGAATCTCAGTTCTGTCAATGGGAGATCTGAATATCTTCCTAGAACTGTTCAAGAAGCAGAACACAAGCTTTCCAAGGGCATGCCTACAAATAAATACAGGTGGTTCAGTTACAGTGCAGTCAAAGGGACACCCTTCAGGAAACTGTTGCAGAGATCATAGAATCATAAAATTGTTAGGGCTAGAAGTGACCTCAAGGATCATCTAGTTCCAACCCTGCTGCCATGGGCAGGGACACCTCAACCTAGATGAGGTTGCTCAGAGCCATGTCCAGCCTGATCTTAAAGACCTACCAGGGATGGGGCTTCCACCACCTCCCTGAGCAACCTGTTCCAGTGTCTCACCACCCTCATAGTGAAGAACTTCTTCCTAACATCCAATCTGAATCTACTCACTTCTAGTTTTGCTCCATTCCCCCCAGTCCTATCACTACCTGACACCCTAAAATGTCCCTCCCCAGCTTTCCTGTAGGCCTGCTTCAGATACTGGAAGGCCACAATAAGGTCTCCTTGGAGCCTTCTCCTCTCCAGACTGAAGATCTCCAGATCTTCTCTCTCATTTAATGGAAACATGCTGAACTAACCTGGAAGGGAGAAGTCCTGTGTTTTATGTGTGATACTGAAAGACTTTTGCCTGTGCTATGAAAAAATCACTTAGGAAGTGCCCAGGGCAGATAATACAGTGCAGGCCTCAATTGCTAACACTGGAAGCCTCCTCTCTCTTTTTTGCAACACCGGCCCAAAATATTAACTTATTTCTTCCATTTACAAAAGGAGTTGAAGAGGCTACTGAGGGCAGATCCGCTCTTTCAGGAAGAGGAGAGGTGGTGGCCATCCTACAGTTCCACTAAGCCTTAAGTGATGCTGCTGTTCCTGAAATCCATTTACAATGTGTGTGCTGGTTTCTGGGGGAAAAAAATAAAAACAAACTAAAGAAGCAACAACAAAAAAAAAAAAAAGCCCAAACAGAAACACTAACAACACATCCAATCATAAAAAAAAAATAATTCCAAGAACTTGTGTTAAGGAATTTCCTTTTTTGTGATTATTCCCATGTTGTTAACATCTAAGATTCTAAACCAACCTAGAGCTCATCATTGGCTATCTACACGACGTAGACCTCACTGATCTACCCCACCTAAACCCCTGTTTTTCTGTATTTTGGGGACTTTGGGCTGCAGCATGCTTCTCACAGAATACAGCTGGTTGGAAGAGACCTTCAAAGTCATACAGTCCAAACTTTGACCCAGCACTGAAGGGTCAACACTAAGTCACATCCGTAAGCACCAGGTTCACAGGCTGCCTGAACATCTCCAGGGATGGTGACTCCATCACTGCCCTAAGCAGCCCATTCCAATGTTTAAGAACCCTTTCAGTGAAGAAATATTTCCTAGCATCCAGCCTGAATCTCCCCTGGCACAGCTTGAAACTATTTCCTCTAGTTCTGTCATTTGTCACCAAGAAGAGGCTGCCCCCTCCTCATTCCAGTCTCTCTTCAGGTGCTTACAGAGAGCAGTGAGGTCTCCCCTCAGCTCCCTCTTCTCTAGACTGATCACTCTCAGCTTTTCTCAGATGCTCCTCCTTCAAGCCCTTCTCCAGCCTTGTTGCATTTCTCTGGACACACTCCAGCACCTCAGTGTCCTTTCTGTAGTGAGTGGCCCAGAACTGAACACAATACTCAAGGTGTGGCCTCACCAGTGCTGAGTACTATGGGAATGAACACCTCACTCTGGGGGGGGAAAAAAAACCAAACCAACAACAAAAAAAACCTGAACTGAACAACAGCAACCCAACCCCAAACTCTGAAACAACCAAAGAAAAACCCCTTCCAAAACCTGTGTTGAAAAACTACAATATTGAGTATTAACACCCTGAGGATGTTGGGTTGGGGCCTCTCTAGGGAAAGAAAATCACTTTTCTGGTAAGCGAATAATGTCTGGGTTTTTTTTTTCTTTTTTGCTTAAAGGAAGTCAGTTGTGTTGAGCTGTGAGATAGGCACAACTACTAGGAACCAGTCTGTGATAGCTGAGGCTGTTCAGTTTGGTTACTGATAAGCTAATACCAAAAGCTAATGAACAAATGACTTCTATTATGACAAATGCCAGGGTTTATTTCTTCATAGTGTAGAGAGCTGTGCTTTGCAGATAACAATATGAAGTGTTAGGTTTCCCTCCAGCTGTTTTTACTAAGTAAGCTGGAAAGTGAGGATTTTATTCACAAAACTCTGTTGTAGTTAGCATTACTGGTGAAACTTTGTTACTTATTTTTAAAAGTAATAAAATCCTGATTTTTAAGTTNAGACCTCCAGGGATGGGGCTTCCACCACCTCCCTGGGCAACCTGTTCCAGTGTCTCATCACCCTCAATGGTGAAGAACTTCTTCCTAACATCCAATCTGAATCTACCCACTTCTAGTTTTGCTCTGTTCCCCCCAGACCTATCACTACCTGACATCCTAAAAAGTCTCTCTCCAGCTTTCCTGTAGGCCTGCTTCAGATAGTGGAAGGCCACAATAAGGTCTCCTTGGAGCCTTCTCCTCTCCAGACTGAATAGCTCCAAGTCTCTGTCTGTCTCCATAGCAGAGGAGCTCCAGCCCTCTGATCATCCTCGTGGCCCTTCTCTGAACATGTTCCAGATCTTTCTTGTAACAGGGGCTCCGGAACTGGATACGGTGCTCCAGGTAGAGTTTCACCAGAATGGAGTACAGGGAGAATCACTTCCCTCGACCTGTTGGCCACAAATCTCTTGAAGCAGCCCAGGATGCAGTTGGCTTTCTGGGCTGCAAATGCACACAATATATTCAGTTGTGCAACTTTTAAATTTTTTTTTTAAAATAATAATAACTTTATTTCTTTACCATCAAGGGAGGAAAAAAAAAATCTAGGGCTTACAGGACCAAAAGCTAAGATGTGTTTGAGTACTTTGATAACAAAAGGAATCATGATTTCAGTATAGCAAATGGAGGTGGTTAAGACAATATTTTTGCATTCTTGCCAGCAATAAAGTTTCATTTCTGTGTATGGGAACAGGGGCCATGCCTGCTTGTGATTTCTGGGCCATTAATAAACAAGGTTACTGTGTAGCAACATCTAATAAGTATTTTGAAATTGACACACCTGAATAAACCAGAAGCCAGGCAGACTGGCAGGGAAGATCTGTGGCTTGCTCTTGAATTTCTTCTTCTTGGAATATGAAGGGGAATTCCAGACCAATGCAAATGTGCAACTGATAGAGTAGCTGGAGATGATGGAGGGAGGGATCTTGGTAGCAGTAATGCAATTGCTTGACCTAAATAATGGAAGTTGCTGCAAACCAGTGAGAAAGGTAATGGTGTCAGTTGAGGGTGGGTGTGGGGAAGTCACATCAAACAAATCTAATCTTATTCTGCTATAAAGGGCAATCTTCTGGTGCCACTTGCATTGTATCAACATTTTAGGAAGGGTGATAAAAGAGAGTTCTTAACGTAACAGGGGAGAAGTAGCTTATCAAAAAGAAGGTAGTAGACTCTGACTGGTACCCATGGTTGCACATGTACAAGCATGGGAAGAAATTGGCTGATGTGTAGCCATTAGGTTTTATCTGTTCAGAAAACTCCAAGTAAGAGTGAATAAATTTAAATTTAAGCCAAACAGTTTCAGCTTAGAAGTAAACCATGCAATCAGGAAAATGAATAACTGTTGAAACAGAATACTGATGCAGGTGATAGGTTCTCTTGATCTTAAGCCAAAGCAAGATAGATTTGGATAAATAATGACATTGGTAAATGTGAATTGCAGAACTGCCGATAGAAGTGGCTGAAATTTGGTGTTCCTTGAAACTGACTTCACACTTGATGTTCCAGTGAGGTGCCCAAGGAGGTGGTGGAAGCCCCATCTCTGGAGGTCTTTAAGGCCAGGATGGATGTGGCTCTGAGCAACCTGATCTAGTGTGAGGTGTCTCTGCCCATGGCAGGGGATTGGAGTTAGGTGATCCTTGGGATCCCTTTCAGCTCTGACAATTCTTTGGTTTTCATTAAAACTTCTTGCAACAGTATTGGTTTCTTCTCTCCAATAGCTAGTCATTAAAACATTTTATTATTTATTTTGTCTCTGAAAACAAAACAAAGCACCCAAACCCAGCAAAAGTGAAAAATAACCAACAAGCAAGAAAGCCCCAGCTGTCTGCAGTTGTCTGTAAAAATAGATGGAGGAACAAAAAAATAAGCATTTTAGGTGGAAGAGTCTCAATTTTATTCTTTTTCATTGCTGCATAATTACACAGGAGAGACCAAAGTACCCATGAGAAGAGTTGCTTTGCTGCTAGCTTTGTGACACTGCTCTGACTGTGATTTTCTGGTGAGGCCACCTTGCCTCCTCATAGTCCCTGGGGCTGCACTGCAGGCAGTCTTCTTTCTTTCTGTTTCTCACATCCTCATTGATGTGTCTTCATGTACTGCAGGTTGCCTGCTGCTTCTCACACTGTGCCTTTCTAGAGTTATTTGTAGTTCAGCTTCTATTTCAGGGTCATTTAGGGATGCTAGTTGTCTTGTCTAATTTGATGTCAGCATTGTTGGAGGTTCTTAGGCTCGGATGTCTGAAAAATAAGAAGTGTCAATCGAGCTGGACTGCAGTGTTTCACTTGGTTGTGTTGTCCGCACGAGAATCTCCTCCTCTTTCAGTGTCTGAACTTCTGTTTCTTTCTGTCTTTCAGGCCAGTTCTGTACTGAAGATGTTGACGAATGTCAGCTCCAGCCCAATGCTTGTCAAAATGGAGGTACCTGCACCAACCACAATGGAGGCTATGCCTGTGTCTGTGTCAATGGTTGGAGTGGGGATGACTGCAGTAAGAACATAGATGACTGCTTCACTGCCTCCTGTGCTAATGGATCTACCTGCATTGATCGAGTGGCTTCTTTCTCATGCATTTGTCCAGAGGGAAAAGCAGGTAAAGACAGGAGACTCGAGCAGATCTGGCACTTAACAGAAGACACTTCCTGAAGTTTATGCATTTGTGCAAATTGGCGTGATCATTTTATGCACTTGGTGACCAAACCAAGAAGAAACAAAAAGAAACATGTGGACCATGACCAAAGACCTTTTTAATCTCTGTAGCCTGGGACAAAGAAGTATTTGTAATATGCTGGAAGACAAGCTTAATACAGTTTAGACTGCAAAGAAAGCAAATCTTTTTCTAGCCCTTAGCAGAACATATATTTGCCTGAGAAAATATGCATGAGGCTGACTTGCTGTGTGCTGCTTACAATAATTGTACTTGACACTCTAGAAGGCAACTTTAGGTAATTTTTGTGTGTTGGAGGACACCCTTATCAGTGAAGTGGCAAATTTGCTGTTGCAGGGTAGGTAAAAACATGAAGACCTGAATTAAGCAAGCAAGCTGTCAGGAAAGTTGTCATGCCACTTCCAGAGCGGAGTTAGTTAACTGCTTCCAAGAGGAGATTTTGGTAATAGTAAGCCAGTGTACTTGTCCAGAAGTGCTGGAGAGTCCTCTGAAATCACAGAGTCTATATTCAAATATAATGTTTTATGAGTGTGTGGTGAAAGCCCTGTGGTAGTTCTGTAGGTTGAAGCCTGTTTGATATTGCTCAAGCTTCTGTCTGTGGGAGCCTCAAATATCAGGACAGAGGATTTGATTGTGTAATATACAATCTGGCTGCCGTATCTCACTTGTTTGAATACTCTTGGATGCTTTTCTAGGTCTTCTGTGCCACTTGGACGATGCATGTGTTAGCAATCCATGCCAGAAGGGTGCTCTGTGTGATACCAACCCTGTGAATGGACACTATATCTGCACTTGTCCTCAAGGCCATAAGGGAGCAGACTGCACCGAGGATGTGGACGAATGTGCAATGGGTAAGTTTGTCTGCTGTTTGTGTGCACACAAAGGGGGAGTTGAGTTGTTTGCTTTAGGAAGTGCAGGGGGCTGAGAATAGACATTATGCCCTACCTTCTCAGCATAAGTGTAACTCCTTTTCTGCTGTCTCTCTTTCATTTCAGCCTCTTTAAATTTATTTTAAATCTTGTGTGAGCCTTGGGCTAAAGGGGCTGATTCAGAGTACCATGTTTGTACTGTTAGCCTCTGGAATAGGAAAAGCAGTGAGATGCTTGACCATTCTTGCTTGATAAGGATAAGGAACTGGCTGGATGATTGCATCCAGAGAGTAGTGCTCAAGGCTTGGAGTCCAATTGGAGAGCAGTGACAAGTGGTGTCCTTCAGGAGTCAGTACTGGGACCTGTGCTGTTTAATATTTTCATCAATGTTGTAGACAGTGGATCGAGGGCACCGTCAGCAGGTTTACAGATGACACTAAGCTGAGTGGTGTTGTTTATATTCCAGAAGGACAAGATGTCATCCAGAGGGACCCAGACAGGCTGAAGAGATGGGCCCAGGTGAACCTCATGAGGTTCAACATGAGGAAGTGCAGGGTCCTGCAGCTGGGAGAGAACAGTCCTCACTATTAGTACATACAGGGGAAGGAGGTGATAGAAAGCACCCCTGTAGAAGAAGACTTGAGGGTGCTGATGGATGAGAAGCTGGATATGAGCAGACAGTGTGAGCTTGCAGCCCAGAAGACCAATCACATTCTGGGCTGCATCAAAAGATGCATTGCCAGCATACCCAGGGGAGTGAGTCTGCTGCTTTGCTCTGCTCTGGTGGGACCTCACCTGGAATACTGCATCCATATATGAAGCCCTTAATATAGGAAGGATATGGACCTGATAGAGCAGGTCCAGAGAAGGGCTACAAAAATGACCAGGGGTTGGAGCACCTCTGCTACAAGGACAGGCTGAGGGAAATGGGGTTGTTCAGCCTGGAGAAGAGGAGGCTCCAGGGAGACCTAATAGCAGCCTTCCAGTACCTGAAAGGGGCCTACAAGAAGGCTGGAGAGAGACTGTTTACAAAGGCCTGTGGTGATAGGGCAAGGGCAATGGCTTCAAACTAGAGAAGAGCAGATTTAGATTCGATGTTGGAAACAGGCTTTTTACTATGAGGGTGGTGGAACACTGGAACAGGTTGCCCAGGATGTTGGCTGGGGCCCCATCCTTGGATATATTCAAGGTGAGTCTTGATAGGGCTCTGGACAGCCTGATCTAGTTGAGCATGTCCCTGCTGATTGCAGGGGGCGTTGGACTAGATGACCTTTGAAGATCCTTTCCAACCCAGACCATTCTATGATTCTATGACTGTGCAGGAAGACTTTAGCATTGTGTGAGGAGTGCATGCAGGCAGAAGTGATAATTAAGCTGACCCTCAGAACTGCAGCTTACAAGGAAAGTGTGGGAGTTGTTGCAGGTCCTGCCTTGCTGGAAGCTTATCAAGGCTGTTAGATAGCCAGGGTACGGCTGGATCTTTTCAGTGCTTTCCAAGACTGGCAGCCACATGGGCTTTTAAAGCTGCAGTTCTTTGATATGATGCCATTACGTTATTTTGGAGATTACCTGGACTCTCACAGCCTTGCCTATATTTCATGAGTGCTAGTTCATGCTTCTAGAGTGTGGTTCGTGAAGGTGATACCTAACTAGCACTCATGGAAGCATTGGAAAGAAGCACTTCTTTGAATTTTGTTCCTCAGTCTGCCTTATATAAAGGATGCTGTTGCTTTTTGAAAACACTTGAAGGACTGGTTTGGCTGTTGTTTGGCTGTGACAGCATCTTGTCACCCTTAGGAGCGAAGTAAATATAAAATATCATCTGGTGATAAGCATGATTAATTCTCTAATCCCTGCTGGTTGACACTGTTCTCTTAAGACCTGTCATTAGTGATAGGGACCAGAGCTGGCCTGTTGGTAATGATGGCAATCTTTCATTTTGCCTCTGACAGGCAAGTAACTGGCACATTTTTATTTCAATCACAGCAGTCATTCTTCAGAAGGATGAACAAACCTTCTCTGATGTTACTTGCCAGAAGGGAATGACCACTGGTGAAGACCATGGCTGATAAAGGCTGTGGTGGCTTCCCTGCCACCACAAGAGATGTTTTGCTACTCACACACATATCTTTCTCTTGCAGCAAACAGCAATCCATGTGAACATGCTGGGAAATGTGTGAACACAGAAGGCTCTTTCCACTGTGAGTGTTTGAAGGGCTACACAGGGCCTCGCTGTGAAATGGACATCAATGAATGCCATTCAAATCCGTGCCAAAATGATGCCACCTGTCTGGATAAAATTGGAGGATTCACATGTCTCTGCATGCCAGGTGAGGGGAGTTTCTGACAAAGATGGGGCTTCCAGCAGAGAAAGAAGAAATCAAAAGGCGGAGCACAGGGAGGGTTGCCAGCTCTGCTGAGGTGGAACACAAAATTGCAGAAGGGTGAGGCTAAATAAAACCGTGAGAGAGAGCTTGCTGGGACAGCACCAGCCAGGAGGACTTGGCGTATGTGTGGGGGAGGGAGAAAGCAATTAAAGGACTGAGAAAGAAACCAGTCTGAGGATCAGCAAAAGAAGTCATTAGTGTTCTGAGCTGGAGCATGTGTGGATGTATTTGTTGTTCCACCTGGTAAAAGAGATGCACAGAACCCAAAATCTGTGAAATCAAAGCAAGGGCAAACTATAAACGAGCGTCTGTGTTTTCAGATGCATTTGTGATGATCCTGGATAGTAGTGTTTGGGGTTTTTTTTCTCTGCTAAAAATATCTCAGTTGATTCCAGCTCCTACTAACCTGAGGTAATAAATGTAAAAAGTTGCCTGATTGAAACAGTGCTTTGCAAACTTTCCATGTCCAGCATATCAATGACCTCTGCAGTCTGCTGTTACTGCTTTCTGGTAGAAAGTGGTAAAAGAAGCAAAGGGTGCAAGCTGCCAGTTGTACAGTCTTACAAAGCATAATGGAAGAGTTGTGACCCCTGCAGGTGATCAATTCATAGCGTGAAAACTAGAATGAGTTCTTATTAATATCTAATCTGCTTTGAAAGGTGGAACTCTAGTCCCAAGGTCCTGATTAATGTGTTTCTTTACTCCGTCATAAGCTAAAAAGCCTTGATCTAAAATTAGTTGATTTATTTCTCCAACTTCTACATTGTATTGGTGCAAGCCCAAATTTATTGATGCCTTCTGAAGTGTTAAAAATGAGCCCCTTCTCATCAAGTGGAAGAAAGCATTAGGTATGAATTCAGCACCAACTTTTCCTGTTGCCACTTAACATACTCAGACACAGTGAAAAAAGCGCACATTCCACAGCCCTTTTCAGCTTCTGGCCTGTAGTCCTGCTTTGTAGGTAGGTTCTGCCCAAGGTGCAAACTTGTAGTGAAACTAGGCTTAGACTCAGCACTGGTGTGAGAGGCAGTCAAACCTTCAGGGGCACTTTCTAAGATCTTCAGTCACTTCTTATTAATTTGTTTTGGGGGTTTCCTTAATTCTTTACCAGGTTTTAAAGGTGTTCATTGTGAAGAAGACATTGATGAGTGCCTAAGTAACCCCTGTGTGAACAATGGAGAGTGTCTTGACAAAGTCAACCGTTTCCTCTGTGTTTGTCCTCCTGGTGAGTACTTATTTCTGGGAGCTTCTCCTGCTCACTTTACCAGGAACTGCCTAGATAACCAGAGAGAGATTGTGAGGGCTATGTTTCTTGCTGCCTTAGTGCAGCATCTGTTTGAGTGAGTGGTGAATAAGAGTAAACATACATTGATTGCAGTGATGTTGAGCCACATAGAATTGGACATCTCATCTTAAAGGGTGGTTGGCAGCACGAACTCCTTCTTGTTGTGGATATCATAGTGAAATATGGATGAGTAACTCAAAATACATTTTAAAACTCAGAGCCGCTGCATGCTTTTTGTCTTTTTCAGAGGTTTTAAAGTAAAAACCATTTTTTCATCAGCTGAGTTTTGTGTTGCTTGCCTGGAGAGGGAGGTGGATTTGGTCTCAACTTTAGAAAAGAAGGCTGAGTTCTCAGCTGAGGGATCAGTGTGAGCCATAGGCTAAATGTCACTTGTTTTCCTGATGGCTTCCAAAAGGTTTTGAGTTGAGAATGTGATTTGAAAAAGCCTATCCTGCATCCCTTCTTATTGACTAATGAAGTTCTGTCTCATCCTTTGGTCCATTCCTTCAAGAAATATTCCTGGAGGTTTTTTTATAGTTTGGGGTTTTTGTTGTTGTTGTTGTTGATTTTTTTTATTTTCTTGAAGTGCCTGAGGATCTGCATCCTCTGCCATAACCTGTTGACAGTTCACTGTTTCAAGAAGTGTATTGAAACATACACTGCTGTATTGTACCATGTTCCACACTGCAGTGGTAATTCTAGTCTGAAGGCTCTGGTGATGTATGCGTCATTGTTTCCTTTTAAGTTACTTGCTTTGATCACTTGAAGCTGTTACTGGTGGCCTCTCAGTTTTATAGACATGCATACTGTCCAGTGGTGGGCACCACTTATGCTTCATCTGCTTTATTTCAGTTTGACTTGGCCATCTCATTTTTCAAGCTGAGGCTCTTTAGAACTGGAGGACAGAAAGCATTGTTTGGGCTGGTGATTTGGATGAGGAACCAATCCACCCAGGGGTGTGGTGTGTGTGATTAATGATGCAACTGAGTTTAGATTTACTGAGCTTAGATTGGAGTAGTTTTAAGGATTTGCTAATGAATAATTCCTGACAGCACACCTGTTGAGATTAACTACTTCAAATTGCTTCTGGGTTTTCATTTTGTTTTCCTGCCTCTCAGGGTTCAGTGGTGCTGTGTGTCAGATCGATATAGATGACTGCTCCAGCACACCATGTCTCAATGGAGCCAAGTGTATCGACCATCCCAACGGCTATGAGTGCCAATGTGCCACAGGTTGGTCTTGCCTTCAGAGCCTCTGGACTGGAGGTCACATGTAGCCCGAGTGCATAAAGAAATGTCGATGTTCTTTATCTCTCTCTCTCTCTATATATATATATCTTTTTCTATCTCTCTGAAATACTGCTTGTTTGCTGTGGAGCTTTGGCTACTCTTTTGTGGCAAGGAATATTTTTTTAAGCACAGGAAGCCTTTCACTTGTGACAGCAGTTAAGTTCATAGTTGATGAGAGTTCTGGCCTGCCTCTTGCAGCCTGGAAGGTGACAGCTTCTTCTGTATAGACTATAGAATCCATGAGTGGAAAAAAGCAGTGTGCAGCCTTTTATCTGTGGCTTACCTTTCTTCCTCCAAGTCAGATTCTATAGTACACAAAGACCAAGAGATTCTGATTTCTGTTGTAAAATGCAGTAAAAGAAATGCCACACAGTAGCTGCCTGCCAGAATGTAGTTTAAATGATTTGTTGAGCATCATAAGTTTTGACAGTGCTGTGGATGGAACTGAGGCATTTTGTTGTTTTTTTTTTTTTAATGCACTACTTCCTTTACTGCTTGGTTAATTACACATTTAGAAGTGTCAGGTTTAATTGTGGGACTTTCATATCTTCATACCTGTAAGAGTCATATAGATATATTTTATCTTCATCTTTAGAGCTGGTGGAAGAAGAAGATTCAGAGCTGTTCATGATTCAATAAGGAACATCTTTTGGTTGCTTTCAGTTAATGCTGCCTGATGCATTATTCTAGAATCATAGAATGGTGTGAGTTGGAAGTGACCTCCAAAAGTCATCTAGTGTGACCCCCCCTTCTGCAGTCAGCAGGGGCGTCCTCAACTAGATCAAGCTGCCCATGGTACATACTCAGGTGTGGAATACACTGGCTTTACTTCTTCCATTAGGGAAGAAGCTGAAAAATTCCTGGAGCTACCTTTGTCCCAGAAACATGCTATTAGGTTGACTCAATTTGTGTGCAGTTTTTCTTGTTTAGAATCATTCCAATAATCAAATTAAGGTAAATTCCACTTCACTCATTCATTCTGCACTGTATAGAATATAGCAGAGATTAGCCTAAAAATTCTTCTGCAGTTTTTTTCACACACACACTCTCTCCCTTCCTCAGAGTGCCTGAAGGAAAAATGAATTTGTCGGAAACAGTGGAATGCAGTAGTTCTAATCAGGAGAGGAATAATTGTTGTCAGAATTCTCCTTTTGATTATTGCATGTGATAGAATAAGCTGACACTTGCTAAAAGAAGAAAAAGATCAAATCTTCTCCAAACTTGGAAACTATCTTGAAAAGGCTTTCTCATGCTGATGTGCTGTCTGGTTGTGCAGAGCTTATTGGGCTGAGGAAGGTTTTGTAGTGTGGGACAATGTGGAGAGCTGTGCCTTGAGAAGCATATTCTGATTCTGGGCACTAAACTGCTGGAACCACCTCAGTGCAGAAATCCTAGGTTTCATAGATGAGGCGTGCAGACTGCTGCTTCCATGAGGGCACATGATGCATGGAGCATTTTCGAGGAACAGACTGAAAGCAACCAAATGTGTGTTACTGGAGAAGAAACTCTTTACTAATCTTTGGTTGGTACTTTAAAAATTGAAGGGGAACTCTGCACTAGGACTTATAGTATCTGAGGGATTCTAATGTTCTATATTCAAGTAGTTTTTTCCTAGTCTAACTCTGGTCCGCAAGGAGGGAAATCCTATCTTAGTAAAGTATGTGCAGTGAGTAGGTCAAGAAATAGATCGGACCTTTAAGTGGTTCAGTGGAGCTACAACAGAAGGCAAGATGATAATTCTTTTAATGAATGTATGTCAAGTATTATATTTAATATTGACAGCCTTTTAGAAGGCTGAAATGTGGAATTCATTACTGGGGCAGGTCAGTTACTGGAAAATAACATTGGAGTATGATTTTACTCTATTAATCTCCTATTGTGAGTGATACGTGTTCCCTGAATGGTAATCAGCAGTTGCCAAAGTGATTGAAAACTGCAAAATGTTTGGCCAAATGCTGTACAGATAGATCTATTTACTGCTTGCTTTTTGTCTTTTCTTTCCCTTCTGACATTATTCCACTTATCCTTCCCAGTGGTAGACCATGGCTTTTCTTTTCTTGAGTTATCCTAGGTTTTTCCTCTTTTCTTTGCCTCTGTCCTCTTTATTCCTCCCCCACCGTTCGTCCCCTTATCGGTTTGATTTTCTTCCTTCCCTAATGTCTTTTTATATCCATCTCTTTAAGTAGCTTCCCTTCCCTTCCCTCTCCCCACCTACCTCCACACCCTTTCATCCATGCATACATTCGCAGAACTTGGAAATGTTAGCCGTCACCTGGTATGTTTGAACAGAGAAATAACCACAAACCTGTATGAAAAATGGGGAGCCTCTTATCCACTTGTAACACTCAGGTGAGAATCACTCTTCAGCTGTTGAAATTCCCTGCAGCTTGGTTTGTGTCAGCCTCCATTTGATATCTGAAATTGGAAGTTCTACTTTCCTAATCCTCAGCTGCTGGGGAAGGCAGCGTGAGCTGCTGCTCTGAAACCTCGTCTCTGAAGACCATTTAATTTTGGTTGTCTCTGTTTCATTTACATCTGCTCCATCAAGGAAGACAGGGCTTTTGGAGGAGCTGTTTGTAGCTCTTAGCTTCCTGAACCGTTGTTTTAGCCTGTTAAGATTCTGTCCTTCTCTGTTGCTCAGGTTGTTTCCCAGCTAAAGCAGAATGAAACAGGCCAAACTGCTGCTTGTTTCATGGCTATGACTGAAGAGGTTGCATGCAGTGTTTCATAAATTTGCAGTTGGTGCTTGGTTGGAATTACTGAAAGGTTTCCTGGTGAGAGGGGCAAAACACTTCTTAATAAGCAGAGCTGCAGAAGCTTGGCATGAGCCAAGGGAGTTCCCCATGGGAGGTTTCTGCAGCATCTTTGCAGTAATTTCTCATACTAAAAAAAAAAAAGTCTCACACGCCCCCCTTGTATGGTGTAGAGGAAATAATGACAGGAGGCTGCCTTCAGATGGTTTATACCAGTGTGAGTAAATGCCTCTCATGGAGGTTTACATGCTTCCTCTCATTGCCACTGTTCTGAATAAACTGGAAATAAAAACTTCCAAAGCCAGGGTTCTCCATGTGAGATGTTGCTGTGTAATGCCATGAGCAGTGGAAGAGTGTTGTTTTCCAGGGCTGGAAAATGGGCAGCAGTTGAGATGCCGATGCTGCTTCTTGATGTGCTTCCTTCAATATTTGCATTATATTCACTGCAGCATCCAGACAGTTAATTTCTTAGTGACTCCTGTTCATTTTTCCTTAGGTTTTACTGGCCCTCTGTGTGAGGAGAACATCAACAACTGTGATCCTGATCCTTGCCACCATGGGGAATGTCAAGATGGGATAGATTCGTACACCTGTATATGCAACCCTGGTTACATGGGTGCCATATGCAGTGAGCAGATAGATGAATGTCACAGCAATCCTTGCCTCCACCAAGGGCGCTGCATTGATTTGGTGAATGGCTACCAGTGCAACTGCTTGCTGGGCACTTCAGGTACAGAAAGCACAAGTGGAAGGACTGGATTCTAAAAGCCTTTAATTATGTCTTGTGTGTGCTGTGGTGTGTGCTAAATTTGCATTCAGAGATAAGCTTGTGGTACAGGAGTATCATTTTCACATTACTTTTCCTTGCTGAATTTTCTGGTGTTTGTGTGGATTGCAGCTGGTCTTGGAAGAGTTTACCTGTTCCTTCCTCCCAGAATTCAAACATGCAGGCTGAAGAACTGACATGCTATTGAAAATAGTGTATTGTTTTGCTTAAACATTTCATACAAGTTCAGAGTTGTACTCAGGCAGCAAACACTGAGCCAGGTAACATTCCTGGCTTCATCATCATCTGTTTAAGTTGCTCCAGTGAGTTTTGAAGCAGGTGGGATGCTTGATTTGGCTGTTTCTGGAAAATAGTTTTGTTGTCTTGTTTGATTTAGCTTCCTTATTCCTCTCATGTTGTTGTGGGTTTATTTTTTTTTTTCTTTCCCCCAGGAGTAAACTGTGAAAATAACTTTGATGACTGTGCAAGTAACCCCTGCATTCACGGGGACTGTATTGATGGCATCAATCGCTACAATTGTGCTTGCAAGCCTGGATTTACAGGTAAAGTCAGCAACCCAATAGCTTTGACTTGGCCTGGAGATAGCTATCCAGGCAGCTAAGAAAACTGTTCTTTGCATACTGACTGCAAGGGATTCAGTTAGTATCTTGGTAGATCCTTCTAATCTTTGAATCTCAGCATCTTATGTTACAGCAAGTTCTACCAAGCAGAAAAATGGCCTAATCTGTGCTGTGAAATGCCATTCTTGTTAGGTAATTATGTCCAGTTCATGCTTCTTGGGTTTATAACAAATAAGCCCACGTGACTTTGGTTTATTATTTACAGCTTCTTTTCAGGGACAAGAGAGACTGTGGCCAATATAGAGAGGTGTTTGATTAGACAGAACCTCGGGCTTTGACCATGAAGGGTATTTCTGCTTCTGTAGAAGTACAGTATTAATTCAGTGTTCTAATAAGCTGCTCTCAGCTCTGAGGTCTCCAGCTGAATAACCTGCTTTTTTTTTTCTCCAGTGCTTCTTTCATACTGTGGTCTGTTCTGTCTCCTTTCTAAATGAGAAAGATTTCATCTAATACAGTAAAAGTCAGGGCTGGAAATATAAGCTCTGAGGTGCTTTTGAATCCATGTTTAGAAATGTAGATTTACATCAGGACTATTTATGGTGACTAAAGCACATCTCAACACTTTTTATAGTGGACTTAATATGTTTTGAGGCATGCAGGATGATACATTAATAAAATAATTGTTGTAAGGCAGTTGGGAAGTTGGGATTGTTTGTAAGGGTTTTCTCATCGTGTTTGTTGCTATTACTGAGTAACTCCAATTAGAATTGATCTAAAATGCATCAGAAATAGCACTAAGAGGTTTCATGTGTCCTGTGCTTTTCTCTTTCTGGACTTCTTATGCGCCTTCCTTCCTTTGGCTCAGGCGTGGTGGTACTATTTACTCCCCAGAAAAGGAGGAGGCATGACCCCTATCACTCTTGCTTTTCAGTCTTCTTTGTTGCTGGCATACCACATTTGTTACCCCCCTGGACTTCCCACTGTTATCTTGTTAAAATAATTCCATAATATGATGAACTGGCGTGTCCCAGTATTGAAAGAGCTGACTTGCATGAGGTTTCTTTACTTTGTTCTTTCCTTCTCTGTTAAAAGCTTTCCACTTACTGCAACATTCGCTTTGTTCAGCTTTCCAGCCTCACAAGATCTTATGGTCACTACTTCATGGATCTTGCAGTCATGATCAGAGGCAGGCAAGACAGGAAGCGGTGTTTGTTAGAGTCCCCTTTGCGCAATAAACCACAAGAACTATATTTACTGCAGACAGTATGGCAGTATTGGTTGTTCAAAGGGTACAAGGTACTTTCAAAGCAGAAGAGCAGGGCTGTGACAAGTGGAGCTCAAGAGGTTTGTTCCAAGCATGATATGGTTGTGAGTGATTTTTTTTTTTTTTTGCCTTCTAATGAATGTTAAGCAGTGAGCTTTTTTTAGTGGATTTCTGTTGAGATTCTTGAATGGTTTGTAAATAGTTGTTGAGTGTTAAGTGCTGGTTTCCAGACACAGAGGAGTGCTGCATCTCTCAGAAATGCTTCTCTTGCCTTCAGCTAAAGCACAGAGGCATGCAAACTCTGTCCCGCTGCGCTGGCTTTGCTGAGTTGTGCCTCGGCCTACGTTCTTAAAGACATGCAAAGCAAACGCTCTTGTAAAAACTGCTGCTTAATAAATCTTGGGCTTTCCTCCAGGCCCTCGCTGCAACGTGGACATCGATGAGTGCACATCCAGCCCCTGCCATAACGGCGGAACGTGCATAAACGAGGTCAATGGCTTCCGCTGTGTGTGTCCTGAAGGCTACCATCACCCTCGCTGTCAGTCGCAGGCAGATGGCTGCCTTAGCAATCCCTGTGTACATGGCAACTGCACACACATTGCTAGTGGGTAAGTACTGACTGTCACCTTCAACCTACTTGTTGCCTTCTACACTGTTTTTGCCTTGCCTTGCTCAGAGTTCCTTCTTGATTTGATCTCTTTCTGGTGGTTGGCAGCAACAAGACAAGAAGCAATGGCTACAAAGTGGAACACAGAAGGTTTCACCACAACATGAGGAGAAACTTCTTTATAGTGAGGGTGGCAGAGCACTGGAACAGGCTGCCCAGAGAGGTTGTGGAGTCTCCTTCTCTGGAGACTTTCAAAACCCACCTGGATGCATTCCTGTGCAAACTATCCTGGGTGATCCTGCCTTGGCAAGGAGATTGGACTCGATGGCCTCTGGGAGTTCCATCCAACCTCTAAGGTTCTGTGATTCTCAGATCAGGATGCAGACTCACTTGCTGCCCATGACATAATCACAGTAAGGTGTAGACTTTAGTCACCAGCTGCCGTCTGTGCTGTTTCAACATAGTTTTTTCTGTCTTGAGTTGCATTCTTTGCTGCCATTGCATGGGCACGTAGCTCAGGTTGGACTGCCACCATCTATAGGGAGGGTTTGGCAGTTCAAGAAAGTAGTGTGAATGCAATTAAAATATTCCGTCACCTGGAATATTGCATTCAGTTTTGGGCTCCCCAGTTCAGGAGGGACAGGAATATACTCAAAAGAGTCTGACAGAGGGCTACAAAGATGATGATGGGGCTGGGTCACTGCCCTTTGAGGAGAGGCTGAGGGACCAGGCTGTTTGGTCTGCTGAAGAGAAGAATTAGAGGGGATCTAATCAATGTTTATAAGTATCTGAGGGCTGGGGGTCAAGAGGGAGGGGACAGGTTCTGCTCAGCTGTGCCCTGTGACAGGACAAGGGGCAGTGAATGTAAACTACAGCACAGGAAGTTCCACCTCAATATGAGGAAGAACTTCTTTACTGTAAGGATCACAGAGCACTGGAACAGACTCCCCGGAGAGATTGTGGAATCTCCTTCTCTGGAGATTTTCAGGCCCTGTCTGGATGCATTCCTGTGCGACCTGAGCTAGATTCTGTGATCATATTCTGGCAGGGGTATTGGACTCCATGGGCTATGGAGATCACTTCCAATCCCTAAGATCCTGTGATCCTGTAAATGATTTCCAGTAGAATATTTGGGGAGCAGCAGCTGAATATCAAAGTCTAAAACATTGAGCATAGAGACCATTGTTGTTGGGTGGTGCTGTTCTTGATACCCAAATATTCTTTATGAAGGATCAGAAAGCTAACTTTTTGCACTGGAAGATAGAGTGATATTTGTATTAGAACAGTTTGTCCAAGACTGAGATTTCATCAGCTTTAGTCACATTGTTGCATGACTGAGAGAAGAAAGGAAAGCTCATTCTGATTATTTTAATGTCAGTAGTTGGTTCTGAATTCTTCCCATCAAGGTAGACCAAAAGTTGATTTCAGAAGCCCTGTTTTTGGTAAGTCTGGGAGTGGGCCTTCCAGATAAGTCTGAGGACCTATGCAGTCCACAGGTTTGAGGAGGTGAAGCTTCCCAACAGTACATGGAATAATAGTGATTCCTAGATGCATGCTTTGTCCTTGAAAGTGTTGTCAGCACTTGGGCAAGGAAGTGATTTACCACTGCGGGTAGCTCTGCAGGGCAGGATTCAGCACTTTCCCTGGCGCTGACAGGAAGGCTGCCTTCACTGCTAAGTCAGCCTCCATGTAAGCTTGGAAAACATGTTTGGATTCATCTTGTCTGTCATCTGTAACCTGCATTCACATGTATCACAGAATCACAGAAACACTCAGATTGGGAAAGCCCCTCAGGATCACCAAGTCCAACCCATAACCTTGATCTACATGCTTCACTCTAAACCATATCCCCAAGCACCACTTCCAAATGACTTTTAAACACATCCAAGGTTGGTAAGTCAACCACCTACCTGGGCAGCCCATTCCAATGCCTGACCACTCTTGCTGGGAAAGAATTTTTCCTAATGTCCAGTCTAAGCCTACCCAGTCACAGCTCGAGGCCATTCCCTCTTGTTTACACTCATGTACACCTTACGTTCCATGCCAGATAAAATAAATCTTGTTTGGATGACAGGGAAGGGAGGTCAGTCTGTGTGGCCTCAGTTCAGGGCGATTCACCAGACCCTTGGTTCGATGTCATATGGGTGGAGTGCTGCTCTGCTTCAGATACTGAAATGTGATAGAGAAGGTTGCCACTGCTCCCAGCCAGCTGTTTTCATTTGCAACAACCACTTTGTATGAAATCAGTCTAGTTATCTTTGGAACCTATTGTTCCTCTCCACTTTTTAAATCTTTTCTGGTTTTTCTTTTCTTTTTCTGTCTTTGTTTAAATGTGTTGAGATGGTCTTATCAAAGCAGTAACATACTACTGGTTGACTGAGCTCTTTGTGAACACTGCAACAGAGGGAAGTGTGGTTTTAAGGGAGGGTTTGTTTTCAGTGTTTCAAAACCGTACAGCTGGGATAAGCAATCTAAATGTAACTTAGGGCTCTTCTAGTGAGAGGGAGAGAGTTTTCTCTCCAAAACTAAATCTGCAGGAGAAACTGGTAGAGGAATTATTCCAGAATGCTCTAAAATCACAGCTGTTGTTGCATTTAAAGGTACAAGTGTGTCTGTGACCCAGGCTGGATAGGAGATTACTGTTCAACAGAAAGGAACGAATGTAAATCCAACCCATGCCAGAATGGAGGAACTTGTGAGGATCTGTTGAATGGATATAGATGTACCTGTAGGAAAGGATTCAAAGGTAAAAATTCAAATATAAGTTTTTGTTTTTCTTTTTTTTTTTTTCCTTTCCACTTTATTGAAGCCTTAGTGCCATTTTAATCTTTGCATTAAACTTCACGGAGATAGGACTTAAGATGCGAAAAGAAGTGTGACTGCAGTCAGTTCATGTAGATGTGATGCAGTAATAGAATACTTAGTTAGACCATATCTAAGCCATGTTTGGACGCATTAAGATATGTCCTGGTGGCAGCTGAGCTTGGTTTTCTTTGTAAGAAAGTTTGGTGTATAAATGCACTGGGAATTGAGGGGGCATTAAACACAGAATTACTATGGCTGCTGTCTCTTTGTGCTCTCTGAGCCCATGAGGAGTGCTCTGATCTACTTTTCTGTCTGCTGAGACTTTTCAAGTATGGAAATGCTGGCCACTGGTGTGTGGGATAACCACCCAAGTTACAGTCTTTTTGTTCATTCTTCCAAGAAGCACCACACTCTTACCAGCAAGGTTTTTCCCCCTTGTGCCCTTCAGGTGTGAACTGCCAGGTGGTGGTTGCTCCTTGTTCCCCAGATCCGTGTGAGAACTCAGGAATTTGCCAAGAATCTCCTGACTCAGAAGGCTACACCTGCCAGTGTGCCCCAGGCTGGGAAGGTAATGTGGAACAGGAACATCCTCTCCCTGCTGTGCTGAGCAGCACTGGCATTGAGCCTTTTCACCCTTGACTTATGAGGGGGCTTAATTCTGGACTCTCCACGTTTCAGGGGAGAGATGCACTGTGGATATTGATGAATGTCTCTCCAAGCCCTGCAAAAATCATGCCCTGTGCCATAATATTCAAGGCAGTTACCTGTGTGAATGTCAACCAGGATTCACTGGAGGAGACTGTGACAGTAACATCGATGACTGCCTCTCAAGTGAGTATCAGCAGCTTGTTCCGTGTTTCCCAGCTTTTCCTGGAAATCATTTTGCTGTGCTATTGATCACTGCTGTTTGACAGATATGGAAAGTTAATTTATAATCCTGTACCAAAAAAAAAACCCAAGCTTTGTAAGACTTGGAGACTTGGCATGTCTGAGGCAGTCAAAACCCATGCAATTCAGCTGCTAGAAATGGACTACAGTGTCCTGATAGCAGGAGCTGTTGTCAGCTTCTCATCTTGAAAAGGTCCTCAAGAGTTTTCATAAATAAGGAGCACTGTTAAATGAACAATTATATTTGCCTGAAATTTTAATACACCACTGCAGGGCTTGACTGAGGTGTGGGAATCTGGGGTATAAGAGCAGCCTTTCCTGAAATGTCTCTGCCTGGCATTAGTATTCTGAAAAGAGTGGGTCCTGCTGCTGTTCCAGTTAATTCATATTTGAAAGCAAAATAAGCAGCAGGAAGGTCCTCTGTTCTGGAATAAATATCGATTGCAGGCGGATAGCTCATACACAGACTAGTACTGAAACGTGAAATTACAAGTAAGCAAATGTTGATTTCATGCCCTTGACACTGCTGTTTACAAGGGAAACCAAATACATAGCAACTTCTTTTTCTTGCTTGGCAAATGGCTGTATCCTCATCAGATGAAATCAGAGTCTCCTGAGAAGTGTCATGTGTTGAAAAGTTCATCTGTTATTATTTGAAAAGTACTTTTCAAACCTTGGAGGAGTTCCCAATGTTGTAGATTTTGGTTTTTTTTAATTTACCAGCTCTTAAAAAAACAAACAATAAAATCAACAAACCTCTATGTTTTAGTTAGAACAGCTTAACAACAAACCAAAGTCTTACAGACTTTAGACATGAATTTAGGGAGTTGTGTTATGCATTGAAAAAAAAAAAAAACCCAAAAAAACATTTGGGACTGCAGTAGAGAAGAATCCAAACAAAAAAAAGTCACTGTGGGACACCCAGAGCAGCACTGCTGGAACAACTTCTGGCTCAGCCTGAGCCTTTGATTGCCTTTTTCTGAGCAAACAGGTACAGTACAAAAAGTGCTACAATGCATCAACCCAGAGCTTTTATTGCTGCCCTGTTAGTTTTCACATAGGTCAAAAAACATTTTTGAAGTGTTTCTTGAATATTTCTATTCTGAACAACTGGAAAATCTCTCTCTTTTCCTAAGCGTTCTGAGAGCTGCAAGATTCATCTCCTGTTGTCCCTTAGGCAGCACACCCATGAGGTTGAAGAAGAATTTTGGATTACTGCTGCAGCTGATTCCATTTTAGCCTAAAAGAAACCTTCCATGGTTTGAGCCAAGTGTCTTTAATCTGTGAAGCAAACAAACCCTCCAACAACAAGAACTTATTGAAAAGTTGATACTCAAAGTCTCCTTTTTCTGTCAGCAAATGTGTGGCCCAGAAAAATTAATGCACAACTTTTGGCTTGAGTCATATCTGGCTGGCTGCCACAGACACAACATTTGAGAGCTGCCCAGGTCTTGCTTGGAATGTGCTTTTTCTCTGCAGCAGTCAGATGACCTTTAAATGCATGCAGGTGTGTCTCTTAGAACACACGTTTTTGTCATGTGAACATATTTCTCAGTCAATAGATGAGCTTTAATTACCTTTCACATCTGTTTTCTTCATTCACCAGTGAAAGGAATGATCTTGTACTTGAGTTGAACTGCAGAGTTTTGGCAGAGTCTATTTTCAAGTTTGTGTTTTAGTAGTACTTTAAGATACTTAAAGATCAAAAAAAGCCTGCTTTTGTAACCTTTTTTTTTTTTTTCATCCTTCTGTCTCTCCTTTTCCTCCTCCCTGCTCTTATATATAGGCTTTTGGTCTATGGAATACAGAGTAGAAAAGGAATCTGTCTTCAGAGGCAGTTTCCATCAGAGGAATGTGCACCTTAAATCCAAAAGTGGAAGGAACAAAGCAGAAAGAAACTACTGAATGACAGAGATCCTTCAGCCAGATTGGTACTTGTGGAAGTGTACAGTAGTAGGAAGTGGAGTGGTTTAGACCAAAAAAATGGTGATGCACAAGTAGCAAGACCATGGTAGGGATAAAGCATAGGTGAGGAGAATTCAGGGTGGTGTATGGATTTGTGAGCTGAGCTGCCAGCCTTTCCCCAGTCATCCTTTCATACTAGGAAAAATGTGCTCAGTAACATAAAAGTGCTCATATATATACTCACATACACATTTGACCACTCTGTTTTCATGCTTCAAATTAAGCAGAAAAGTTCTCTCATCTGTTGATCAGGGTCTGCAAAAGAGAACAGGCTGAGTTTTCTTATGAGTAAGACGTGATCAGGAGGAAGAAAACAGTTGCTGTGCTATTTGTATTGTCTTTGCCATCAGGCATTTATCAAAAAAAAAGTAGTCTGAACTTAAAACCAAGAGGCCTTGGGTTTGGTTTTGTTGATTTTGGTTGAACAAACCCCAGCAGAGAAACTTGTAGCACCTGAAGCTTGGTTTTGATCCACATCATCTTTGTGCATTTGATGTTAATAATGCTTTGCAGTTACCTGTTCCATAAAGCATCTCAGAAGAATCACAGAATGTCAGGGGCTGGAAGGGACCTCGAAAGCTTATCCAGTCCCTGCCAGAGCAGGATCACCTATACCAGATCACACAGGAACACATCCAGGCGAGTTTTGAGTATCTCCGGAGAGGGAGGCTGCACAACCCCTCTAGGCAGCCTGTTCCAGTGTTCTGTCGCCCTCACAGTGAAGAAATTCCTCTTCATGTGTACATGGAACTTCCTATGCTTCAACTTCTACCCACTGCCCCTTGTCCTATCATTGGGCATCACCAAGCAGAGCCTGGCTCCTGGTACTCACCCTTTACGTATTTATAAACATTAATGAGGTCACCTCTCAGTCTCCTCCAAGCAAAAGTGCTCCAGCTCCCTCAGTCTCTCCTTGTAAGAGAGATGTTTCATTCCCTAAATCATCTTTGTGGCTCTAAGAACTTGTCTCTAGTCTCCCATGCTCTGGGCTGTGTGATATTTCCAACACGTTCTGTGCTATTTTCCCAAAAGCTACTGCTGCAGACCTGGCCTTCGACTGTTACCCATTTAATGCTTGCTGTAATGCTTCTGTCATAGATCCCTGCCAAAACGGAGCTTCATGTGTGGATGGGATAAACTCTTTCTCCTGCATCTGCCTACCTGGATTTCACGGAGAGAAATGCCAGACAGATACCAATGAATGTCTGAGTGAGCCGTGTAGGAATGGAGGCACGTGCACCCACTACGTCAACAGCTACACGTGCAAGTGTCAGCCTGGGTTTGAGGGAACCAACTGTGAGAACGACATTGATGAATGCACCGAGAGGTGAGATAACTTCACTGTGCTGCTGCACTGAGGAGCCACTCAATGTGTGCTTATGGCTCGAAGTCAGTCGTGCTCAGAAACAGTTTTTCATGATGAAGATCTCTCTTCCTGCCTTTTGTCACTGAGGCATGCTGGTGATTGGTGGAAGGGAAACTTGCTCACCTTCAGCAGGATACCATCTGAAAGAGTTGGAAGCTTAGGTCCCATTACAGGAGGAATACAACAGTGCTAAATACTAAGACAGTAATAGATGGTAGCTTATTAAAATGCAAATAAATTAAATCTTTATAAGATTATCATCACATGGAGGCAGGGAAATACTTGTTTGATTATTAACAATTACCGTGTTGAGAAATACCAGAAGTGCAAAAATGGAAAGGCCAAATCTTAGAAAGACAGAAAAATTATCCCTGAGTTATTAACAGCAAACCTGAATTGAGTTATTAGCAGTAATTAAGGTGAAGAACAAACCAGGAGGAATACTAAATCCATAAATTCTGCACTGGAAAGGTTTAAGCATCAGAGATCTTTTAATGCACACGAATTGCATGTGGTTTAGCAGTCATTGAGATAAAACCTGAGGTCCATCTACAGGGTAGGTGTGGAACTGAGTTAAGATGCTCAACAGCTGCTCCTTGTGTAAATGGTTCACTCGATAGTTTTAAAAGCTCTTTGAGAGTTAACTCAGTGTATCTATCATCTGCCTTCATATTTATATTAAGCTTTGTTACGATTTATGTAAGTTAAGTTCATAGTCTCAAAGGGAAACAGCTTGAAATGGTTAGAAAATAAATAAATAGCCTCTTCTAGCCTAGTTACCAGAAACAAATGAGGTAGTCTTATGATTCTCATGCATTTTCTTCAAACAAAGAAGATATTTCTTACCTTTCTTTTTTTTTTAATTACTTTTGTGGGGGAGGAAGTATTTTACACATCTTTTGCTTAAGAACAGGATTGTGTCACTGATGAGGGTGTGTTTAATTTGCACAACAGTTGTTTAATCATGTGAAGTCTGCTGGCTGTTTTAGCAGAGCGCCTGGTTCTTCCTTGAGGTCTATCCTGTTTTTGTTTTCATTATCAGTCAGGACAGGAACCAGTCCTGCAGGTATGAATGAAGGATGTAGCAATTTTCAACGCTCTGCCAAGCTAAACCAGTCACACCTCCACCAAAATTTACTGAGCTGTACGTAAGAGCTCCGTGATGGTTGGCTGATTTGAATTCAGTTCAAATAGTTTTTCTGTGTCGTGTGTGAGAAGCTGCCTGCAAGAGTGCCGTTGTCTTCTGAAGACGAGTACCCAATTTCATTAAAGCACCCCATGAGACTGACAGTTCTTCTGTCTTCTCTTCCTGCTTTTGCCACCAATGTAAATAGCAGCTTCTGCTCCCTGTAAAATGGAATTCAACCCACGAGGCAGAGGAACATCTAAATAGGTTAATGTTGACATCTCTACTGTAATCACAGAATTTAGATACTTAAAACTTGAACTGGAAGTTCAGAGGGGTGAGTCGGTGGCTTCTCCATGGAAGTACCCTTTGACAGTGCACAAGACAGATAACAAGCACAAATTTGTTTTGTGTACAAACTGATTATCTTGAGTCTGATCTAGGGTTATTTTCAGAGGAGCAGGAGTTTCCTGGCAGGCATTTCTTTGGAAAGAAAAAGGAGTCAGTTTTGCATCAGGGCATAACTTCTCCTAACTTTCCCAGCTGCTTCTCCATAGGGACACCTAATCTGGCAGAATTTCTTGTGATCAGAAGATTGGCGGGGGGGGGGGGGGGGGATAATTCCTTTGATCT
>VWZI01019547.1:189802-279108 GCA_013396835.1 Psilopogon haemacephalus
TTAGACAAACTTTTTCCTTGAGAAAACATACCTGCCACTGCTTTGAAGCTTCAAAAAAAAAAAAAATAGGCAAATGGTTTTGTTTCTCATAGTTTCTAATGCATTTGTACTTTAGAATACAATTTGTATGAAATTTATCAGTTTGAGCAAGCCACATGCCTACCTGGTGCACTACTCTTTGTGGTCACGTTGAAGCTGGGAAGATTTTCTGAAATAAATTAATTCCATCACTGATGACTCATTTAAACCCTGCCTTAGTGTCTTTGCCTGCTGCGGTAGAAGACAGTGAGCTGGAATTCTCTTGAATTGCTGTTATCTGATCTACGCTTCTTTAGCAGGAACTTAGCAGTGGCCAGAAGATGCTGTAATCTGGTTTTCTCTCTCATTTCACCAATGTTTACACACTCCTTTGGCGGGGAGCTAATTGCATTTTGTCTCAGTTTACCTTTGTTCTCCCTTGTGCAGCTCCTGTTTCAACGGAGGTACTTGTGTGGATGGGATCAATTCCTTTACTTGCCAGTGTCCAGTGGGATTTACTGGACCCTTCTGCCTCACAGAAATTAACGAGTGTGATTCTCGTCCCTGCTTGAACAAAGGCTCTTGTGTGGACAGCCTGGGCACATACCGCTGTATCTGTCCCCTGGGTTACACTGGGAAGAACTGTCAGGTGGGTGATGTTTTCTTGCCCTTTTTGCACAGAGCATTGGGCTTTCAACTGTCCAGCAGCAGAAATGGCTGCATTAATGGGGAGCTACCAAATGTGGCAGAGCTCCGATTCTGGCAAGAGGTGGTTTGCCCCAGGAAAAATAAGTCCAATGCCTCTGCCTGACAGATCAGATGCCCCTTTTCAGAATTCTGGAAATCAAAAGTGTCTGTTTGAAAGGAGGAGGAAGATGCTTGGTTATGAGGACAGGTGTCACTGAAACTTTCTAAGTTAGTTTTCTTCTTAAATAAAAAACAGCTGCTAGCTTTGAAACTGGCTGCATTCCATCTGAAGCATAAAACTGTCCTGATTGAAGGTGGAGTCTTGTACTAAAAAAAAAAAAAAAAAAGGGCCAAACACATACAAAATTAAGTATTAGTCTGATTAGTAGGACCTGATTTAATTTGTTCATTTTCCACTGGTTTAATCTAATTGGTTTATTTTGTACCTATTCTGTGTTGATTGTAGATTTTTTTTTTTTCCCC
This sequence comes from Psilopogon haemacephalus, assembly GCA_013396835.1. NCBI lineage: Eukaryota > Metazoa > Chordata > Aves > Piciformes > Megalaimidae > Psilopogon > Psilopogon haemacephalus. Next base: position 190,991 of record VWZI01019547.1, read on the forward strand.
TAAGAAGCAAAAAAATATTTTGGGGCAGTATTTGATGTGATTGTCCTGGTCATATCCTCAGTAAAAAGCTCTAGCCTCAGTTTTGCACAGCTGAGCAAAGAAGCTGCAAACCCAGACTGATTATTTCACAGAATATATCTGAGTGGAAGAGACCTTGAAGGTCATCCAGTCAAACCTTTGACCCAGTACTGAAGGGTCAACCCTACACCATGTCCCTAAGCACCAGCTCCCCAGGCTGCTTGAACACCATCACAGATAGTCACTCCACCACTGCCCTTGGCAGACAATTCTAACGTTTGATATCCCTTTCAGTGAAGGAAGTATTTCCTAACATCTAACCTGAACTTCCCCTGGTGCCCCTTGAAACCACAGTGAAAAAAGCTTTCCTGTGTTTACCTGGAACTTCCTATGCCTCGACTCCCAACCACTGCCCTTTGTCCTGTCATTGAGCATCACCAAGCAGAGCTTGGCTCCATCCTCCTGGCACTCACCTTTTACGTATTTATAAACATTAATAAGGTCACCTCTCAGTCTCCTCCTCTCCAAGATAAATTAGAGCCTTAGCTCCCTCAGTCTCTCCCTGTAAGGAAGACGTTCCACTTCCTTAATTGTCTTTGTGGCTCTGCGCTGGACTTTTTCAAGCAGTTCCCTGAGGTTCTTCTTGAACTGAAGAACCCAGAACTGGAAGCAATATTCCAGATGCAGCCTCACCAGTGATGAGGTCTCCTCCCAGCCTCTTCTTCTCCAGACTGAACAACCCCAGCTCCTTCAGATGCTCCTCATAGCCCAGCTGCTTCAGGCCCTTCTGCACCCTCATTTCATTTCTCTGGACATGCTCCAGCACCTCAGTGTCCTTGTAGCAAGGGGCTCAGAACTGAACACAATATTCAAAGTGTGGCCTTACCAGTGCTGAGTATAGGGGGATGATCACCTTAAAAACTTTAAACTTGGCATACCACAATGGAAACAATGCTGAATTATTTTTTCATATTGGAGTTTTTATTGTTATTCTGTGCTTATCAAAACAACAGGAATGATTTGAGGCTATTTTTAGCTTTGGAAGAGTAAACACTGCATTGGCTTCCTTCTGAAGCAGTCTGAGTACTGCCATTAAAATAATACAAATCCATGAATTTGTGGTACAAACTACTGGAAAACACTGAATTTCTGGAAGAGTTTTGCAACTGGCTTTGGTGCCCTTGTGCCTTTGTAAAGCAGTGTGTGTGTGCGTGTGTTAGAAGCAGCAGTTCAGTGTCAGTGGGGGAGGTGCTTTTCCAGAACTATGTTGCTAGACATTAAATTGTTAGGTCTGCCTCTAGGTATTGCTAATGGAGGAAGTGAATGCAAAGTAATGAAGAGATATAAAAAAAACAACCCCTCTGCTACCCTAATTACTCATTCTGGGCACACCATTTAAACATCATTGAGAGAATTAGAATTGAGAGTGATTGTAAAGTACTGTGAAGTTCAGCAGTTCCTCTTCTGTTATGTTTGCCTTGTTTTTAACTTGAGAAAAGGATTAATGTTCCTGTGTCCCCATCCCCCCCAATTAAATGTTGTGGATTCTCCAGAAAGTCTGTTTTATGTTCAGAGAAGCTTAATTGTAATATATTACTCATTTTATACAAGGAATCAGAACTGTCTAAATTTGTAAGTGCTATTCAAATCTGTATTGGAAAGATTTATAGATTACAGCCACACTGCAGTTCTTGTTTTAGTGGCAAACTGGCTTGACCTAATTAGCAAAGCTAAATAAGCAGCACGAAATTAGACAATGATTCATAAGTTATAGAATTTGCATGTAAACCAGTCAGCTACTCATTACAGATGCAGAAGCAAGGGGCTTGGTGTTTTTCTTCTTTGCGCTCAACTACATGTGATAAAACTTAATTCCAAGTTTCTGTCTGCTTGCCTGTGAAAGCAGAGGTTTTTCTGCTTTCACCTTTGTGAGGAGACAGTTTGCATCTGAAAAGCAGGACTTTTTTCTGCAAGTGAAATTGCATTTTTACAGCCAAAATTCAGTATCACTCACTTTTAAAACCTCATCTTTCCCTCAGGTCAGCTTGAAATTAATCAAAAAGCTGTATTACTTTGAAGGCTAAGTGCTCAAAAAGGAAATTATGGTTAGTGGCTGGCTTATATTAGGTCAGACAGAGTTATTTTGGGTCTTCGCTTTCATCTGATGATTTGCTGTGTTTTAGTCTCTTTATTTGGAAACATTTTATATAAAGAATCAAGAAAAACAATATGCTTTGACCCATCCTCTGTTCATAAAGCAGTTGTGAAGTATCAGTTGAATCTCAGAAGGCAAGAGAACTCAGAGAAACCATACTAGAGGAAACAGGGCCAAATGCAGATGTGGTGGGCTGATGCCAAAAAAAATCAAAGCAAAGATCAAAATATGGAACGTATCTGTCATCCTCAAAAAATAGTGAGGATGGGGGGGAGTTTGGGAGAAGAAAAAAAGATTCACCTGTTGATAGCTGGAACCCTCCTACTAGAACTTAGAAGCTTAGTCTAAGATAAACGAGTGAGCCAAAGAGCCCTATGTAGCAAGGTGTGAAATGATGCTGCCACCTGGAGTTTGTCTCTGTACATCTGCACTTTCCTAGGCATGTGAGACCTTGAGGCTATTGGTGAAGCACCTGACTTAGACTTGGGAAGTAGTGTCCCTTTTTTTCCAGTGCCACATGGAACTAGTTTTGCAGAGCTTCCTTTCTTTGCTTCTTGAACTTGTACTCAGAGTCCGGTTGCACTCGCCATATATCATGTTGTTGTTTTTTTTTCTCTCCAGACTCTTATGGATCTCTGCAGCAAGTCTCCTTGTAAGAATAAAGGCACATGTGACCAGAAGGGAGCCCAGACTCGATGTATCTGTCCATCTGGCTGGACTGGTGCTTACTGTGATGTGCCCAATGTCTCGTGTCAAGTGGCAGCTTCACAAAGGGGTAAATAAGCACCTTCTGTGCTTTAACATTTCCCCACGTATCACATATCTCCGCCTCCTTTCCCCATACACCTGTGACCACAGCATGCACTGGGAGTCCCAGAGAGCTTTGCCTCTAGGTGATTGATTGTGGTCACTTCTAAGCTAAAAAGCTCTGCAAGAATGTATTTGGGAGTCAAGGCTTTCTTGATTCTCCCTGATGTAAGAAGCTAGCTGCCACCATAAAAATATTAGGAAAGAAGAATTCAGTGTTTTTGATGTCTCATATTTCAGGAATGCTGGCTCACATTGGCTGCCCCTTTGGAAAAACACATCAACTGTTTATGCCTTTTTGCTAAACCCCAGGCAGTCCAGGTTTAAAAAGCATCTTGTAACTCGTGATCTTTGTAAGCACTTCTGCAGAGAATACAAGCTACTGAGTGCATTGTTTAGTTATATAGTAATAGCATGGCCCCCCCAAAGCCATTGAATCACAGAATAGTATGGGTTGGAAGGGACCTCCAAAGGTCATCTAGTCCAATCCCCCTGCAGTCAGCTGGGATATTCCCAACGAGATCAGGCTGCCCAGAGCCCTGTAAAGCCTCACCAGGGATGGTTCCCCAACCATCTCCCTGGACAACCTGTTCCAGTGTTCCATCACTCTCATGCTAAAGAACCTGTTTCTAACATCCAATCTAAATCTGCTTTTCTCTAGTTTGAAGCTCTTGCCCTTGTCCTATCAACATAGGCCTTTGTAAACAGTCTCCATACTTGTAGGCCCCCTTCAGGTACTAGCAGGCAGCAAATAGGTCTCTCCAGAGCCTCCTCTTCATTTCCTGCTTCTAATGAGTTACATGTGAAATACTTGATTTGTAAGTGAATTTCTTCCTGGGAGATGGCTTGTAGCCCAGGCCAAAGGGAAGTGTCATGCCTTTTTTAATCCAGGAAGTCTAACGAAGCAGATGCAGGACCAAAGGAGAAGGGTGTCAAGCTCCCATACCTTTTGCAGTTGTTCTAGGTACAAATACTGAACCTTTGCACTGCAACAGTAGTGCTTCAGGTGTGTATTCACCAGTGAGTGGTAAAATAATGCAGCCACACAAATACCTCATCACAGGATCACAGAAGCATTCAGGTTGACAAAGACCGTCAGGATCACCAAGTCCAACCTATACCCCTACTCTACAAAGTTCACCCTAAATCATATCCCCAAGCACCACATCCAGATTACTTTTTAAAGGGTTGCTGACTCAACCACCTCCCTGGGCAGCCGACTCCAGTGCCTGACCAATGTCAGTTCTGATGATCCACAGAGGACATGGCAGTGACTTAATTTGGAAGCCAGCTGTGATTCTGACCCACTGTAATTTAGACATCTCTGAGTTTCAGCTTTACAGTTCACTGGGTCTAGCCATGGTTATTCCTGGCTGAGCTGCCAACATCATTTTACGTGTTTGCTCACTTTATTTAACTTTGTTTCAGGTGTTGCAGTGGACCAGTTGTGCCAGCACTCTGGTCATTGCCTCAATGTTGGAAACACACACCACTGCCAGTGCCAGGTGGGTTACACTGGCAGTTACTGTGAGGTGCAGCTGAATGAGTGCGACTCCAGCCCATGCCAGAATGGTGCTACCTGCCGGGATCACCTGGGTGGATACCAGTGTGAGGTAATGTGTGATGGTTTAGTAGGAACAGGTCTAAATGTTTACAGCATTCTAATGCAAAAGAATCAAAATAAATCAGAAACACATTCAAGTGGTAGAATAGTTTCAGAGGGGATGAAAACAACCTGCACCTGGAATGAATTTTCAATTTAGCTGTAGCAACAGCAGTGCTCCTGAGAGGCTTTAAGACTGAATTAGAGGTATGATCATAAGGAGGTGCAATTGTTGTCCATTTGAACTCCTTACCTTTTTGGAAATGGAAGTTGTTCTCTTGAAATATTTTTTGCCCCAGGTTTAGTTTTTATTAAAATAGGTAGAATGCATTCAAGGAATGTTGTATTCTCTCTATTGGATATGCAATGTATCTCTTGCCTCTCTGAGTGGGAAATGCCTTCCACTGCTTGCTGTTTCCTGCAACTGATGCAGAGAGCAGTGCAGACCATGAGATTATGGTCTATCAACCTTCCTAGGCTCTTCAGAATGGTCGAATATCTTGGAAGTTCATTCCTAGAATGGGGGGAATATGAGTTTTTGTGCAAACATTAGGTCAAAGCTATAAAGCCAGCATCAGGACTGGATGGCTGTATTTTGCAGGAACAAAGCTCCTCTGATTCAAACATGCAGTGTGCACATGGCCAAGTTGTGTACTTAAGCTGGCTGGCTGCACAGCCTTTGATATCACTTGCAAAGGCAGCCCTGCTCTGTCGCATTGAGGTCTTGTTTTGTCTGTGTTAGCCTTTCTCAGATGTCTGTTCATATATCTGTTAGGAGAAGATTATTCATGCTTATGCTTATGTTGGCAGTGTGTGCCTGGGTACCAAGGTGTCAACTGTGAATACGAAGTGAACGAATGCCAGTTTCAGCCCTGCCAGAATGGAGGAACATGTATAGACCTCGTCAGTCATTTCAAGTGCTCCTGTCCACCAGGAACTCGAGGTATGAGGCTTAGCAATTAACCGCATGTTACGAGAGCAAATTTTCCGACTGCTGGTTTCAGGATGCAGAGTCTAAAGGGAATGCATTGTTTTCCTTAAAAAATGTTCCCAAAGTGCACTGAATCCCTTGAGACACATATTTCCTCTTCAAAAATAAATGCTGCTGCTTTCCCCCCACCCTGTTCTTCTTTTAATGGAATAGGTCATGGCAGTGTCCTTTAGGAATGTATGAGCTGTCTTTGGCCATGGGGATGGATGAGTTTACCATTAAGACTTCTGCCAGCCCCATTCCTTTTGATAAAGTAAATAGAAGGTTTCCTTTGGGATGCATTGAAATAGACAACTGATAGGACAAGAGGAAATAGACTGAAGTTGCACTAAGGAAGGTTTAGATTTGACATCAGGAAAACTTTCTTTGCTGAAAGGGTTATCAGGCCCTGGAACTGGCTGCTCAGAGAAGTGTTGGAGTAATCATTATTGGAATGATTGAAAAGATGTGGAGATGTGACATCTAAGGGCAAAGATTAGGGGTGCACTTGGCAGTGCTGGATTAAGAGACTCTATGTATCTTCAAGATCTTTTCCAACCTAAACAGTCCTGTGATTCTACGAAGTATACAGAAAACTTACTTAACTCTTGCATAAATTCCAGTGCCCTTTAGTTGTTTACATTTTGGCCCTGCATTGTCCTTTGTCCTGGCATCTTGTGGGAAAAAAGTTCAGTGACTCTGGGTTAGTTTTAAACTATTCCTTTAAGTTTGAGCTCTTTTTTCAAAAACTCTTAGAAAAAAAAAAAAAGTTACTTTCTGAAAACCACCGTTGTGTATGAGGGTGGTGGAACACTGGAACAGGTTGTCCAGGGAGGTGGTTGGGGCCCCGTCCCTGGAGGCATTCAAAGTGAGGCTCGACAGAGCTCTGGGCAACCTGATCTAGTTGAAGAAGCCTCTGCAGACTGCAGAGGGGTTGGACTGGATGAATTTCGGATGTCCTTACCAACTCAGACCATTCTATGATTGTCTGTATGATTCCACAGCCTGTTTAATGTTGTGTTTCTTGAAACCTAACCTTACACTTCCTGGTTGTATCTGACCTGATGGCCTTCTACCTTTGAAAATATTCAGGACTGCACATTTTAGCCCACCAGTGAATGCTTTCTCACTTGATTTTTTTTTTTTAAGTTTATATTCAGGTCAAAGGTTTTTAGTTTATATTCAGGTTAAAGATTTTTACATTCCTCTGAACTTTTTTGTTTATGAAGTGTCAGCTCAGTGTAGGCAAAGTCTCCAGTTATGTGTCACATGTAAATAAGTTCTTGGTTCATAAACTAAATGTTAGAAAAATCATAAATAATCTGATGCTTTCCTCCTGCCCATGTATATTACCAGTTTAGTATGGATGTCAGCACATCTCCCTAGTCTGGATAAGTGTTTATTTCATGGTGAATGATTGCATTAGCAATTCTTCATGTATTGTTGTTAATTTCATCCTCCAATTAAAAAGAAAAAAACCACAAAAGTTGCTTCTTAAGGCTAAAAAATTTGCTTCTTATGACTATACATCAAAATGTTCATTTATGTATCAATTTCTGCTTTGCCAGAATTTCTGTATAGTACTTAAGAACCTCCTTTGAGAGGTTCTGAATGTATGGCTTTAATTCTTCAGTCTTTATTTGCTGAGCTTAATTACTTTTTGGATGTGACAGTTTTTACTGTTTTTAATTAAGTTGAATTAGAGAAGATTTTTATAATGCTTATAAATATCATAATACTTATGATATTCAGTTTTAGCCTTTGTTTGGCCCAGTTTGAAATTAATCATAGAAGCACAGAATGGTAGAGACTGGAAGATCATCCAGTCCAGCCCCACTGCCAGAGCAGGATCACCTATACCACATCATACAGGAACTCATCCAGATGAGTCTTGGATAACTCCAGAGAGGGAGACTCCACAATGCTTTACTGATGCCACTGTATGCATCCTCCATGGTTGGATGAATGGCTTTACTTGCTTCGGATGAATCAACTATGTTAAGATACTAACAGTACTTGTTCAGCTTTCTCTCTGTCCCCTTTTATCCATTGCACTAGGCCATGCAGGCAGAACCAGTTACCAGAGATATTCCCTTGTAGGAGAACCCTGTAGCAAGAGGTAGAATCACAGAATTGTCAGGGTTGGATGGGACCTCGAGGGTCATTTAGTTCTAATCCCCCTGGCATGGGCAGAGACACCTCAAACTAGATCAGGTTGCACAGAGCCACAACCAGCCTGGACTTGAAAACTTCCAGAGCCTCCACCACCTCCCTGGGCAACCTGTTCCAGTGTCTCACCACCCTCATGGTGAAGAACTTCTTCCTGAAGTCTAGTCTAAATCTCTCCTGTTCTAGCTTGGATCCATTCTCCTTAGTCCTGTCACTACCTGGCGTCCTAAAAAAAACCTCTCTCTTTCCTGTAGGCCCTCTTCCAGATACAATAAAGGTGGTCTCAGAGTCTCCTCCAAACTGAACAACCCCAGGTGTCACAGCCGGTCCTCAAGGGAGAGTAGATGCCATCCTTAGCCAGTGCTGGAGTTCACTGTAGGTCCCCAGAAGCCAAATGGCAGGACTGGCATGCTGGCCAGCAGTCGGTCTTTTATCACAGTTGCTTTCCTGGTGCTTTGTTGTCCTTGTTTTAACGGTGGTGCTAGAAACGCTCTTCGCAGCATTGCAGGCTCGGCAGGCAGTTGAACAAAGGGTGGGAAGCTCAGAGCCGTGCCAGGGCGGCCCAGGACTGTCAGCTCTGCTGAGTCACAGGGCTAAATCGACTGCATCTTTTTTCGGTTTTGTCTTGGGCTTGCGTTTGTGATTACGCCTTTAATGGAAGTTGAGCGTGATAGCCACTAAATACCAGTATGGGCCAGCATTGAGGACCGCCTCGATCTGCCTGGGCTGGCTGCCTGCATGGGGCGTGGATGGGATTCAGCTGGGGTCTTCACCTGGGACCGTGTGACGTCCTCTTAACACCTGGAGACCAACGCAGGAACGTGGCCACGTGTCCCAAGTCGGAGCCACGAGCTGCCCAGGGCAAAAGGACAGAGAAGGATTTTACCCCCCAGAGGAGTAAAATGAACCTCCTTGCACAGAATCAGAGGTTGAAGGTGAAAGCTATTTACAAATATATGCAGAAATACAAAAGATACTCAAGGAAAAGGAATAGATACACAATTAGGCCCAGCTCTCCACCTGGGCCTACCGGGCCAAACCCTTGCAAAACCTGCCCCCAGAGTCAGCCTCAGCAGGCCCAGGGGCAGGCTGAATTGCCTCCCCCCACACACAGAGGACCTAACAGGCCTCAGTGCACCCCCAGCCTGGATGCAGCAGGCCTTCAGCAGGTCTGAATGCCCTCCACAGGCCTCGCTGCTAGGCCCAGGGGTATAGCAAAAAATGAGTTTGCCGGCAGGCCCGAGAAGGTCACTCTGCTCTGCCCTGCACACCAAGAGGTAAAAGCCACCACACAGGCTCAGTGAAGAGAGGAGGGAGAAGGAGAAGGAATTGGCTGTGAATTCCTCTTATATATGGAGATGCAGGATGAGATCACAGAATCACAGAACCTTGGAGGCTGGAGAGCACCTCCAGAGATCACTGACTCCAGCACTCCTGCCAAGTAGGGTCACCCAGGGTAGTCCCCACAGGGATGCATCCAGGTGGGCTTTGAAAGTCTCCAGAGAAGGAGACTTTGCACCCTCTTTGGGCAGCCTGTTCCAGTGCTGTCACCCTCACTGGTAAGAAGTTTCTCATGTTGAAATGAAACCTTCTGTGTTCCAGTTTGTAGCCCTTCCTCCTTGTCTTATTGCTGCTGACCACTGAAAAAAGATTGGCCCCATCCACTCAACACCCACCCCTCAGATATTTACAGACAATGATCAGGTCTCCTCTCAGTCTTCCCTTCTCCAGACTAAACAGCCTCCAGGACTCTGTCTCTCTTGGTAGGGAATATGCTCATGTTCCCTAATCATCCTTGTGGCTCTGCATTAGACTCTTTCCAGCAGGTCCCTGTCTCTCTTGCACTGGGGAGCCCAAAATTTGACACAGTATTCCAGGTGCGGTCCAAAGATGGAACAAAGATTACAATTTCTTGTGTCCACTCTCTGGAGACCATCTGGTGCTCTGCAGGAATTCTTTTGTGGTCCTGAAGCTACACCACCATGACACTGCACGTTCAGGTTGTTCCTTTTTGCTGTCTTGACAGGCCGTTTGTGCGAGGAGAACATCGACGACTGCGTTTCGGACTCTGGAGTACCGCGCTGCTTTAATGGGGGGCAGTGCATTGACCAGATCGGGGGCTACAGCTGCCTTTGCCTGCCAGGCTTCGCAGGGGAGCGGTGTGAAGGAGATATCAATGAATGCCTCTCTAATCCTTGTAACCCTCGTGGAAGTCTGGACTGTGTTCAGCTGATAAATGACTACATATGCATCTGTCGTAGTGCTTTTACTGGTGAGTGGTTGTAAACATCGCTCCCCTTTCAGAGCAGTATCTTGGAAAATGGCCTTTCTTTCCCTTTCTGGCAGTCACGTTATCTGGTTGCTTCCCTTTACAGTACGTGATTGTTTCCCTATAGCATGGCTCAGTTTTTAAGGCATTTTTTAAAACCTTCTAAGAAATTTGGCTTCCAGAGCTGTCTCAGAAAAAGGAATCTCCTGAGATGCTTGGTTGCCAGGATATTTTTCCTGCAGTGCTTTTCTCTGCTTCATAATTTCACATGTCTAATATTGGAAGTGTAACTGTTCATATGTCAGCCTCTCCATGACTTTTCCTTTTGCAAGGCAGCATAAGAATTTTCTCTATAAATTTGTGCCACAGTATCCATAATTAGCTTTTGGCTTCCTTTCTTACTCTTGGCTCGCTTTTTGCTTTATGTTGGTGAGGTGGCGAGGATGGAATACTCTCTGCATAGACAGACTGTGAATTCCTAGCTTAGTGATGTGATCCTTCCACAGTCCAGCTTTGAATCACAACTTTGCAAGAATTTCACACTGTGCAAGCTTAATGTCTCACTCTCTCTAGATGCCTTTTTTTTTGTTAGTATTGCTGCTATTCTGCTTTCTGCCTCCCACTGGGCATAAGTTCAGGCTAATAGTCTCCAGATGTGTCTTAACTTTCAGCTTTCCAGTTTCCATGTCAGTTTAACTTCTTATGCATTCAGTTTTCCTCCATTAAAACCTTTCACTTTCCCTGTTTACCAGTGACCTTCTTTGCATGCTTTACTAGTAGTTCGTATCCTTTTTTTTTTCTTAAAATGTAAAGGTGCTGTAATTTTCCACTAAATTTGGGATTGTAAGATGCAGAGAAATCCCAAAGTTGTGCATCCGAATAATTCACATTATCTAGACTGACAAAAGAAGTTCCTCAGAGAGCCACATATGAAGGAACTGGAGCCAGGCTAGTTGGTGGGACACTGGTGAAGGTCATCAGATAGGTTTATATTTAAGGCTGTCTGCTAAGCTTGCTTTTGTGATGCTTCTGGCTCTCATGAAAGGGTTGCTAGATCTTGCAACATGGGGAGTTCAGACCTGCTGCACCCTCGGAGGAGCAGGGAGAGCTGCCATGTCAGACATGAAATCTGTCTGGAAATGCTAGGCATGGAGGGGGAGCATGCTTCTTTCTCTAGCTGTTTGTCTTCTGTGCGTTCCACGTTGACCCTTCTGCCTGGGAGGGAATGGGGTGGCTTTGCTGTGGTTTGTGACTGATAGGATGCCAGGACTCTGGGCCATCCTGCCCTGTCTGTGAGCAGTCAGTCTTGGCTGCACATGTGTGGAGACGTCTATTAATATTTTCCTAGGGGGTCCAAGTCATACTTAGGTCATCCTCATCTTTTTATAGTCTGATGTTGGAGTTTGACTCTGGAAGCTGCTGCAAATGCTACTGAGGGCGGTAAGACCTCTGTCTGGCTGATGTGTCTGAGGAAGGCCTACTTGGCTTGTCCTGTTCTCTTGTTGCATCTGGTCCTGAGGTTTGGTTGTTCATGGTTAGGGTGTGATTTGTGTTTGGACTTACTGAGTATCTTCCAAAAAGTAAAGAAGACTTAGGAACCCCCCAGACTGATGTGGTGCAGCACTGGCAGCCTCTGTGTCTGTCTGACTTGAGAATGGGAGCAGCAAATTCTGTCTTGGTGCTGGGTTGTGCACATTCTGAAGCAGCAAAGGCAAGCTGTCCCCAAATACACCTTGTGGATTCTGTGATTGTGCCTTTTTCTACCACTGCTTAGGCAGCTACTCGCAGAGCATGAGTTGTCTGAAGAGATGGTTCCTACCTGTTTTGAGGGAAAGGTCTCACTGGAGACTGTTTAGCTCATTGGGTGTCCATCAGAGAGTTTTGCTTTGTGATGGCTTTTTTGATGAACACACACATACATTGCTCCGCTTCTTCTCCCCATGTGCTTGCATCCCAGGTCGTCACTGTGAGAGCGTCATAGACGTGTGTCCCCGGAAGCCTTGTCAGAACGGAGGGAGCTGCGCCGTTGCCAGCAATATGCCAGATGGGTTTATCTGCCAGTGCCCTCCAGTAAGCACCATATCCTGAAACTGAATTGCCTGTCTCAGCTGCAGACATCTCTGGCTACAGTCTTATTAGTTTCCCTGGTCCACTATAGAATCACAGAAACATTCAGGTTGGAAAAGCCCCTCAGGATCACCAAGTCCAACCCATATCCCTACTCTACAAGTTGCACTCTAGACCATATCCCCAAGCACCACATCCAAACGATTTTCAAACACATCCAGGGTTGGTGACTCAACCACCTCCCTGGGCAGCCCATTCCAATGCCTGACTGCTCTTTCCCTGAAGAAAAAGTTTCCTAATGTCCAGTCTAAACCTACCCAGTTGCAGCTTGAGGCCACTCCCTCTTGTTCTATCACTATTTACCTGTGAGAAAAGACCAGCACCAACCTCTCCACAACATGCTTTCAGGTAGCTGTAGACGGCGATGAGGTCTCCCCTTCAGCCTCCTCTTTCCCAAACTAACCATCCCCAGCTCCTTCAGTCATTCCTCATCAGAGTTATTCTCCAGGCCCTTCCCCAGCTTCATTGCACTCCTCTGGTCTGAAGGTTACCTTTACTGTACTACTTGCAAAGCTGTGTTCTTGGACATTCTTTACCCACATCCTTTAGTTTATGTACTTAGCTGAGAACCCCAGGCCTTCTAGGTGCCCTGGGGGAGTGATGCTGCCTGTTTTTGCCCCAAACAGTTCAGCTGTAGAGGCAGGACAGATGGCTTTTCTGCCTTAAATCTAGCAGTCAATTGTAAATTTTTTTTTGCTATCCTGTGTTCTCAGTGCTTACTGCTAGACTCCCTTTTTCATGGCCCTGCAAAGTCCATTTCAGAATGTGGCAGTGCCTCCTGAGTCCCTAAAATAATGGCTCTTGCAATGAAGCTTGAGGAACTGAGGAGAAGAAAGGGTTTGCATGTAACACCTTGCCTCAAGCCTTCAGAGTGTCTAAGAGAAAGTTGGTAACCTGCTTTCCCCTCCCCCCCCCGCCTTTTTCTTCTCTCATAGGGTTATTCTGGAGCAAAATGTGAGTTCAGCAGCCACAGTACTTGCGGGCAAGTGAAATGCAAGAAAGGGGAGCAATGCATCCAGACATCTTCTGGTCCACGGTGCTATTGTCCCAAGCTGTCTGTGGGAGAGGAGTGTCAGACAAATATGGCTTGTGCCAGTGCCCCCTGCCAGAATGGTGGAAGCTGCCACCCTCATTCTCAGCCTCCTTACTATTACTGTCAGTGCCCCATTCACACCCAAGGCAGCCAATGTGAACAGCCTGTAACTTTCAGCCCAGAGCCCCGAGGGTGTTTGGATTCCCAGTGTGCAGAAAAAGCAAGAGATGGCTATTGTGATGAGGACTGTAACACTCATGCCTGCCAGTGGGATGGAGGTGACTGCTCCCTGACAATGGAAGATCCTTGGGCCAACTGCTCCTCTTCACTGCGCTGCTGGATGCTTTTCAATGGACAGTGTGATGAGTTCTGCAACACACCCGAGTGCCTGTTTGACAACTTTGAATGTCAGCAAAATAGCAGAACGTGCAAGTAAGTCTTGGTCTAAGCTTGATATGATTTTTCTGTCACTAATACATCTCCTGCTTGTGGTTTCAGTAGTTTGTATGCTTCTTGCCTGCTGCTTCCACATCCACTGTTGTTTCTGTTGCTGGTCGTTGCTCTTGCTGAAGGTTTGGCAGCAAGGACTTCCTGCTGCTTTGTGTACTTTTCATCTATTCTGGAAAGAAGTTCTGGAATTTGTATTCTATGAGCTAAACTGATAGCCTGAGCAGTGGTAGTACGTTACCTGCTGATGAATGTGCCCTGTTTTTTTGTGGATCTATGAAGGGGAGGCTTTTCACCTTGTACCAGATTTTAATACTACTGCTTCCTACTCTGAATTTCACTCCATACCAGCAATACCTATGCTTTATTCTAGCTGCATACATCTGAATGTTTTGCAGCTTGTTTGCCATGACACTTCTTTCTGTTCAGTTGTGATAAAGGCTGCAGCTTTGCTGGGATAATCATGGAATCAGTTAAGGTTGGAAAGGGCCACAAGGATCATCTAGTTCCAACCCCCCTGCCATGGGCAGGGACACCCTACACTAGATCAGGTTGGCCAGAGCTTCATCCAGCCTGGCCTTAAGACCTCCAGGGATGCGGCCCCATCCACCTTTCTGGGCAACCCATTCCAGGCTCTCACCACTCTCATGGTGAAGAACTTCCTCCTCACGTCCAGTCTGAATCTGCCCACCTCCAGCTTGGCTCCATTGCTCCCTTGGTGAGAGAGGAGGGGTTACAGCTTGCTCTTAGTAAACTGAATAAGCAGTTCTCTTCCATGGATACTAGAACTGGACCACAAGTTCTTGGGGTGTTCTGTGCTTCCTGCTTCCACCCTGCCAGATTGCTAGCGTGTCCTGGGGTTATGTTTCTTTTCCTTATGAGAATATGAGTGGTGTTTTACCTCAAATATTGATGAGGAATGTAAAGCCCTGGCCCCTAGACTGCAGGTATTGCTGTGTAGAATGTGTGTGTATCCTACATGCTGCCTGTAACCCTTTTGCTGTTCTAGGTATGACAAATACTGTGCAGATCACTATGCAGATGGCCGCTGTGACCAGGGCTGTAACAGCGAGGAGTGTGGCTGGGACGGTCTGGACTGTGCTGGCGACAAAGCTGAGAAGCTGGCAGAAGGCACCCTAATCATTGTGGTCTTGATGCCCCCTGACGAGCTGCTGGGTGATGTTCGCAGCTTCTTGCGCACTTTGGGAACTCTCCTGCACACCAACCTGAGAATCAAGCTGGACTCCCAGGGAAACCCCATGGTATTCCCATACTATGGGGAGAAATCGGCAGCACGGAGCCGGCGATCACTTGTGGTCGTTCGCAAGCAGAGAGAACTAGAGCAAGAGGTCATTGGGTAAGTAGATGCTTTCATGTTCCTCTGGCTCTTGCTTGTTGTAGGTGTCTGGGGCACTATGGACCTCCTAGGACTGTAGTCCTTCTTTTTATGGGGAAGCGTAAAGCTATTGCAACCACCAAATTCAGCAATGAGGTGGAAGGATTAACTTCAAGGGCTGTGGTTTAAGCGAGTACTTTGGCAAAAGTTACCGGCACTGACTTCTTTGCGCTCCTCCTGTTTCTCTGCAGCACCAGGGTGTTCCTGGAGATTGACAATCGTCAGTGTGCAGAGGATTCGGAGCAATGCTTTCATAACACAGAAGCTGCTGCAGCTCTCTTAGCTGCTCAGGCCATCAAGGGCATGTTGCCCTATCCTTTTGTGTCTGTCCAGAGTAAGTAATTGCAGAGGGGAAATGGCTCGTGTAGGAAGGCAGTCATCACACTTGGGCTTGCAAAAGACATGCTCAGGTTATTGATCACAGGATGTCAAGAGTTGGAAGGGATCGAAAGAGATCATCAAGTCCAACCCCTCTGCCAAAGCAGGACTGTACAGTCTAGCTCAGGTCACAGAGGAACACACCCAGATGGGCCTTGAAAGTCTCCAGAGATCATCATCTTCATGAAGTCTCACTGTTCAGTGTGGTTTCTGGAAGCTGGCTTACTCACACACATCTATGGAAGTGTCTATGTACACTACGCTTGTTCTGCTCTGGGTGGACAGCTGGTTAGCAAGGCAGGGCATGTCAGTTTGCAGCCTAGACATGTTAATACCTGTAGAAAGGGTAATTGTTCATGTGCTGCAGCTGTGCCACACTGCAGTGACCTTTTCTGCACTTCAAACCAATTGTGTTCAAAGCCATGAATTCAATAGGAAAGGTGCCACTGGAGATAAAGGAGGAGGGTATTTCTCAGCACACCCCTCTCAGTCTGAGTCTCGTAATAGATTAGTAGTATCACTGTTTCTAGTTGGGTTGTGCTCATGTCTTTATGTAGGTCAGCTGTCTCTACACCGATTCAGGGTGGCATTATTCAGCCAGAAGGACTCTTCAGTTCAGCAGTCATGTACTCTAAATGATATTTTGAGGAACAAGACCAAGGGAAGTCAGAAAGGCAGGATGTGTTCTCACAACAGTTTCAGCACAGCCTAAGCTTCCTCACCTCTTAGCTCTAAATGCATCACAGTGTAGAAACAGCACACACTCTGTGGGGAAAGAAAGCATCCTCAAAGATCATTGTCTCTGTTGAACTCACTGTATTTTAACTGGAAATTTTAGGTGAACCCTTGCTGCCACCAAAGACCCAGCTACTTTACCTGCTTGCTGTGGCAGCTTTGATCATCCTCTTGATCCTTCTCTTGGGTGTGATGATGGCAAAGCGTAAACGCAAGCATGGTTCACTGTGGCTCCCAGAGGGCTTTATTCTGCGCAGGGATCCGAGCAACCATAAGCGCAGAGAGCCAGTTGGGGAAGATGCTGTTGGACTCAAGTAAGTTTGCGTTTAGGCCACCGACTGCATGTTTATTAGCGTTAGAGGATTTTGAGAATGTGGTGTATAAGTCTGTCGTTAAAGGCACTTAACTCCATGGAGAAAACTGCCACTTTAAGCTAGAAATTCTTAGGTTCTTTCTCTAAATTTGGATTACATCTCTTTTGCACGGAAGAACTTGAACCGTAATCTACAACAATCTGATCTCCTGGTTATGTTTGGTTTACTGACACTCCCATTTAATTCAGCAGTTGGGTACTGGTTGCATAATTGCCTCCTGGAAGAGGTGAGACATTTTTGTGTTGATAGGTGGAAGCGAACTTTTACTACAGCTAGCTCAATTCATTAAAGACAGGGCTCAGAAGGAATGGAAAGTTTCAAATGAAGAATCACACTTAGCCTGTTTTGGCTTTCCACAAGATTAACCAAGTTTGTAGTTCTTAATGTATTTAATGCCACTGTTGGCTGCCTGTAATTTCTTATTTCTCAGTCCCTCTCTTTGCAAGCTACCAAACTTGCAAGCATCTCATCTTTGGTCTCTGCAGGCTAGTCTAAGAAGCAGTAGTAGCACCTGGTCAGCCTGAAAAATGATGTATTCTCTTTGTGTGTTAGAAATCTGTCCGTGCAGATACCAGAGGGTAACCTGGCAGATTCTGGACCAACTGAACACTGGGCAGGTGATGGTGGACCTCAGCCAAAGAGAGCAAAGGTAAGTAAGGAGCTCCAAGACTTGAGTACTTCATGCTTACCGCTGAAACCAGTGGTGAGGAGAGCAGAGTAACCATCAGAGTAAAACCTGTACTCAAAACCTCCTTTTGCTTGGGGCTTTGTAAAATATGACTAATGACATCTGGGGAGCAAATCTCAGCTTAACACTGCCACCACAGGCCAGCAGAGTAACCAGGTCACTGCTGTTGCAGTGTCCCCTCCCTTTGCAGGCCTTGCTCCATAGAAGGGAAGAGAAAGTTAACAATAGTGTAGTATCTTGCAATTCAGGCCTGGTAATCTACGGTGGGAGTGTGAAAGCTAAGAATGCCAAGCAGAGGTAAATGGAGATCATCAGTAGCTTAAAACAAAAAGACTCTCAACCCTTGAAAAAACCCAAACCAAACAACACAGCCCCAAACCAAATACCCCAACAGAACTAAGAGATCCCTAAGAACTTTCAGTGTTTTTGGCCACTTGATGAGCATTTTGAAGGAACTGCTTATTTCCTGTGCTCAGGCTGAGGATCAAGCCTTGCTTCCGGAAGGTGATGAGCAGATAGATCAGCGCCAATGGACACAGCAGCACCTGGAGGCAGCAGATGTCTGTGGAAGCACGTCACTAGCTCTTACACCACCTCAAGCAGATCAAGAAGTGGATGTTCTGGATGTCAATGTCAGAGGGCCAGGTCAGTGCCCTGTGCTTCCATGTGTTCTGTAAGCCAGCCACTCCCCAGTCTCCCATAACTGGGATGACTAATGTTTGAAAACTATATGGAGTATGCAGGAACACCAGCAGAACTTCTTTGGTACTCAGAGAAAGCTCATATGCACTCCAGAAAAGAAAGCTGGAGCGATTGTGTCAGTGTATGGAACATCATTTAACCAGGGCTAAAATAGTTGACTTAGCCAAGCACATGTAGGATCTGCAGGGGCAGGATCTCCTTTATAGCAATGTGTGCCTAAAAGGTATCATCAGAGTGCTACTGCAGCAGAAAATTGTAATGCAAAGTTATGCTGGAAATAAGGTCCCAGCTTCTCTAGCTGGATCACTGCAGAGAGTTATGCCAGACTTTGCTAAGGACCAGCTTAGCAGGATTTATACCTGAGATGTCTGTTATCTGGGGTGGAAGGAAGGATGGGCTTTTCCTGAATGACTTCTGGCAGACAGTGTGTGAGGCATCTGTGCTGGAACAGAGCAGCAGTGCAGCAAGCTTGTTAAAGTTTGGGTTTTTTATTTTATTCACTGATTTATATCCTCAGGATATGATGATCAACTCATATTCATAACAAACTGTGAACTTTGAAGGGAACTTCTTTAATGTGCTCATGAGCACACAGGTTTGCTCTCTAGCAGTCTCAGATGACTGGGTGCAGTAAGAGTGCTCTGCTGCTTTTTGTGTGAAACCTGGGGAGTGACTGAGTGGTTTATCTGGTAATGGTGTATTACTGTGTTCTGAAAGGAGAGAGTTAACCAGAGTTCTGGTTGGAAGAGCTGCAAGCATGGCTCTTAAGTAGAGAGGTGACCCTGATATAGCTGCAATTGCTTTTTATTGGGTTTTGTGGGAATATTTCCATGTAATTTAATGATGCCTGGGCCCATTCTCTTGGTTCTCTTCTATTGTTTTTCCTGCTCGTTGACCCATTGGCTCCCCTAAATGCACAGCACAGGGAAGGAGGGAATTCTGTGTAAGGAGTGTGAGAACATAAACCATCAGTTTCTGCCAAATTTAAGCTTTTCTTTATTTTCCCTATTGAAGCTTCTAGTTGTGTGGGAGAGTAAAAGCTTTCCAAGTGCAGGCAGTAATGTTCTTAAGACTTCAGACTGCTTATTTTAATGTTCGCTCAAACCTTTATCCAACAACAGCAATGGAATAATGCTGACCTGTGAGTTGCTTTCCTGCCATTCAGATGCAACTGTGAAGCAAGCAACAGGCTGCTGTAAATTATCCCCTTCTGCAGCATCAGAAGCAAGCAGATGAGTTACTGTCAGGGGAAGAAATAATTTTAAAAGTCTGAGAGATATTGGAGTGATGGGTTAGCAAGGAGGAGGAGGATTTCTCATGGTTAATGTAGCTCTTCATCTGCCCTGGCCACCTTCCTCTTTCTTTGCAGACACAGGGAAGAAACAGGCACTTCTGAGAGGCAGTTCATCTCTGTCTTGAGCAGAAGTCTCCTGAAAATTAGGTGGTTCACACTCCAGGAATGGTTTTCTGCCCCTAATTGCAAAGAGTATTGAGGCTGAGTAACTTGTGTGCAGGTACTTGGGCTGGAGCCATCTGGAGCTGGGTGAGTTAGATCCTGGCCACAGGTCCAGGTGGCAGGTAGAACAGCAGAGATCTTTTCTAGAGAGAGGAAAAGAAAGTTGAAACACCTTGGTGTACCAAGAGGTTGTTCTCTCTCTTAACCCAACACCTCTGTGGTCTCTGAGTTTAGGGGGATCCAAGGGGTCCATTCTCCTACAGAAGTAGTGCCTAGAGACTTTGTCAGTGGGTTCTCTACATCCCAGCTTTCAGCATATCGTGCCAGCATGAGTCCTTCAGTTGTATCTGTCTGAACTTCTGGTTTTAACCATCTTGTGCTGAGTTTTACATCTGTCTTCTTGAAAGACAGCAAACAGGAGAGGTTTTATAAAATGCTGCTGTCACCTTTGTCTCCTCATGCTGTTCTTTATCTCTGTTCCCCAGAGTGGAGAGGACATGCTTTCACTGGAGTTACTGTGAGTGTGTAACCAGGGTAATGCAATTATAGGGCATAACTGGTAACACCGCCTATAATTAAAACTGATTAACTGTCCCTATTATATGCCACTCTTTTTCAGTTACTAAAACTTCAGTGGTTCAGACTGGAATTTTCCATGCTGTGTGCCTGCCTCCAGCTGGATCCTTTGGGGTTCTTTTGCAGTTCTTTCAGAGAACAAGCTGGAAGGAGAAAAAAGACATTTTGTCCACATCTTTTTTTACTAGTAGTCCATCAAGCACTTAATTGTGACATGCTGCTGGGATGTGATTTTTGCCAGTCTCATAAAACCACCCATGTGTGGCCAGCTTACAAAACTCTTTTTAGAGCTGCACATACCTGAGAGGCTTTTTGGAGGGCGGCAGCTAATTTTTCCAAGGATTTAATGCACATTATAGTTGTGTCCCTGTAGAGCAGCTAAGCATGATCTGTCCAGAACAACTGTAGTGACTGAGCGAGCAAGACCTTTCCTGTGAATAGTTTTCCCAGGGCCATGGTGCTGGAGAAACGGAAAGTTCCTTTCTGTGTGCTTCGTCTCCCTGCTCTTTGTGTTGAGGCAGTACGGAGGAGACCACAGCCTGACTTGCATACTGAGAAGTGTTCATTTGGGACAAGGAACCAGAGCCAGCAGTGGGAGGGAGGAGGACAAAAGGAGGTATAGCCTTGTACTACTGGCAAAGAGGGTCTGTAGACAGAACTGGATCTTGGAACTGAACCCAGGCCCATACGTCAACACTGCTGCTGTCCAACAAATCCTGAGAAAATAGCTCGGTGCAAGGCAGTGTTCCCTGTGGTTGTGAACCACTAGGAGGAGCATTGAGGCTGCTGCTGCTGTTCCTGTTCCGTTCCTGTTCCTGCTCCTGCTGCTGCCACCAGCTTGCCTCTGCACCTGCCTCTGCCCCGATTCACCAAAAATGGTGAATTTCCAGGAAGTTTTGAGACTGCTCTAAGATAGTCAGGAAAGCTTAGATGGTCAGAGCCTAGGAAACATGAGCAGAGCATTAGAGCTCTCTATGTTTCTTCCAGTAGAAGATCATCACTTTGTTTATCAGCACAGAATCCTCTTTATAGGTCAGGCACTTAATTTGGTGCAGGCAGGGAAACTCTTGTTTCTAAGGGTCCAGGAAGCTTCCTTGCTTGTTCATGGAATAAATCAGCTGCTGTCTTGAATTTGTGGGGGTTTAGATTTGATAACAGAAAAAAAAAATTCTTCAGCCGAAAAGGTTCTCAAACATTAGGACAGGCTGCCCAGGGATGCAGTGAAGTCATCATCTCTGGAGGTATTTAAAAGATCTGTGGGTGTGACAATTAGGGACATGGTTTATGAGTGACCTGGCACTGCTGATTTGGACAGGATGTTCTTAAAGGACTCTTCCAACCATAATTACTCTCATTCTGGTGTGACCTGTATTGGAAGAACAAAATTTGTGCTGACCTCTGCCAGGCTCCAGTGAGGCACTTAGAATCACAGAATCATTTTGGTTAGCACCGATGGTTCTCTCCTGCTGTCATCTCAATCCCTCTTACTTTCTAGATGCCTATGGTATATGTGAAGTAAAGTAGTAAAAGCAGTAAGCAAACACTATCATCTACAGGTGAAGCCTGTGACATTCAGTCTGCTGAAGCACTCAGCATTTGATGCAGTGCTGAAAATGTGTGGGGATGTTTTAGATCTTAATTAGACTACAACAAGTGGGGCATTAACAAGGGTGAAAAATCGGCAGCATGATTTAGTATTCCTGGATCAACCTCTCTGATCAGGGATCTAGGTTAAATTAGAGGTTTGAAGGATCATGGTTGAGTGAATGTGAATTTAGCCTTTGTGGATGTCCCATCAGTGTGAGCCCATTGCTGGAGGCTTGTGGACACCTCCAAGGTGCATGGAGGGGAACAAGACATTGTGTGTGTGTAGGATGCTGCTGGTGATTAATGAATGGTGATTCATTAATACCGGAGCAGATTCTGTTCCGTGGTCCCTTCCTACATAGTGCACTTTGTGAAAAGTACAGAGCACGCATGGTCAGTTTGCCTAGGGCTTTGGTCAAGTATGTTGCAAAAAGCAAGGTGAGGCTGATGCAGCCTCATTCCTGGGGCATTTTCCAGCTTTGAGTAGTTGTTTATCCCAGCTTCAAGGTCCATCTGGTGAAGACTTTGGTGTGTAACAGGTATGAAAGCTTTCATCTATGTTTTACTTAAGATTATTATCTGCAAAATGCCATCACTGCTCAGTGGCTAGCTGGCCAGTTATTTTTCTTTGTCAGTCGTTTCTTTTCCCAAGGAACACAGTTACACATCTGAAGGCTTTGACTTTTATAGTCCTTGCTCCTCTTTAGAAATTCAGACAGCCTTTATATTGTTGAGGAAGTTTTCCACTTCAGCAGCAACCATTTTTTTTGTTTTGTGATGGTGTTCCTTGTTGAGAACTCCTCTTGGGGCTGCAGTAGATATTCTGCTTGGAAGGAAAGCCTCATCTGAGGGGCGAGTGTCAAGTGGATGGGGCCAATCTCTTTTCAGTAGTCCACAGCAATAAGACAAGGAGCAATGGCTACAAAGTGGAACACAGAAGGTTTCACCTCAACATGAGGAGAAACTCCTTTACAGTGAGGGTGGCAGAGCACTGGAACAGGCTGCCCAGAGAGGTTGTGCAGTCTCCTTCTCTGGAGACTTCCAAAACTCACCTGGATGCATCCCTGTGTGGATTGCACTAGGTGATCCTGCTTTGGCAGGGGGGTTGAACTCAATGATCTCTGGAGGTCCCTTCCAACCTCTAAAGGTCTGTGATTCTGTGAAAACAACTTCATAAGTCTGTTGGGCTTTAAGATAAGAGAGCAGGCCTGGGTTAAAGTGACTGAAGGGATTGTAGCTGTAGGTGTCCAGGGGGAGAGGATTGTGAGAGTGTTCCCTTCCCTTTTGCTGTTACTGCCAGGTGGCTCTGACGCAGTCTTTTCTCTTGCAGACGGCTGTACTCCGCTTATGTTGGCATCTCTACGTGTGGGCGGCTCTGATATCAGCGAGGACGATGAGGATGCAGAAGATTCCTCAGCAAATATAATAACAGATTTGATCTATCAAGGTGCCAACCTGCAGGCCCAAACAGACCGCACTGGGGAGATGGCACTGCACTTAGCAGCCCGCTACTCAAGGGCAGATGCCGCCAAACGTTTGCTGGATGCTGGCGCGGATGCCAACGCGCGGGACAACATGGGGCGGACTCCCCTGCACGCAGCTGTGGCTGCTGATGCCCAGGGTGTCTTCCAGGTACAGCAACTGAAGAGCCCTTCTTAGAACACCTGTATTCAGTAGTTGTTTGAGCTTGCCCAAGCTGCGCTCTCCTCACAGCCTTGCTCTCGTGCCTCTAGCAGTGTGATGGCCTGGTGAAACTGTGTTTCACATTCGGTTTCCTCAGGCTTGAAGAGCTCAGCATGCTTGAAGAACTCAGCATGCGTGAATCCTCTGGGATGTGGTCGTTTGCCTCTGTCACCTACTGCGTCCTCGCGCTTCAGTGCTCAGGCTGCTTTTCCATCGCAAAGCCTTCACAGTTTTCTTTTGTAGTGTTGCTGAAAAACAGTCTGTCTTCCCCTGTTGTCCAGATCCTGATCCGTAATAGAGTGACAGACCTGGATGCTCGGATGAATGACGGAACAACCCCCTTAATTCTGGCTGCACGTCTGGCTGTGGAGGGCATGGTGGCCGAGCTGATTAATTGCCAAGCAGATGTGAATGCCGTAGATGACCACGGTAATGGGAACACAATGTACTGGGCCAAGCAATTGTTTGTCATGGTGCAAGCAAGGAGGGGTGGCCTTCTGCTCTCCTTGTGTGGGCTGCTTGTTAATTCTGTAGCTAAGTCAGACGTTAGGCTCTTCTGAGGAAGTCCTCCCAGCAGTCCTAGAGTGCAGGCTGCTGCACAGTGGCTTGGTTAGACAGTCCTGGAAGAGGAGCAGAAAGAATAGCAGGATTGGATATGCTGCTGATTTCTGAACTACAGATATGATGCTGTGAGCAGGTTATTTAAAGAATAAACACAAAGCCATCCCAAGGCAAGTGCCAAAAGTCCTGCTGCATCTTGGTAACGTAGAGGTGTGTTACTAAGGCTTCTGGAGTGTAAAGATGACTTCAGGACAGTTTCACATGCTTTGTGGTTGCTTTCTTCCCTCAGTGTATTCTGTTCATCTTGGTGCTTAAGCAAATATCTCCTCAACTGAAGCTGTTGGGTTTCCCTGCAGGTAAATCTGCTCTTCACTGGGCTGCTGCTGTCAACAATGTGGAAGCAACACTAGTGCTGCTGAAAAATGGAGCTAACAGAGACATGCAGGATAACAAGGTACAGCAGGGGTGTGCTCAGAATGCCTGTGCTTCCTAACTAGAAGCATGTCTTTAGTATCTCTTCAGCCTAGAGAAGGGAAGACTCTGGGGAGACCTTACAGTTGCATTCTAGTACCTGAAGGGATCCTACAGGAAGGCTGGAGAGGGATTTTTTCATAAAGGTGTCTGGCAATAGGATAAGTGGGAATGGTTTTGAGATGAGGGTGAGTAGATTCAGACTGGATCTTAGGAAGAAGTGCATCAGTATGAGGGTGGTGGCACTCTGGAATGGGCTGTCCAGGGAGGTTGTGGACTGTTGTGCTGGAAGTGTTCAAGGCCATTCTGGATGAGGCATTGAGAAGCTGAAGCTAGTTGAGAAGCATCCCTGCCCACGGTGCGGAGATTGGGATAGATGATCTCTAAGGTCCCTTCCAACCCGAGCCATTCTATGATTCTTTACTGTAGGTAGTGAACTAAGTTCAGATTCTGTAATCTGGGTTCTCAGTACAGGTCTTCCAAACCTAGACTGTGACTGGAATTGTCCCCAAATTATATTGCCAAATCTTGTAGGACTGTAACTGGAATTGTCCCCAGATGATATTCCCAAATCTTGTAGGACTTGTAATATGGGAGAGCAGTTCTCTAGGTATCAGTGCTGTCCTGCTTTAGTGGTGTGTGAGAGCATCAGGGCAAAGTGCTGCTGGTGCCAAGTAGCTGGATTCTGGTTAGCAGAGAGGTCTGGCAGCACAGCAACAATCACATCCTGTCATGTTTCCAGGGGTCTCAATGCAGGGCATGTATGAGAGCAAAGCCCCTCTGAGAGACAGTCTGCACTGTGCAGACCTCTGTAGCTTCACTGTTAGCTTGTCTGTGTCTTAGTCTGGTTTCTTTTCTCTATTTAAGGCTTCTTCCATATTGCTTAGATCTTTACTGGGCTGATTTAGTGCTTTCCCTCTTAGGGGACAATGAAAGAAAGGACCAAATGCTTTCACAGCTCCTCCAAGGACTCATGACAGAATAATGCACTTCATGGTGGGGTAGCTTAGCCTGTCATGTGTCAGATCATCTCTCATAATCTGCCTTGCTCGGTGGGGACCTCTCAGGTGTGCTGTTCTTCCAAGACAATTAATGTCACACCACATTAAACATTGCTTCCAGGTGTGACCATGCTACTAAGGCAGCATTTGCTGTAAGTCAGTGGCAGCATGGTGAAGCCACTAAAGTACTTACTTTCTGCTTTCAGGAAGAGACACCTCTTTTCCTTGCTGCTCGGGAAGGCAGCTTCGAAGCAGCAAAGATCTTGCTGGACCATTTTGCCAATCGAGACATCACAGACCACATGGACCGCCTGCCCCGAGACGTGGCCCAGGACCGGATGCACCACGACATAGT
Organism: Psilopogon haemacephalus; assembly: GCA_013396835.1. Lineage (NCBI taxonomy): Eukaryota > Metazoa > Chordata > Aves > Piciformes > Megalaimidae > Psilopogon > Psilopogon haemacephalus. The sequence goes on from VWZI01019547.1 coordinate 216,552, forward strand.
GCAACTTCTCAACGAGTACAACGTGGCACACAGCCCTGCTGGGCATCCTGGTGCCATGCTCAACTCTGCCCTTTCCCCAGTCATCTGTGGCCCAAATAGGTCCTTCCTCAATCTGAAGCACGCTTCATTAAGCAAGAAGTCGCGAAAACCGAACGCCAAAGGCATCATGCCTACAAACCTCACCAAAGATGCAAAGAGAAGAAGGAAGAAGTCCCTCAGTGAGAGCAAAGGGCAGTTTTCGGAGAGCTCAGTGACCCTGTCACCAGTTGATTCCCTGGAATCACCGCATGCCTTTGCGTCTGAGCCGACCTCGTCTCCTGTGATGCCGTCACCGGGGGTGTTACACTCGTCACCCAGCTCGCTGCTGACCGCTCCGTCGGTGCAGGCCGCACACACCATGTCCTTTTCAAACCTCCACGAGATGCAGCCCTTAGGACGTGGATCCAGCACGGTGCTGCCGTCTGTCAGCCAACTGCTTTCGCAGCACAGAACTACCCCTCCCAACAGCGGGCTCAACAGGCTGCGGCCGGCCAACGTTTCCAGCGAGTGGATGAACCGCATGGAAGTGAATGAGTCTCAGTACAACGAGATGTTCGGCATGGTGCCGCAGGTGATGCATCCGCACCCCACTGTTCCTCAGCAGAGCGGCCTGGTTCAAGCAGATACAAAGCATATGGGAGTATCCAGGGAGTCTCTGCCCCCTATCATGACTTTCCAGCTGGTTCCCAAGGGTGGCATAAACCAGCCAGCACTGCCACAGCAGGCCCAGCCAAACTGCGCTCAGAACATGGCTGGGCCTCTTAGCTCCATGTATCAGATACCGGATATAGCTCAGCTGCCCAGTGCCTCGTTCTCCATGGCTGCCATCCCTCAGCAGGACGGGCAAGTGGCTCAGACAGTCCTCCCAGCCTACCACCAGTTCCAGAGCTCAATGGGAAAGTACCCCACACCACCATCACAGCACAGCTGCTACTCGTCGGCCACAGAACGGACTCCTAGCCACAACCGGCACTTACAAGGGGAGCACCCATACCTGACTCCATCACCTGAATCTCCAGACCAGTGGTCAAGCTCTTCCCCACACTCTGCTTCTGACTGGTCTGATGTGGCAACCAGCCCCAGTAACAACCAGCGTGGGCCAGCAGCCGCTCACATGACAGAGCAGCAGCGGAACAACATGCAGGTGTATGCCTGAGGGCAGGCCAAGCTGAAGCCCGCTTCAGATGGACTCCAGAACTCATGAAGGTCTTCCAGGATGGAAATGAAGAACCGTTTTAGTATCCAAGAGTCTTAATGAGCACAGGCTGTTCTGTCATTGGAGGGACTGTGGTCGCTGTAGGCTTCTATGCTTTTATGCTAAACAGAACTGTAGAAGCTGGTGATGGAGAAGACCAGCTGGGTCACTTCTAACCAACTCCCACGCACGTTGGGTGTGATTGCTGTCTGCACTGGATTCTCCAGTCTGCTTTTAAACATGTTCCACCATTTCTGTGGAGAGACAGCTCTTCAGCTTAATGCATCTCGTGGTCGTTTCTCCAGAAATTTAGCCAAAACTGGCTTTGTATCCTTATTTTGTTACTCCTTTTGTTACCCACTCTTCTCCCTCTGAAGCACCTTCTACTAGTTCTCCTCAAGTTCAAGTTGCCTTGTGTTGACACAGCTAAGAGCTGCACCCACATTCCTGGACGACTCCTTCCTGTGGCTGCTCTTACTCAGCAAGTGAGCTGGACTTCCCAAAACATCTGCAGGTCAAGTGACACCTTCTATCACACAGTTCCAGCCTTTCCTCTTCAGGAGCCTCTGTCTTGTACAAACCCACTAACACACCTTAGCATTCTCACTGCCTGCTCCCCAGGTATTAGGAGATGATATATGCATATAGTCTACTCTTAGGTCTCTTTTTCCCACCACTCTCCCGAAAACACTGGTCTGACCTTGTCCTCCCCAGCAGTGGCCTGTAGGCACATCTCTCCCCTGTTACCATGTTGTATGTCTTCCCTGAGACACACCTGACCCTTTTGACACACTATCCTACCCGTGCCCAGATCCTGCCAGGTGTGTCTGTGGACTGCCTTCACAGGCTTTTGTGATGGGAGAGATGCCCTGCAACTGACACAGGCCTTTTGAGAAGCTCTTGGGATGAGCCCAAGTGTTTCAAAACCTGATAACACAAGTTCCCAGTGTTCTTGCACAGTACTCCCCTCCCCTCCATACAAGGGCGACTGTGTCCTGTCCTCCAGATGCCATATGCTGCCTCTTTATGGTCTTATCAAAAAATGTCAAGGATGTCGTTACATGTTTGCAATATGTGTCCTTCTGCGTCAGGAGCAGTGTCTACCCTTTGAAAAGTGTGCCTTTTGCTTCAGCCCTGAGGAAGGGCTGCCTCCTCCTCCTCCCCTCCCAACAAGGAGGCTGCAGCACTGAATCCTGAGCAGGCTTCCAGCAGCGTGCCTGAAGCCAGGAGCTGGACTTAAGCAGCAGACCAGATGCTATCTCAGAAACTGTTGCCTGATGCAGTTTGGTTAAGAGGGCTGCCCTGTGCTTTCAGCTGCAGCCTGTGTCAGGGTCTCCCAGCTGAGGTGCCCCACATGCTCTGTGGGACAGCAGTGCCATTTGGACTGCAGCTCCCCAATGTTTTTGGAGCTACTGAAGCAAGCTGTTGCTGACCTTAGACAAAGAGTTGCTCTTCCTGCTTTGTCCACGGGAGTCACAATTCCCTTGAAGGGCTCTGGACCAGTCAGCAGCTGAAATTAACAATTCTGGGGATGGTTTGCTCCTACCTCTTCAGAGAAACCCTGCAGACACGTGTTCCAAAGAGACCGGGGCTGTCGGCTGCTGCCAAAGGACAGAGCAGGCTGCTGCCCCTGGGCAGCGACTGCTCAGCATCCTACCGTGTACAGTATTTTCTCTGACGTTTCTTTCCATTCTGATCAAGAGCAAAAGCTTTTTCTCGCCATTCAACTCCATGGTACATGAAGGCAGGGCCTCAGGAGGAGCTGGTTCCCGGGGCCAGCGTTTGGGCTGAAGTTTTTAACTCTGAAGTTACTGCTTTTTATGACACGTGCAGCAGTGTCCCCCGGCGCGCTTGCTGTGGCGCGTCCTGTGAAGTTTAGCTGCAACTGACTCAGATCTCCAGGCCAGAGCCTGCAAGCTCCTTGGAGATCTGTCCAGGTACCTGTTTCGCTGCAAATGATGAAGTGTTGCTACATCGATGCGAAAGAAACAAAGGGGTTTTCCTCGTTAGCCCCAAATAACCAAGTGCCTTGTTATATGTGTGGCTGCCTTTTACAAGATGAGTGCCCTCTGTGGCACGAAGCCAGCTTTGTGCCTGGCATGTTAATATCATGGCCCTCTGCCTGCCTTTTTTTTTTTTTTTTTTTTTTTTAACTACTTGTAAAGATAATATCTCCTTAAGGTGGTATTTTATCTCATAATTTGTAGAGTAACCATTCACACAGCAGCGTTTTCCTGTATTAATAATGGAAAAATATTTGCTTATTTTTACATTTTTTATAAAAGTCTTTTATGAAAATAGTTGCTGCAAAAATGTACAAGCAATTTTTATTCCCCAAGAATAAAGAGTATGTGCCCAGCGTGGGTGTTGCTGCTCTTTGTCTTCCCAGCTAGCATGGCACAGCCACTGTGTTCTAAACCTATCGTTGGTGTTCAGGGGCTGTTCAGAGCCTTGACAAGGGAGGGCTCGTTAAGACCTCCACAGTCCATGTCACGATGGAGCTTTTGGAAATTGAGGCTGCTCCATGCCGTGGCTCAGCAGTGCCTGAACCCCTCTCCTCAGCTCCATTCATGGGACCTGGAAACAGCCTAATTTGGGTGTGGCAGGAGGGTTCTGCATCCCTGGGTAGCTGCGAAGGGGGTGGTAACCAGCAGCCAAGCAGGTGGGCATACTGGGAAGGATCGAAGAGGAACTGGGATGTGGCTTTTCTGAAATGCTTTGAGTAAGAGCTCTCACTTGCCTTTGGAGCTGGAGAAGGGCTGGGGATTTTTTGTAGCTTTTAGAAAGGCACTAGCAAGCATGAGTCAGGTGGCACTTGGTGGAGCTGCCTTTCAGGTCCTATTTGCTTCCCTGAGCAGTTCTTCCAGCTGGGAGGAGGACCCCCAACCTAGAGCTGAGGCATCCTCCCTGGCTTTAGCCTGGCAGCTGCTACATGAAGATGTGCAACTCCCCAGCCTCTGAAATGGGGAATTGTGGTTCCTCCGTGATGTTTTCAGGCTTGAAACGTTTGACTTCAACAACTAGAGAACAAACAGACAATGGCTGCCTTCCTGTGTTTCAAGCAGGGAGGAGTCACTGATGCCTTGAGCTCCACTAGCGCTCACCTGGCTGGTTTCCAGCTCTTGCTGCACACTTGGACAGAGCCAGAAGCTGAATTCTGATGCCTCGCAGGGATAAAGCTGCTGGGGGCATTTTAAGAGTTTAATATTCAAACAGTGCAGCTCTTTTATCTTCTAGTGGAGGCAGCTTGGCAAGTACAAACCTCCAGGAAGCTTTCATCCCTCTTCTCGCACAGGTTGTGCATCTGTGCCAAAGTTTAGTGAGCTCTGTCTCTGGCACAGCTGTGTCCAATTTGCTGGTACTCAAGCTGAGACTTGAAACCGTCTCCTTGGGGATGGCACAAGCTTCTTCTGCCTGGGGTGACAAGGGGCTTGTGGAAGCTTGTTGTGTTGCATCCAAATAAGCCTAACTGAACCAGCCAGGCAGGGAGCTGGGGCATCCCTTATCTAACAAAAAAGTAATTGAGGAGCCTCAGGCTTTGGGGAACATTTTTGTGCTTTTTCATCAAACAAGGGTGGAGTCCTTCTGGGGGACTACTGTGTTCAAAGGGTTTCCACACAAGTCAGAGCAGCTCTGTCAGGTTGTTTCAGAAGAAATGAAAGTGGGCAGCAGCAGCTGTGTTTGAGCACAGGAAGGCTTTACCCTTTGGGCCTGGAGGATGCCTGCCAAACTGACCCATGCTCAAGATGTCTTGGGAAGCAGTAGCAGTTGTGTGATCCAAGGAGGTAGGTCTGATCCTCCTCCTGCCCTATGGTGAAAGCCAAATGTGCCTCTGCATGCTAGCATGGAGCTACTTCCTCTGGGCCTGGCAGCACTCACAGGCTGTGTGTTTCAGCAAAAGCTGCCACAAAGGAGGTGTGGGAGATCCCTGGGGGATATGGCTAGAGCCTGTCAGCCAGAGGGGACAGCTCCAGCCAGCTGCAAGCCTTCCATGCTGAGGGAACTGAGGCTCAGGTCTAGGGCTGGATTCTCTGTGAGTAGCTGCCTCCTGCATAGCTCCCAGACTCCTCCAATGGTCTTTGAGTGGCTGGGGAGGGAGACCTGTAGCTGGGAGCAGCAGAACACTGGTTTGGAGCTGGCAGCTTTGCAGCAGGCCACAGGACAGGCAGCAGGAACATCTTTCAAAGTTGCTTTGTTATGTTAGGAGCAAGCAAAGAGATGCTCCAGAGCAGCCTGGTCGACGTAGTAAGGCAGCTGAGCTTCATCTGCCTCCCACTCATTCAAGAGGACACCCTAGGGTGAGGAGTGGAGACCATGGTTGAGAAGGCTGTGCCTGATAACGCTGAAGGGCTCTGCTGGCACCCAGAGCAGCCTCCTGAGGGCCAGGGCTGCAGGTAACCAACAAAGGGGTAGGGGTGGCAGGGGCTGCTTCTGCAGGACCTGCCCCTTTCTCCTGGAGGAGTGCAGACTGATGAAGCCCTGTGTCACTGCCGGGCGTGGGGGCCGGTCACCCCCACCACTATCTGATGGCACCTGCCAACCCCCGGCTGCAGGCTGTTCCCACATCCCCGCATCCTGCATCCAACTGACAAACATCCCCAGGCAGTTCAAACAAGGGCGGTGTGTGAGTGACGCATGGCAGAGCTGGGCAGGGCATGGGGTGCCATGCCTCAGCTGGGGACGTGGGCAATGCCAGTGAGTGGCACATGTGGCCTGGCTGTTCGCCACAGGGATGCTTTGGCCAAGATCAGGGCAGCCTCACCTCTGCTAGCCCCCTGTCCAGCCAGGCCTGGGTCAGTGGGCATCCCTGGCTGTGCCAGGCTGTTCTCAGATGCAAGATCATCTGTGTGTGTGTGTTAATAACACTAATTGCAGGGGGTTTATTGACCAACTAGGAGAGGTTCTTCCTGTCCTTCTGAGAAAACATTGAGTGCAAACAGAACAGAGATCTGGGCAGCTTGCCAGCAAAGTGGGGGGGATAGAGTGGAATCAGTAATAAGATTTTTATGGTGAAATCACCTGAGCTGGGCAAACACTGCTGCTGCTGAGCACTGGCATATAAAGGGCAGCTCCTCTTCTCTCTCAGTCTCACGAGAAGCCGTTATTCCCCTGGTCTCTGGAAAGCAGGTGAGGAAGGAGACCCTTGCAGGGTGGCTGGGGCCCGGGGATGATCCAAAGCAGATTGTGGGCAAGCAGGAGCTAGTTCCAGCACTGGAGGCTCCTGGGCAGCTGAGCGCTGCCCTTGCTGGATGGAGCAGGCTGCAGCAATGCAGTTTTCAGCCTCATGGACTTTTGTTGCTGCTTATTTGAAGGGAAGATGAGCTGAGTCTGCAAATGAGCCTGGTGCCCGGGGATTAGCATGGACAAAGAGGAACTGCACTGATGTGGCTCATTCACACAAACCCCGGCCTGGGTCAGGCAGCGCCACCAGCTTGGAGGGGGAAACGCTGCTGTGCCCACAGTCCCTGCAGCCCTACCATCCCTGGCTTTCCTGATGCCATTGCAGCTGCAGCCTGATGCCAAGGCAGGGCTGGGGTCCCCGTGCTCTCCCCGTGTCTCCACAGAGCAGCTTGGCTCACCCAGATGTTTCCTGTCAAGACTGGGACTCGTGGGGCCGGGATACCCCACTGCCAGCGTGGGCTGGGTATGAGGCGCTGGCACGGGGCACTGATTCACGCCAGGGAGGGGAGAGGGAGACATAGTCCCCTAGGGCTGCCATCTCCTCTAGTCAGCTGAAAGGAGCTGGGTTCAGTCCACAGAGCATCAGGTTTGCAAACTCTAGGTAGAGGTGGCATCCTCTGTCTCCAGGGACCTGGTGCGACTCCCTGAGCTCTCACAGGGGACACGTCCAGGACCGAGGAGGATGGTGACAGCAGCCAGATTCGGCATCCTGCTGCTGGTCTGCCTGGGGCTCCTGCAGCCAGCCGGTGAGTCGCATGGCTTGGGGGCAGCTGCTTTCACAGCAGAGCTGAGAGGGAGCCACGCTGCTCTCCGACCAGTGGCACAGGCTGTGCCACATCCCTCCCTATGGCTCTCCTTCAACAGGTGCCCGGTACATAGACTACTGCCCCGAGGGCTGGTCCTACTACAAGTCCAGCTGCTTCAAGTACTTCAGTCAGCCTCAGAACTGGGATGAGGCTGAGGTAAGCATACCTCAGGGGCATGCAGGTGGCTGAGGTCCCCTCATCTCTGGAAGTGCCCCAGCACTGATGGCTCTCCCCGCAGAGACAATGCCAGGCCAGCCATGCTGATGCCCACCTGGCTTGGGTGGAGGAGCCCCAGGAAGCAGCCACCTTGAAGAGGGTCATCTCCTACTACCAGCGAGTGCAGTCTGTTTGGCTTGGTCTACGCTATGGGAATGAGGTGAGACTGGGGGTGGCAAGGGGTGCCAGGGGGCTGAGGGGCAGCAGAGCCTTGCCTCTGACCCCCCTCTCCCTGCACAGACACAGGCCTGGCAGTGGGCAAGTGGGGACAAGTACAGCACCAGCAATGGTCTGGCTGGGAATGGTGCCCAAGGGGGAACCTGCGGTGTGCTGACCCACCTCAGTGGTGAGTGCCTGGACCCTACATCCACCTCCAGGCCTTGGTCTATGCTGGCCTCCCTGGGAGTGCTACAGCAGGCAAAGCTGGTGCCCCCATTATTTCTGTGAACCACACCAACCTTCAGCCCATCTCTCTGGCAGGCTTCACCGTGTGGTCCAGCGCAGACTGTGCCCAGAAGCATCACTACATCTGCAAGTTCACCCCCTCACAATGAGCATAGCCCTGTGCCCATGGCAGGACCACACACCAGCAATGCTCCTCCTTTGCTACCTCTGATCCTCTTCCCCCAGCCCCTAAAAATAAATCTATCAAGAAAGAAGCATGCAAGTGCTGTGTGAGCTTGGTGCCTCTGCAAGGCCTTGGGCTGGTACAGGTGAGAGAGAAGCAGGTGCTGCAGTGGCTCTTTAGGTGTCTCCTAACTTCTGGGGGCTTCAGTGTTGCCACTGCTGTTGAGCTGTTTGGGGGTGAGCCCCTGGGAGCTGCAGGGCTAGTGGCTCTCCTAGCCAGGCACTCATGTTTCCTCATTCCCAACCCTCTGGTGCCAAATAGGTGTCCCTAGGGTGCAGATAGTGGTGACAAGAATGTCTCCGGGGTGCAGGCATGGAGGAGACCTGTGGAACAGATGCAGGTGGGGATGGGATCTGTCATGGGCAAGGGTGGGAATGGGTGCCCTGCTGGGTGCAGAAGGCTCTACAGTAGTCCAGGAGCTGCAGTGCTGCCCTGTGCCCATGTTGACAGGAGTGCTTGGACCAAAGGTCCCTTCTTGTGTCATTGCGCTGTTGCCACAAGCATCACATGGCTATTTGCTCTGCTGTTCTGAAGATAGTTCTGCCCTCACCTAGTTCGTGGTGTTTTCACCCCCTAGAACTGCAGCACGTGATAGAGGTGGACCACGTCCCAGGCAGCACGGGGCGTGCTGATACTAAAGCTCTGACAACCCTCTGCTCCCTCTCCAGGACCACAGGGTCAGTAGGGGAGGCCACAGAGCACCTTGCACACCATGCACAGACCACAGCCATGCCAGTGAGCTAGGGACACTGGAGCTGCTGCTTCCTCATGCTCTGGGGAGCCAGGGCTGCAGGAGAGCCCATCCTGCTGCTCAGCCCTGGCTCTAGCTGAGCACATTCCCAAGCTCTGGTGCACAAGACACCCCTCCAAAGCCAATGCTTGTTCCACTGTCCCTGTTGCGTTGGCCAGCGCTCGGTGACCTTTGAGCGCTGGGGTCCGGTGTGTTGATAAGCGCCAGGAGGGCTGTGCCGTGCTGCCTGCTGAGTTTATAAAAGCACCAGGCAAAGCCCATCCTGCTGCCTGTCCTGCCGCCTGTCCCACTGCCGATCCCTCCATCTGCGCAGCAGCTGGGGCAAGGATGCTGCGTTTGGTTGGTCGTGCCATGCGCTGCTGGGGGGCGAGGAGGGTGCTGCCAGGACCAGAGCAGGTGCTCTGGGAGGCCCAGCACCCCACGGCTGTGCAGAGGGCATGGTGAGCACCAGCACAGATCAGGTGGGGTGGAGGCATAAGCAGGGAGGGGCTGGGAGCTGACAATGCTTGTAAACCTTGCTGGAGAAGGGGACACTCTCCCTCTTGTTCACAGTGGTGCTGGGCACAGGGAATTGGCAGGGATTTGGGGTGCTCGCTGGTGGCATCCCACTGGGGCCACCACTTATGCCAGAAGCTCAGGGCCACCGTGGGACCGTTGCTGCTCCCTCTGCTCCGCAGTCTCTCCAGCGCTGCTGTGACAGGCACCTGGCCCAAGGATGTGGGTATTCTGGCACTGGAGGTGTACTTCCCCGCCCAGTATGTGGAGCAGGAGGAGCTGGAGCAATACGATGGCGTGGAGGCTGGCAAGTACACACGGGGCTTGGGCCAGAAGCAGATGGGCTTCTGTGCTGCCCACGAAGACATCAACTCTCTGTGCCTGACGGTGGTACAGCGGCTGGTGGAGCGTGGACGCCTCTCCTGGGATGCTATTGGCCGCTTGGAGGTGGGCACCGAGACCGTCATTGACAAGTCTAAGGCTGTCAAGACTGTCCTCATGCAGCTTTTCCATGACTCGGGCAACACTGATGTGGAGGGGATTGATACCACCAACGCCTGCTACGGGGGAACAGCCTCACTCTTCAACGCAGCCTCCTGGGTGGAGTCCAGCGCCTGGGACGGTGGGTGTGGGCAGGGGCTGTGATGTGGAGGTCATGGGACTGAATGTTGAGTGGGTGCCTTGGAGTGGGAGAAGGAGGCAGGAGCTGGCCTGAAACCCAAAGATTTTCCAGCAAGCCTCAAAGGGAACTGCTTCTCTGCCACCTCCATTTGTTGCCGACCTTGGCTGTGACACCCAGTAGCATACAGATGGGAGTACACGAGAGCCAAGGGGTAGAAGCTTCTACCCGCTGATGGCCCCACCAGCCTTCCTGTCCTCCCTCAGGTCGCTATGCCGTGGTAGTGTGTGGGGACATCGCTGTCTACGCCACAGGGAATGCTCGGCCTACAGGAGGTGCTGGTGCCATTGCCATGCTGGTGGGACCCAATGCCCCACTGGTGCTGGAGAGAGGTCAGCATTGTGAGACCATGGGGATGGTGGGCTGATGGGTGCTGTCTCTTGGGGATGTATATTTGTGCCTGAGACCTGGATGGAGGTGCTCAACTCCAGCAAGGCTGGTTCTGATAGTCCCTGTGGCCACTCAGTTCTGAGTACTCTGGGATCCTGGCTGACCACATCCCTGTGAGCATCGCAGAGTGAGCCAGGGAGGCTATCAGATGTGGAGTTGGCATGGGAGTTAGCGCCTGTGGGTGCTTTCCATCCAGCTGGGACTCCAGAAGACTCCCTGACAGCTGGGTCTCCCTGTACCCACAGGCCTGCGGGGAACCCACATGGAACATGCCTATGACTTCTACAAGCCTGACCTGTCCTCCGAGTACCCTGTGGTGGACGGGCAGCTCTCCATCCAGTGCTACCTGCGAGCGCTGGACCGCTGCTACGCTGTGTACCGGCGGAAGGCAGAGAGCCAGTGGCAGCAGGGTAAGTGGTGGCACCTCCAAGGTGCCTGTGACATCCGACCAGATGCTGACAGCCTCGTGTTGCCTTCCAGCTGGCATCCAGCGGCCCTTCACCCTCGATGACTTCAAGTACATCATCTTCCACACACCCTTCTGCAAGCTGGTGCAGAAGTCCGTGGGGCGGCTGCTGCTGAATGATTTCTTGGCCACTCCCAACCCTGATACTGCCACTGGTCTCTACAAGGGGCTGCAGTCTTTTTGGTAGGTCCCCATGCTATGTCCCCTGTCTCTCAGCCTGGCCAGAGACATGCCTGGATGGGGTTCTACACAGCCTCTCTCTGTGCAGTGGCCTGAAGCTGGAGGACACCTACACTAGTAAGGAGGTGGAGAAGGCATTCCAGGCAGCCAGCCAGGAGATCTTCAACCAGAAGACCAAGCCCTCCCTGCTGCTCTCCTCCCGCAATGGCAACATGTACACACCGTCCATGTATGGCTGCCTGGCCTCCCTTCTGGCACAGTGAGTCCTCCAAAACACTGAGTTGGTGGAGCTGGGGGGAGGTAATATTTGAGGGAGAAGTCCCTGGTCTAGATGGGTGGAGGGCCATGTGCCAGCACTCGTCATCCCACCCCAACAGAGACCTGGCATTTGTTTCACAAAATCCCTGGCATGGATGTATCCTGCTCTGCGCTGTCTCCCTGCCAGTCTTTTTCATCCCAGCTTTCTGGAGCTGGGCTGACACATAAAGCTCTTCTGTCAATGCCAGGAGGATAAAGCCCGTCTTGTCATGCCCAGTAGAATGGCAAACCCTGCAGCAAAGGAGCAATGGGAAAGGCTGAGCACCAGGGCAGGACATGAAATTCTCATTCTGGGGCTCCCCAGCAGTTGCCCAGTACTCACCAACACAGTCCTGAGACCTGGGACCCCCATCTGCAGTGGGGCAGGAAACAGTCCCCTACACCAGCTCCACATCCCCGAATCTGCTTTGACCCCCTAACCTTTCACTTCAGGTCCTCGGCACGGGACCTGGCCGGCTGCCGGATCGGTGCCTTCTCCTATGGCTCGGGGCTGGCCGCCAGCATGTTCTCACTCCGTGTCTCACAGGATGCGGCCCCAGGTGAGCCTCACCGTGGCAGCAGGGGCTGGGAGGGGAGGGAAGCACGGGGCTAGGGAGCAGGGGCTGCTGGCAGTGCCACCTCACCTGGGTTCGTCTCCACTGGTAGGCTCGCCCCTGGACAAGCTGATCTCCAGCCTGGCCGACTTGCCAGCTCGTCTGGATGCTCGCAAGCGCGTGGCCCCGCAGGACTTTGCTGAGATCATGAAGCAGCGGGAGGAGACCCATCACTTGGGTGAGTGGGGCCAGGGGCACGTGATACACACCCACTGGCACCCCAGGGTCCCACTGAGCATCACCACCTCTCCCTGCAGCCGACCACGCTCCCCACGGCTCCCAGGCGGATCTCTTCCCTGGCACCTGGTACCTGACACGGGTAGATGCCAAATACCGCCGGGAATATGCAAGAAAGCCCATCTAGTGGGGACCAGAGTGGTGAGCCCTGGCAGGAGAATGCTCTCTTCCCCACCAGCATCCTTGCTCACCCTGAAATCTGGGACTGGCCTCCACTGGAAACCTCACCTTGAATGTCTGGGAAGCAGGCAGAGGTGCTTGGCCGTTAGACTGCGGTATTGTCTGTGCAGACCTGGGCAGCACGGGGGAATAAAGGCGTGGAGAAGGGGCAGCAGCCTGGCTCTGACTCCTGCTCATTAGTGATTGCCTCCCACCCCAGGGCCCTTCCCTCAACCACTGTGGGGCTGGATCACAGCCACTTATGGGATTTATCCCGTGGGCATCCAATGTGGCCACCTTCCCCATCGGACATGTGCCTCAGTACCCATTTCTCCAGCGTGGAAGCATGCCCTGACATTTTGGAGGAGCCATGTAAACCTCAGCTCCTCAATCTCCAGTTTGTGAGCATTAAGACGCTGTTTTCCTCATGAGGTCAGTGAATGGAAACACCCCCATGGGAAAACCCAGGGGGCAGGAGGGGGCAGGTGATGCAAGTGTTCATGGGAGGGCTTCGCCCCCCTTGGACTTCTGCCTGCTCTCTGGACCACGTCCTAGCACAGGATCATGTCCAGGCAGGACGTTGGCACGTTTGCAGCAGCCACAGAGACCTTTGCACCCTTGAGCAAACACTGGGGGTGAGGAGGGGGTGGATGGGCAGCGGGGCAGGAAGGGCTGGGGGCAGAAGCGATATAGCCTGTAAGAGCTTTGGGGTCGAGAACAAGGCTCCACAGAGACAAGGCACCTCACACTCTTCTCTTGGACTTTTTATTGAGCACAGGGCCACCCCAACCCCTGAATGGGGCCTGAGACCAGGCAAGTCCAACGATCCCCTGGCCTGGGGAGTTGTTCAGGTGCTGCAGCTGTGACAAGAGTCCTTGCAGGCAGTCAGGGTTTACACAAGGAGCTGGAAGGCCTCCATGATGTGTGGCTTCAGCTCGCCAAGGTCAGACAAGGGGCCTGAAAGCCCCACAACACACCACTGCTCTCCTGCCACCGGGCTGCAGCTGTGGTAGGACTGGAGCTGAACCCCTGCCTTCTCCAGCAGCCCTGGAGAGAAGGAAAGGGGTTAGGGACTGCAGGCTGCCCCACGTACCCAGCACCCGGTGGATGGCAGAGCTATGCCCACCCCAACACCACTGAAAAGGTTTATGATGCTGTTTCTTACCCTCACCCCAAGTCCTTTGTTTTAAGTCCCCAAAACCCTACCCAAGTTGTGTCCTCCCCCTCCCTGTCTCTCCATGCAACATCTGCTCTCTCCTTTCTACAGCAGTGACTCAGCTCCAAGGTGGATGCAGGGACCCCCCACCCTGTCCCACTCAGCACAGGTGTGATGTGAGGACCTCACCAGCAAGTGCAGGCAGTGTGTTGGGCTCAGAAGTTTTGGCTCTGTAGATGAGGATGGGGCCTGCTAGTGGGGCTGGTTGCTTGAAGATGGCCCCGTTGATCTCCTGCAGCACGGCAGTGCTGCCCTGCACTGATCCCACTGCCCGGTGTGAGGTGCCCTGCAGGGACACCTGTAGCAAGCCCACATTACTGTGGGGCTCAGGGGCCATGTCACTGTGGGTGGTTGTGACCTGCCAGAGAGATACAGATACTCAGTCCCCAGGCTCTGCGCGCAGCAGGGCACAGGAAAGAGATGTCCTTGGAGAACAAGCCAGGGACTGTCCCCAGAGCTGCTATGTGGTGAACCCAGGACAGGGTCTCTTTCTCAGGCTGATGTGCAGAGCCTCAGGTGTCCACGCACCTTCAGCCCAGCCTCCTGGGCCAGCAGCAGGGCGTTCACCAGGGTCACCTCCTTCTGTGCCACTCCAGCCAGCATGCCTGCAGCCACGGCAGGTGTCAGGTAGCTTCCAGAGTCCTGCAGGGGTGTCCCTGGTGTGCAGGAAGGAGGAAGGATAGGGTGGATGAGCCAGCAGCAGAGTGATCAGCCTAAGGCTGAAGCGGCCATCCTGGGCCTGGTGTGCCCACCCATCCATACACTCACCCACCCTTACCCCCATTCTATGCATTCATGTACCCATCCATACCCCCACTACCCCATCCTCCCATCCCTCCTCCCATCCACCCAGCCCAGTAGGTCCCATGCACCCTGTTGCACTGCCCACCCTTTGGGGTCCCTGCACTCAGGCACAGGACACAGGCAGCCCAGCTCACCTAGGGTGCAGACCTGCAAACTGCCCTGTGCTTGCCTGCCCACTGTGCGCAGCACTCTGCCCAGAGCCTTGGCCAGGGCAATCCAGGGCTTGGTCTGCGGTGCAAAAGCCTTGCTGAGAGCCTGTCCATTGACCTGCAAAGAAGAGCAGGGCAAGCACTGAGAACCCACCAGTAAGTGCACAGGGCTGCTCCCAATGCACCCATGTTTTACAGACAGGGAAACTGAGGCACAGAGGTCAGGTGCCCTGTGGGGGAACTCACTACTCCAGCCAGCCCCTTCCCTGTGGCCATGTCCACGATCTGCATGGCAATCTCCTTGCCGCAGCGGCTCTGTGCTTCCCGTGTGCTGGCACCCAGGTGTGGGCAGCTTATGACATTGGGGTGGTTCACCAGCTCGCGGTCCTTTGGAGGCTCCTGCCAACACAGACACAACTCACCATCACTCCCTGGTACCCGCCTGGGAGCCACCAGGGACATTCGCCCCCTCCCCACCTTTCAAGAAGGGGAGCTGGCTTTGGGCTGTGCCTGATCCTGGTCCCACAGGTTTGCCAGGCTGCTCTGGCTTGGGCAGAGTTAAGGTGGAGTTAAGCTGAAGCAAAGCTCAGGGAGCCCCTGTGGCCCCACTCACCTGTGTGAAGACATCAAGGGCAGCTCCGCCACACTGCCCTGAGCGTAGTGCCCGCAGCAGTGCACCCTCATCCACAATGCCGCCACGGGCACAGTTTACCACCTGCACACCACGGCGGCACTTGGCAAAGGTGCTGTCATTCAGGAGCCCTGCGGAAGGAGAGCTGTGAGCAATGCAGGGCTGCTCCAACTCCCCTTAGCCCCTCTTCATCAGCACCCACACCATACCTGTGGTGGAGGGCAGCAGTGGTGTGTGGACCGTGATGAAGTCACAGAGGGGCCAGATCTGCTCCAGCGGCAGCTGCTCCACACCAAATGTGGCCGAGATTTCGGGGGGGATGATGGGGTCATAGCCTATGGTCTGAGGCAGAGCAGGAATTTACACCTGCAGCCTGGCACAGTGCTCATGGCCAGGCCAGGGGATCCACACTCCACTTCGCTCCTCACCTTCATGCCAAAAGCCTGCATGCGGGTGGCCACCTCCCTGCCGATGCGCCCCAGCCCCAGCACTGCCAGTGTCTTCCCGTTCAGCTCCATGCCCATGTACTAGAGTGCAAGGCAGAGCATGAGAGAGTGCATCCTACATGGGCACCTACCACCCTGTGCTACTCAGGGCACTGCACCTGCCTCCTACCTTCTTACGGTCCCACTTGCCCTCCTTCATGGAGGCAGCTGCCTGCGGGATCTGCCTGAAAGGGGAGGCTGCGGTCAGCATGGGGACAGAGGGCCATGGGGAGCGCATGTGCCTCCCTGTCCTGCCCCCACACTCACCTGGCCAAGCACAGGATCATCCCACAAGTGAGCTCGGCGGCACTCAGGCTGTTCCCAGTGGGTGTGCTGGGGATGAAAAGTGGTGTCACTGGTGTACCAACCCCAGTCTGATGGGGATCTGCACCCCGTGAGAATGGAGGCCTGCAGGGTGGTGGGTGCCATGGGTGCTGAGAGCACCCTGCTGAAGCCTCCTCTGTCTCCCCAAGAGCACAGGCAGGGATGTTACTGTGCTCCTGCTCTTACTTCATGACCAGGACACCCTTCCTGGTGGCTGCCTCCACGTCCACATTGTCCACGCCTGTGCCTGCTCTGCCCACCACCTGCAGCCTCTCTGCCACCTCCAGCACATCAGCTGTGACTTTGGTGGCTGAGCGGACAATGAGCCCATCACAGTCCTGGAGGAAACAGAGTTAGAATTGTTTAGGTTGGAAGTGACCTGTAAGATCATCAAGTCCAACTGTTGACCTAATACTGCCAAATGTGTCACTCAACCATGTCCCCGGATGCCACATCTATGTATCTTCTAACTACCTCCAGGGATAGTGACTCCACCACTTCCCTGGGCAGCCTGTTTCAGGGCTTGACAACCCTTTTGGCGAAGAAATTTTTCCTAATGTCACATCTAAACTTCCTCTGGTGTAACTTTGAAGCTGCTTCCTCTTGTCTTATCGCTTATTACTTGGGAGAAGAGACCAACACCCATCTTGCCACAATGTCCTTTAGGGTAGTTGCAGCAGAGTGGGTAAGATGTCTCCCGAGCCTCCTTTTCTCCATGTTAAACAACCCCAGCTCCTTCAGACACTCCTCATACGTCTTGTTCTCCAGGCCCCTCTCCAGCTTTGCTGTTCTTCAGACGTGCTGCAGCACCTCAATGTCCTTGTAGTGAGGGGCCCAAAACTGAACACAGTATTTGAGGTGTGGCCGCACCAGTGCCGAGTATAGGGAGAGAATCGCTGCCCTGGGGCTGCCGGCCACATGGTTGCTGACACAAAACCAGACACGAGTCTAGGGTCAGGGCTAGTGGTCTCGGGAGGGTGGTGGCTTTGGGGACAGCTAGGGGCTTGGATATGCTTTGTGTGAAACCGGACCAGCTGTTGCATCAGACGGGAGGCGGGGACGAGATCCCCTGGGTGCGGGGTATCCGCTGCCAACCGGGCCAGCCAAACCCCCACTGTGCCCACCCGCACCGAGACCCACGCGTGGGTGCAGCCCAGCCGCTCTCACCTTGATCTCCCGCAGCAGCTCCTCCATGGTCAGCCCGGGCTTCTCCTGCACCCGGAGGCCGCCGGCCTGCAGGATCTCCCTGCAGCAGGGGTCCAGGCTGTCGCTGATCAGCACCTTCTGCAACTTGCCCAACGCCATGGCGGGGAACGGAACGGGACGGGACGGGACGGGACGGGGCTGGCGGCTCTCTTCGCACGCTGCCGGGAGGAGGCTGCCGCCCCTCGGCCGCGCTAAAAGGGCTGCGAGCGGGGTACGTTTTTCGGGCTCATTGGGTCCCGTCTCCATAATCCCACCTCCTTCTCCTCCCCGCCCCAGCCCGCCCGCCCCCTACCCCTCACCCCAACCTCGGAGGGAGGCGGCGGAGGGGAACGGAGCCGAGCCCCCAGCAGCCCCGGAGCAGGGGGAGGGGCTGGGGCTGTCCCAGCCTGCTGCACCCTGGCCGGGGATCGCGCACCGCGGCGGTGCCTCAGTTTCCCTGCCCCGCTCATCTCAGCCCGGCGCAGCGCTGGAGGGCAGCGCTGGTGGCAGCCACGGTGATCAGAGTGGCTCCCCCCAAACGCTGGGGGTGCCGCTGGCAGGGGACCAGCGCGGCCTTCAGCCCATGGCGAGTCCGGTCATGCCCCCCCAGGCTCGCCCAGGATTGGGGGTTTCCTGGACCGCTCAGCCCAGAGGTGGGGCAGTGCTATGGCCCCTGCCCATCCCCGACACTGCTGTTAAGCAATGAACTTGATAAGGCGCCCGGGACAGCTAGGGGCTTGGTCCGGACGCGGTCACCGGCTCCCAATGACACGGGGTGCACAGGAGCCACCCAGCAAACGCCCTCCATGAGGCAAGAGCCACATGGCCATGCCCAGTGACCTCGCGGGGGAAAGTGCTGTCCCTCAAGAGGGAATGATGTAGGGAACTCAGGGCACAGCCCGTCATGGTGCACGGTGAGGGATGGACAATGCCCACTTGCTCATGGGGTCAAACCCACACAGACCCCAGGTCCTGTCCATTGCCCACCACGTTCCATGTGCCAGAAGACGGCAACAGGGACATGATGGTGCTCTTGAGG
This sequence comes from Psilopogon haemacephalus, assembly GCA_013396835.1. Taxonomy (NCBI): domain Eukaryota; kingdom Metazoa; phylum Chordata; class Aves; order Piciformes; family Megalaimidae; genus Psilopogon; species Psilopogon haemacephalus. Next base: position 234,718 of record VWZI01019547.1, read on the forward strand.
TGAATCCTGAGGGAACTGAGCCCTTCTAAGCGGTCTTATGTGCCTCAAGCAGCAGGAATTGGACTGAACTGCCTCACGTGAGGTGACTCTCGGGGCTGTTAAACCCAGTAGAGCTGAAGTGATGGACTGGTGTAAACAGCTAGAAAGTGTCCAGGATGACTGCCCTCACTGTGGGCAGCATGGCTGAGATGGAAGAGTCTCCACCACTGTGTACACCCTGTCACTGCGTACACCTTGGTGCGATGTACACCCTGGCACTACCTATGCGTTGGTGCTACCTACAGTTTCAGCCAGGGAACAACCCTGACGCCAGAGTCCAGGGCAGCCAGCACAGGGTGAGAGATGCGGTCAAGGGCAGCAGCTGGTGAAATCTTGAAATCGACCCTCGGTGGGACCGTGTGACCCAGGGACTGGGACAGGACCCCCTCTCCACAGTCTCACTTGTGGCATGGACTGGGAACACCAATACCGTGGGACATGCTGTGAGTGCGGGACCAGTCGTGGTGGCACCCTGCCTTCTGTGAAAGCACCTCCTGGGCTTGCCCAAAGCCTCCACATATATCCATGGCCCTTCTCCCACACCTACTTGAGAGAAGGCCACTCGTGGCCAAGCCGCCGCCACCGCGGCGACGTGTCTGCCAGCTTTTCCTGGTTGGCTGGTGCCCTCTCCTGGGCAGCAGCACCAGTGCCTCAGCACCCCTACACCCTGTCCTTTCTGGGGCCCTGCTGGAATACGGGGGATGCTGGCAGAGTGATGCAGTTGGCAGGCATATCTTCCCACTCTTGGCCCTCCAAGCGAGCCAGCCATAGAGACTTGACTCCAGTCCCTGCCTGTGTCCTGAGGAAGAGGAGGAGGAGACCCCACGGCTGCCAGGGTCAGTGGTATGGGTGTCCAGAGAACAAGGGCTGTGGTGGCTGATGATCCACGAGTAGGATGGAGTGTGGGGTTATGGGGACATGGCACCCCACTGCTGACTCCATGAGCACAGGGGTCCTTGACAGGATCTGCTTGGTGGCAGGTTGGGAGGCTTCATGGGGGACAGCTGGCTGAGGGGTCAGAACAGGTGGAAAGCAGATATGCAGGGTGGAGGAGAGTGGGTCCAGGAAATGGAGAGCAGTGGAGTGAGTGCCCTGCAGAGTAGATAGAACTGGAGGAGAGGGCAGAAGCAGTAACAAGAGTGGGCTATCAAGTAGGGTAAGGAAATAGGGAGGGTCAGAGGGGACTGGGGTTATCAGAGATGGGATGGAAAGTGGCAAGAGGGTGTCAGGCTGGGATGGTAAGTGTTCAAGGGGAGTTAGGGGGCTGAGGGTGATAGGGATGTTCCAGGAAATTATGGAAGAGTAGAGAGCAAGTGAGGGTGTTTGGGGGCTGGAAGGGTACGTGAAGGACTCATGGAGTTCTAGGGATGACAAAAGGGATTAGAGATGTCACATATGGATTGAGGCATCCAAGGAAGACCAGGGTGGTAGGGAGGACTGGGGTAACTAAAGTGTCAGGATTGATTGTTGAGGGTGTCATGGGAAACCTTGTCTAATTTGAGATCTGTTTGGGTTGACTGGGAAGTTGGCAGAAGGATTTGGGGAGCAGGTAGAGGGTGGAGGGGCTAGGGATTGTTCCTGGGGAACTGGAGGGTGGGGAAAGACTGGGGCCCAGTACAGTGGGGCTGGAGGCAGTGGAGGTTTGGCGCCGGAGATGGCTGCCAAGTGCAGGGACGGAGGAGACGAATCAGGGAATGGAGAGAGGGAGCAGGGAGAGGGTCAAGGAAGGGAGCGAATGGAATGAGGGAGGGAGATCGCGAAGGAAGGATAGAGGGTCAGAGGGACAGGAAAAGAAGGAGGGACGGAGGCAGGGATGGATGAACGGTGGAGGCAGGGAAGAGGAGGAGGGGATGCAGCGGCAGGCGGAGTCGGCCGGTGCCGCAGAGACGCCTCCCCGGCGCACGCTGGGGCGACCCGGCAGCGTCTGCGGAGACCCGCTGGCTCGGCCCGGTGCCGCCCGCTGCTGCCGGTGCCCGGCCCGCTGCTGCCCGGCCCGCGGCGGCGGTTCCCAGCGGGGCAGGATGCGAGCCCCGCGGCGAAGGTGAGGAGCGCGTCCGTGCGTGCATGTGACATCCGCGGGTGCCTGTATCCGTGGATGATGCGGGTCGTGATGTTCGTGTGCCCGGGACACCCGCTGGGCCTGCGTGTGCCCACGCTGGGATGTAATGATGCCGCTGCAGTTTGAGGCCCAGGTACCAACCGGCATCAGTGCTGCCGGGATGCGGCCGGGATGCGAGTGTGCTCCCTGGGGCTGTGTAGGACCCCGTACTGCTTGTCCCAAGTCCCATCTTCATGGGCCGTGGATGTCCCCTGCCTGCTGATGGAGTCCCGCGGTCTGGCACTGCAAGTTTGGCTGTGGGGCTCACTTCCAGGTGAGCTGGTGGCTTGCTGGGCAAGCCCAGGAGAGCTGCTGGGCATCCAGGAAGTGAATCTGGAGGAGCTGCCAGGGTGCAAGAAAGGAAGAGGGGTCTCTTGTCCAGTGCCAGGGGCATGTGGGTGTTTTCTACCCTGTGCCATGGGGACCTAGGGGTGCCAAGGCAGCATGTACTGTGCCAAGGTCCTGTGGACCTGGTATGGCACTGGAACTGGTACTGGATTGTCCTCAGGGTACCAGGCAGGTAGGGTTTGCTGAAAGGTGCTGAGCCAAGGGTGCTTGGATAGAAGGTCTGTGGTTAGGGGCGTTGGCGTGGGAATCTTGACTTGCCCCATGTCTCTAGCCCCATTTCCATTCTTCCTGCTCTTTCTCTGCCTCTGCCCATCCCAAATTCTACCCTGGGCCATCAGCCACACCATTTGTCCCTGCACCCACCCACTGCTGCTGGGTTCTGGGAGCCACACAGATTGCCATACTTGTGGTGCAGCGCTGGGAACCAGCCTAACCAGGAATGTGGGTGATGCCTGACCCCAGCTCCCCCTGTCCTGCTGCCTTCAAAGGAGACCTTGTTGCCATGCCTTATGTGCGGGTGCTGGGTGGGTGGCCAAGCTGTGTGCTGTGCATACACGCCCTGACGCACAGGCAGCCACCGTGGTTGTGGCCGGCTCCACCTCCCCCGTGGTGACACTCAGCCCCTGCTGAAACATTTGTACCGACGAGTCAGTGGGGAGCCAGGCTGTGTCATGCTCGGCATCCTGGCCCCAACACTGAGATTCTGTCCTTGCCCTGGCCTTGCCCAGCCCTCACTATGACCTTTCTGCCAGCCTGGAGGCAGTAGCTAGCACCTGGAGTGGCTGTGACTGAGTATAGGGCTGGGGGCTGCCATCCAGCCTCCCGTCCATCCCTCTATCCATCTGTCTGTCCACAGAAGGTGATCCAGCAGCAGGAAGAGGTGAGTTGCATTTAGTGTGCTTCGGGGATACTGTTCTGTGGGATACTCTCATGCAGCCAATGTGCCCTGGCAGTTACCCCTATGTTCTCCCCTCTCCCTGGGGTGCTGGTGCCAGCAGATGGCCGCGGTGGCCCTGGTGTAATGCTATGGAGATGCCATGAGTCAGTGGATGCTCTGAGTCAGGGATGCGTGGCACACCTCGTGCCAGGGCTTGAAGATATATGGGGGTGGGATGCGCTGCCCAGTGGCTAGGCTGGGGGTCCTGGGGCTGTGCACCACTCTGGTTCCACACAGTGCTGGGGCCCCTGCTCCCTGCCCTGGGGTGACATGACTGGCATGAAAGGGCTCTTGTTTTCTTGCAGCCCCAGCAGCACGGCAGCAGCCTCCCCTTCACAGAAAACAAATTCCCAGTGTTGGGCACATGGACAAGGAGGGGGGAGCCCTCGTTCATCCCAGCTGGCCCTGGCTGTGGCAGAGCCCAGGGCCCCTGCTGGTCCCAGTGTCCCCATGGCCTGTCATGGGGCTCCCAGTCTAGATCCTGGGGCTGCTGGCTGGGATGTGGGAACCAATTGCTCTGTTTGCTCACCTCAGAGCCTGCGGCCAGCCATGAGCCTCAGCGTGGCCATAAGGAGCCTCCATGGTAGTGGAGCCAGAGGGATTGGTCTGCGTCATCTCTGGGTATCAGGCCTCCATGCATTGCATGTCCTGGGGTGTTGTGCTTCCTCTGGTACTGCATTCCCTTGAGTGTCACACCCCCATGTATCACTCCTCCTTGGGTATTGTACTGTGTCTCTGTAGCTATTGTGCCTCTGGGGTTTGCGTCTCCTTGGGTCTGAGGCATTTGGCTGTGATAACCTCCTTCACAGTTGTGTTTCCAGGTATTATGCTTCTGGGCATCATGCTTCCTTCAATGTTCTGTCACTGAGTATTGTTCTTCTTTGGGCATTTTGCCTGCTGGGGTATCTCATGCCTTAGGATGCTGTGCCAATGGGTACTGTGCATCTCGAGTCTTGGTGTCATGACTCCCAGGACATTTTGTCTCTGTATTGCAGCCCTGGGTATAGGTCCTCCTGAGGCATCACATGTGCCTCCCTGGGTATTGTGGTTCTGGGGACTGGGTCTCCCAGGCATCGTGCTTCTGGTTGTTGTACCTCTGTGTGTCTCTGGGAATCATGCCGCTGGGTACTGCACCTCTGATTACTGCACCTCTGGGTATTGTGCTTCTGGATATGATGCTGGTTTTGGTGCTTAGGAGGGTAGAGGGCCATGTGGGGCTAGCACTGGTGTGTTTAAAGCCATCATGCCTCAGTTTCCCCTCCTTGTTGAATTGTTGCTGCAGGAGCCATAGCACCCTGTGGCTGCCTCCCCCTGCTCCCTCCCAAAGCCACAGTGCCCTTATGTCCCCCACCTGCAAGGTGCTGGTGTGCCCAGCTCTGGACATATGGCCCCTGAGCCTTTGTCATGGTCTGTGCCACAGGAATGTGCTGTCCCGGACTGGCTGTTTGGGTTCAGCCTCATGCACGTGGGCAGGCCACCGTGCCCATTCTGGCACTGGGACACAATGCCCACCTCCCTGCTTGTAAGACCCCACGAAAAATCTGTCATGCTGAGATTGGAAAATAAATATTCTAATTTATTTTAAAGGGGAAAAAAAAAATCTCTGGGTTTTGTTGCTGTTGTTTGGTTTAGGTTTTTATTGTTAAATTTTATTTGATTTGAGGCTTGTTTTTATCTTTCTTTTAAATCATGAAATGAGTCATACGTCTCAGCTGAAAATAAACCTGATTGCAGCTGCGGTGATAGCACGGAGGCATGGGGCCCCTTAGAGAGCGGCTGGGGACAGCCCTGCCTTATGCAGCCCCTGCTGGATGCCAGTACCCAGACCCCCTCCCGGAGATGCAGGGGCTCAGGTGGCCCTGAAAGGGCTGCTAATGGGGCTGAAGTGCACCTCAGGGGCACGACCATCTGCATGGCCCCTGGGGCCTTGCGTCTGAGCACTTAGAGCAGATCCCCACACTCCCCTGTGCCCTGGGGCTGAATCGCTGCTGCCATACATGACACGGCCTTGCGCTCCTCTTCACAGGGACCCCTGCAGCAGCAGCGGCCCAGCCGTGCTCCGCGGAGCCAGCTGCATGGCGGGTAAGACACCCTGACAGCCTCCTGGTCCCCTGCCGAGGGTGATGTGCTGCTGCTTAGCACCCCAGCAGCATGCATTACCCCAGGCGACAGCCAGCGGCTCCCCGGGCCCCGAGGTGTCCCGGTGTCCCTCCCGGTGACATCTCTGAGGCAGCAGGTGTGCGGAGCTTTACTATTCTGACTGCTACTCGCCCTTGCTCTCTCCCAGCATCCCAAGATAGTCCGTGGGGTGAGGGCGACGAAGACTCTGTGCCGCCCAGGCCAGGAGGGTCCCATGGCCCCCGAGGAGCTCACCCTGGCCCCTTTGCGCAGACTTGTCTGCCCCGGGACCTGGAGATGGGTCCCCTTGCCCAGACACAGACCTTGCGGGATTTCGAGCAGGTGAGGACCCTTTCTATGGCACCTTCAGGACCCACCCCCAGCAACGCTGGGTGCTTGCAGGACACATGTCGGACTCCCTGGGTGCCCGAGCGGGGTGCAGAAGGCAGGAGGGGGACGTGGGGCAGGCAGCAAGGAGACGGGGAGTGGGGTCTCTCCCCCCGGCCCGGGCACCGCGCTCCCCCTCCCGGCTGAGGCGTGCGGGGGCTGCCGAGGCTCGGGTTTCACCGCCCGCCCGGCCCTGCTCCGCCGATTCCTCAAATAGCTCCGGGAGGCGAGAAAAANGCAAGGGGCCGCGGCGGGGCCGGCGACGGGAGCCGCAGGACAGGCAGGGACCCTGGACAGTGTGGCCAGCGGCACCATGTGAGGGGTGCCGGGATGCCCCCCCCATGGAGCTCCGGCCATGGCTAACGGGTACCGCACGCTCTCCCAGCACCTCAACGACCTCAAGAAGGAGAATTTCAGCCTCAAGCTCCGCATCTACTTTCTGGAAGAGCGCGTCCAGCAGAAGGGCGAGGGCAGCCGGGATGATGTCTACCGGCGGGTGAGTGCCCGCGGGAGACAGAGAAGGGTGCCTGGGGACGATTTCCCTCCCAGTGCTGGGAGGGGATGGGACCAAAGGAGTGCTACCAGTGGGGATGCCAGGGAGGACATCGGGCATGGCACTGGTGCTGGGGTAGCTGCTGCACAGGAGTTTACTTACCCCTTGCTACCTTTGGCAGGAGTGGGAAGGGAGTCGGGGGAGGGGGTTTGCAGCCCAGTGGGGTGCCTGGAATTGGTGGCAGTGCCAGTTTGGGTGCTCACAGATAGAATGGGTACACATCTTCCCAGTGCTGGTGGGCTAAAATACCACCCGTGCCACTCAGTGCCAGGAGCACCCAAAGCCCTGCTGTGAGTTGGGAGACACTGTGTCACTCTGATGCATTCCTGTGGGCAGTATTGTTGGGGGGTCTGGGCAAGGATGGGGACATCCTACCCCTCCCTTCTGCCCCACAGAACATCGAGCTTAAGGTGGAAGTGGAGAGCCTGAAGCGAGAGCTGCAGGAGAAGCAACAAGCCCTAGACAATAAATGGTGAGTGGGGCTGGCCAAGCCTCTTGCCCCAGGGTGAATCAGGCACCTACACACTGTTCATAGCACTTGCTGGGGGACTGGGGACGGGAGTTATTTGCCTGCACCCTGCCCACAGCAGGCAGCAGAGGGGTTTGCAGTGGGGCTGGGCATCTGCAAGGCTCCTCTTACAGTCTTGGTGCCAGCCAAAAATAAAGGGCAGCACCTGTTTGGTGGGGGAGGGCAGTAGTGTGCTCAGAGCTCATGGCATGGGTGTCCCACAGCAGGGCACCACTGGGCAGAGGGGCTAAGGGCGCAACAGGCAGGAAGGCATTGATTTTGGGAGCGTACGGGGGCTGCTTTGGTGGTCCAGAACCTGAGCATGACCTAGTGCAATCAGAGGATACATGTCCTCAGGGCAGCGTTGCTGTGAGGTTACAGTATGCCCAGCCTCGAGGTCTTGCAGAAATAACACCTATGACATGGGGGAAACTGGGCTGTGGCCACCCGCTCTCACTCCAGCTGGTTTAAGGTGGTGGGAGGCCATGCTGTGCCATGTCATGTGCCATGCCATGCTGTGGTGTGCTGTGCCATATCATGCAGTGCTATCCCATGTCATGTGAGATGCAGTACCCTGCTGTGGCGCGCTGTGCTGTGCTATACCATGCTGTGCCATGCCGTGCTATGTAATGCTATGCCATACCATGCCATGTTGTGCCTGGCAGGGTGGCTGCAGGGAACCAGACAACCCACAGCCAGGCAGCTCTCCTGCAGCAGTATGAAGAGCGGCAGCAGGAGTCAGAACATGTCTACAAGCTCCTGGAGAACAAGATCCAGCTCCTGCAGGAGGTGAGCTCAGGGCAGTGGGGGCTGAAGAGGGCTGGGGACTGGTGCCTGTGTGCTCATCCCCACTGCCGTGCAGGAGGCCAGGCTGGCACGGAATGAGGCCGAGCAGGCCACAGCACTGGCCAGAGCCGAGGCAGAGCGGTGTCGGGAACTGATGGGGAAGCTGAAGGAAGCTGCAAGGGTGAAGAAGGAGGACAGGGATGATGACAACTGCGCTGCCGTGGCCCAGAGGTGGGTGCCCAGGACCTGTCCTCTCTATGCTGCCAGTCTGTGCCCTATTCTGGTCCTTGGGGGTCACCAGTGGGCTGGTGCTGTGTGGGGCTGTGGACAGCCAGGGTGGTGGAACTTAAAGGGATCAAGTTAAGGGGAGAAAGCTGGCCTGTTGTGGGAAGAGGGACCGGCTCGGAGCATGCTCTGGTTTGTTCCATAGATTACCCCTCCCCTCCCCACCCAGGCTGTCCCCATTGCCATCCTGGGTCCATCCCAGTGACTGAGCATCCCTTGCCCTTGCCTCCTTCTCAGGAATGTTGAAGAGCTGACCCAAGAGCTGTCTGCCAGCAAGCAGCTTGTGGAAACACTGTCAGCTGAGAAGCGTGAGCTGCAGCAGCGCCTGGAAGAGCCCTTGGCCATCAGGGTGCAGGTAGGTGGACAAGTGTGTGGGGAGTCTATCCTGGCACCCCAGGAAGCTGCACCTGCACAGGCCTCAGCTGGCACGTGTCACCCCTGTCCCCTTCTGGGACTGTGGCCATTGCTGTGTCATATCCAGCCTGCCACCATTAGGTGTTTGTGTAGCGCTGCCATGGTGCTGGGGTGGGAGCATGGAGACTGGGAAGACTTGGTGAAGAAGAGTCCTGTGCAGTCCTTCTGGGGATGTTGGTGCTGCCTGTGCCCATCTGTCATTTAAATCCCAGGTCTTAAAATACCTCCAGCAGCCTGGAACTGTGCCAGGTGGGATTCTGGGGCTGTGAGGGATCAGAGCAGCATGCTCCTGGCAGCTGTGTGTCTCTACCCATGCTGCGTGTTGGTGGCCCAGAGCTGTCCCCAGCAGCCTTGGGCCATCGGTGTGATGGTCTGGCTGGGGAACTGTGGTGTGTGCCCACTGGGTGCCATGGGGTGCAGTGCGGGTACTTGAACTGGTGTGTGGGCGCTGGTGACCTCGGCTGCGGGGACATGCCCCTCCAGCACCGCCTGCTGCGGCTGAGCACTGGGACTGGCATTGGGACTTGGCACTGTCACTGGTGGGGGACACTGTCACTAGGGATGGGCACTGGACCCGGTTATTGGCACTGGCATTAGGACTATAACGTAGCGCTGGCACTGGGGTGGGGTCCGGGCACTGCCACCGGGAACACTACCGATGGGAGGTGCCGGCATTTGCGCTGGCCTCTGGCACCGACCACGGCTGTCGCTGACGCCGGCACTGCCGCAGCAACTCGGGAGCCCGGGGCGGGCCGCGGCAGGCACTGCGCATGCGTAACTCCGCCGTGGCGACTACGAGTCCCGGCAGCACCGCGGCTGCCGCGCATGCGTCAGGGGCCGGCGCCCGCCGCCATCTTGAAATCTGAGCCAGAAGCCGGGCGCCGCCGTGGCAGGAGCATCCTCGGCAGCGGGCAGCGGCGGGGCCTGTAGGGTAGGGGGCAGCCTGGGGTGAGGGGCAGCCCCGGGGCAGGAGAGAGTGGACAGCCTCCGAGTTGGGGAATTTGTAGGGAGAGGCGGGTGGGAAGCGGGGTGCAACCCGGGTGCAAGCCTGGGCTGAGATGTGAAGGAGATGTTGTAGGGTGGGATGTTCCTGTAGCACCAGGAGTCCCGGTGTGGCACCCTCCCGACAAAACGGTGAAGATTGGTGGGGTGAGAAATGCTAGCGGGCTCAGGGCTTGAGGGAGCCGGACCCTGGAAGATGTGCTGAGGGAGCATTAGATGCCACAGGAAGGTCTTTCGGGAACCCCCTGAATTAGATTTGGGTGCTGGTGGGGAGGGGGGATGAAGGAAACCTGCCGAATCTGTGCCCGAGAGCTGTGCGGTAACCAGCGGCGATGGATCTTCCACACGGCGGCCAAGCTGAACCTTCAGGTGCTGCTCTCCCACGTCCTGGGCAGGGAGCTGTGCCGGGATGGCAAATCCGAGTTTGCTTGCAGCAAGTGTGCCTTCATGCTGGACCGCATCTACAGGTTCGACACCGTCATTGCGCGCATCGAAGCCCTCTCCATCGAGCGCCTGCAGAAGCTGCTGCTGGAGAAAGACCGCCTCAAGTTCTGCATTGCAAGCATGTACCGCAGGAACAACGAAGACTTTAGCGCAGATGACAGAGCTGGAGATGGGACCGTGGACCTTTCTAACCTGCCCGACGTGCGGTATGCTGCCCTTCTTCAGGAGGACTTTGCTTATTCTGGGTACGAGTATTGGACCGATCAAGAAGAGCACAGCTTGGAGTCACACAGCTGCCATGCTTTGGAGGGACCGAGTAATCGCCCACGGCGCTGCCGTGGCTGTGCCGCGCTGCGGGTGGCTGATGCTGACTACGAAGCAATCTGCAAAGTGCCGCGAAAGGTGGCCAGAAGCATCTCCTGCGGGTTGTCCAGTCGGTGGTCAGTCAGCATAGGCAACGAGGAGTCGTCCGTGTGTGACCTGGCAGAGTCCGCCACTGCCAGAGTGCCAGTGGATGGGGAGAGCATGGAGGAAGGCACACCTGTGTCCTCTGTTGAGTCCCTGGACACGACTGTGGAGACGAGCACTCCACAGCAGAAAGACGAAGATGGAGATAAGGGAGCGAAAGGGAATGGGAAATGTGATGATTTTTCGGATGACCGCGTGACCCCAAGCTCTTCACTGAGTGGCAACAGGCTGGAGCTGGCCCTCAGTTTGATCAAGAGTCTGGACTACAAACCCCTTCAAAGCCCCCGAGGCAGCAGGCTACCTATTCTTGTGAAGTCCAGCTTGCCTCCTCCCCAGCTCAGCCGTGACTTGGCAGATGGCAGCGCTTCTGCTGGCTTAGCGTGTTCTGGTTCTGCCTTCCTGAATGCAGACAGAAAATCCTTTTCCAGAGCTCCTTTGGGTCTTTCCCTGGAGATTTCTGAACTGCAGGAGCTGTGGGATGACCTATGTGAAGATTATATGCCACTGCGGGTGCAGGTAGAGGTCATAGTGATGCCGTTCGAGTGAGCAGCGTCCCTGTGGCTCGACACAGAGCCCACTGGGGATGGTTCTGTGCTGAGATAATACAGATAGCCACGTGTCGCTGAACCCAGGGCTAAGAATAGGCAGCTTGGTCCTTTTCAGTTGTGCTGCCACTGTCTTCTGTCATTCTCCTGTCTTCTGTTTCCTCCTTGTGTTCTGGTAAATTAACCTTTCCCCCCTCTCTGTCACTCCTCCCTGTCAATGTAGCCTGCTAGATGGGTCAAACCTCTTCACGTGCTTTGTTGTTTTTTTCTGCTGAGAAAACACCAGTTTGTCTTCAGCTTTCTCTTTAAGGAGTCTGTGTGACTTTTATCCACAACCAAAGAGAGTGTTTGAAGCTTCTGGGCATGTGTTTTGCAGCAAAAGTGTTTTCTTTGTGCCTGAGTAATGGTTCGGTGTCAGGAACGGCTGCCTCCGGAGCCCTGCCTCTGAAGATCAGGCCTCCAACCTGCCTGACCTGCAGATCTGTGTAGGGATCCGTGGCACATGCCCTGAGGAAAAGGTGTTTTCCTCGCAGGTGGATTTGTGCCAGAGGATGACTTTAGGGTTGGTATTCTAGATAATTGGTTTATTTTCTCATCCTTTGATGAGATTTGTCCATTAGTGACAGGTGTTGCTGAGGGGTGATGAAAGGTCCTACTTCCACACGACTTCCTGGTGCTGTTGTCTGCCTTGGTGGTTGTCCTCAGGTAGCTCCGGATTGTCTCTGTTCTGCTGACTTTAATGAAGTCTTCCTTACTACGCAGTTAAAAAGCTGAACTTGTAGCTCATTTCTACTTCTCTTGGTGAATAGAAGGCCTCAATCAGTTTCAATTCGGGAATATCCATGTCAGCCTAATTGCATTCCCATTAGCAGCCTTAAGTGCTGTCTAATGCTCTAGGTGGCCCAAGGGATTAGAAAAATGCTTGTTTATTACTATGGCAACGCTGGCTGTGCTGAATTACACGTCCTATTCAGCCCATGCTGCTCCCAGTCCCATCTGCTCGGGCGTTTCCCTGAGCTGTGTGCTCAAGAAGTGATGTGAGGGAGGAATGCAGGAAAACGAATTTTCATCTGGTGCACAAAGGCACTGTGCTGGCAGCCATCAGCTGAAGATGTGAAGCAGGGCGTGGATGCTCCTCCTTGCAGTCTGTGGCACTTGCTACCGGTTTTGCCTGCCAGGGATATACTTGCAGCACAAAAATAGGCTTTCTCCTACGAGAACATGGCTTAGTCAATGTGACGTGTTTTCAGCTTGGCTCCATGTCACACACTGCCATCCTTGTTTGGGGTCTGTGTTTGAAGAGTTTCACCAGCCTCTGATGTCTGACTGTCCCTGCCAGAAATTCATCCCGCAGGTTTTCTCACTGCCTATTTCTTGCTGTGGCAGCTGCAGGTGTGGCTTTCAGTGCAGACTGTGGCAGCAGGGGGAAAGGGATTTATCCTTTGGATGGCTTTAACAGTAAAAATGAGAAGTCTGATGCAACTAACACACTGCCTAGTTCTTGTATAAATTATTTTTCTTTCTCTTTCTACAAGAAACAGTTTTTCTGTCCAGTGATTCATATGCATAAATCCTTACCTGGTAACTTCAAAGGGTATATAGGCTATGTAGGACCACAGTTCCATTACTGCTCCGGGGGAACTGCGCTTCCATGACGTTTCCTGCAGTAAGCTACAACAATCAAGAGCAATCTGGTGTCAGGGTGTGTGACTTTGTAGGTACTGTCGCCTTGGATATCTTCTGGAACCAACAATCCACTTTCTTCACCAGCACAGCCCCAGGACAATGCCACCAAAGCAAGCCTTTGTCAGATGTGTTCTTGCAGCTGCCTGTGCTGGCAGTGAGGGAACTGTTGCCCTTCTGACAGCTAATCTTCTTACTCACTCTTCTAGGCAGATGTGAGCTTGGCAGGCTTGGATAATGCAGTGATTTTTTTTTTTTTTAAAGAAGTCTTCTGTTTAGGGTAGTGTCTGCTGACACTGCTGGGGCTGCACTGAGGAGAGAGTGTCAGTAAATTGTTGATGTAGGAGAAACTGGTGGGGAGCTGTGCTGCTGACATGGCTGCCATGCAGCAGGACGAGGGAGGCAGTGAGTGCTCTGGGACTTTGGACTCTAGAGCTGGCTCTGCCTTTCCCTTCCCTGCACTTAGCTCCTTGCAGACTTTCTGCTTATTTTTCTTTGAATGAAAATTGTGAGGAAGCTTTTTCCTCTTTGTTTTCATTTCATCAGCTTTATTTAAAAATAGCTGCTTGTGACAGGTTCCAGCAGCTCTCCCTGTCTGATCCAAAGCCCTTTTGGCCACACAAACTTGAAGTTACTTGCTGTGACTGTTTAGCTTTTCACTAAAATCTTAACAAACCATTAAGGTAACGGGAAGCTTTGCTTCTGTATGTGAGAGGCAATGTGCAGGCCTGGGGGAGTTTCCCTGTGCTGCCTGACTTTCCCAGGGTCAGCAGTTCTGTGGCTGCCGAGGATGAGGATTCAGTCTGACAAGGCTAATCACAGTTGGCTGTTGTTCTCCCAGTGCTGTGCTTCCTGGAGCTGGTGCTTCTGTGTGCACTCTGAAAAGCTCTGCCATGCTCTTGTACCGTCTGTGCTGCAATCCCACACTTGCCAGGGCTTCCACTTAAAGCTGACACCAGCACAATGGATCTGGGATCACTGATGGTGTTCAGGAATACTTACTGAGTCCTGTGGGGGCTGGGGTCGATAGCTGGGTTCGAGTGCTGCTCTAAGGAGTTAGCAGCTTGCTAGGTGGAAAGCAGCAAAATACTGAGAAAGGACAACAAGGGATTAGTGTGTGCTCAGGAAGCAGGGTCTGGCAGGCCACGTGTTGGAAAATAGGCTGCTTCTACTCTCAATGAAAGGCTGTATGTTATGAAGCAAATCTCAGCTGTAGCACTGAGTTTGCTGTGGTTTGTGGAGCTGCAGGGTGCTGCACTCACTGGAGCATCTGGAGCAGGGGGAGCCATGAAGGACAGCCCAAAGAATCACAAGTGGGGAGGGGTTCAAAGCAGGCAGTGACTGCTAAGTCATGACAGGAGGAAAGGATTGAAGGCTGTGGGTTTGATTAAGACAAAGAAGCTTGGCAGAACATGGGAAGAAGGATTTTGTTTCAGTGTTGGTTTTGCAGCTTTTTGAAGCTGCCAGCAGGGCACATGGGAAGGAGGGGAGATTTCAGGGATGTGACTTTGGTGTGGGGAGCAGATCCACCATCAGCCTACAGATAGTGGTTGGAGCTAGACAAGCTGTTGGGTTCACAGTGCAGGAGTGAGGAGAAAAAGGGCAGCAGGGCATTTCTGGTAGGTCCAGACAGAGGGTTGCTGGGTGCCAGCCTACGGTCCAGGTGAAGGGAGGCACAGGCAGCATGACCTCTTTGAGACAAAAAAAACACCGTGGGGCATGTTTAAACCCATGCTGCAAGGCCCGTGAGGGCTGACAGCAAAATCAAAGCCAGTGCAAGACTTGAACCATTTCTCTCTCTTTATTTTCCTTCTGCCCCCCACAGAATCTGCAAGATGAACAACATCAGCTGGCTCCAGGTGACCGTGCAGCAGGGCAGCATGTGTCTGATCAGCGTGCTGCAGAGCTGCAGGGCAAAATCCAGCAATTTGAAGCTGCCAACAAGGTATTTGTGAACAGCAAATTCAGTGCCTAATGAGTCTGATGAAGTCAATATTGGAAGGTGCCTTCAAGCCTGGCCAGAGGCAGGCATCTGGACCTCTTTCTCAGCGAGGGTGTGCACTGATGCATGATTTCAGTGCTGTTGTCTGGTAGCTTGAGTTAAAAGCATTTGCTTCTTTCTGCAGCTGGGCTGTGTACGTTTTTTGTGGTTTATTTTTGCAAACTGTTATTTTGGAAGAACTTCCCACTTGTCTGGTGAGCCTTCTGGGAGCTGATGAAGAATTGATGCACAGGGCTGTTTCCCTGTCTCTTGGATTTGCATGAGCTCTGCCTAGTGCAGGGGAGAAGGGCACCTGCCTTTTGAGACAGCTGCTTTTATTTTCCAAGCAGTAAGAGGTCCTCTTTTCATTTCAGTTTAAAGGCTTTCTTAGGAAAGAAACATGCATCTCAGTTGTCTTGAGGCAGATCCAGTTTAACACGTTGTAAGGTGTAGATGTGCTTGAACACTGAAGTAAATTATACTCACTGGAAAGACAGTGGTCAAATGGGAAAAAAAAAACAAACAAAAAAACCCCAAACGTTGAGATGTGATCTTTATTTAAACCTGAGGACAGCTGGAAGCTATTGGATCTGCCTGGATCATAAAAGATCATAAAGAAGCCCGAGGCCCAGAAAATGGAGTTGGAAGTGTCTAAACAGGTTAGGGGGAGTGTCTCTCAGAGAAGAGATAGCGTGACAGGTGTGCAAACTAATGAGCAATAAGAGGAAATCGTGTGGCAGCACCAGCTCCTTAAGAAACAGGTTTGAGTAAGTCTGGAGGAAGATGCCTATCATCTGAGATCAAGAACACCAACATGCAGCAGCTTTAGAAATGCTGAGAAGCAGTTGCTTAAGTACACGACGTGCATTGAATCATGAATGTGATGGTGAAAGCAGACAACTGTCCTAAAACTGTTTGTGGTAGTAGCCTCTTTTTGGTGACACTGTCAGAGGCAAAAGTTTCTCAGGTTGTAAAGCAGCCATGAAGACTTACAACACATTCCACTTTGCTTTGCAGTGTGCTGTTGGCAGCCTAGCCCCGGCTGGACTCTTTGGTGGTTGTTTTTTGGTTTTTTGGGTGTGGGTTTGTTTTTTTTTTTTGTGGTTTTTGTTGAGGTAAAAAAGCCACTTATCCGATTGAATGGGAGTTGCTTAGACCAAGAGTAACTGGGTAATCAAAGAAGACAGAAAGAGCTGAAAAATTGTAAAGGGGCAGCTGCAATGCTCTGGAGTACCTCAGAATCAAAGGGGACAGTTTCTAGAATGTGTAGCTTTTAGGGATCTCTTGAGAGGTTTGAGGGCTGAACCAACCTCTTCTTTTTGTTCCATTATGAGGAAAATGCTAGAAACTGGATAAGCCTGTGGGCAGTCCAAGCAAGATTCCTCTGAAGTATATGTGAAAGGCAGTATGATATGTGAACCCAAGCCTGGAACCTGCACCCTGCATGAGGGCTGCATTGGAGGGGTCAGAAGCATTGCAGCAGTATGTGGAGGCATTGAAGGGTTTGTTTACTCACCTGTCTCCACCCAGCTCAAACAGTATTTACAGACTTAAGAGTGAGCCACGTTGACCTTGATCTGGTGAACACCTGGGCTGTACAGATTGGAGTAAGGAATGGAGTCCTGAAGGTGTTTATTTAAAGCATTAGGCAGGATTTAAAAGCCAACATATTTCTGTCTTCAGTTGTTACAGGATAAGCTGAATGAGTTGAATTTTGAATTAAAATCTGTCCAAGAAACATCGCAGAGGCAAGATCGTACAATCCAGAGTCTGAATGAGGCCCTGAAGAGCAAAGAGAGTAAGGTAATAGTTTTGGGGGGATGGGTTGCTGCTCACCAAAAAGTCTGTTAGCCCTGGTGACAGTGTCTGGAAAAGAATGCTGAAACCATTGCTGGGCACGTTAAAGTTCTTGCAAAGCGCTTACTGTCATGCATTGCTGGCAATTGCTGTAAGGCATGCTGCAGGCTCGGGCTGGCAGGGTTTGTGCTTGGTCTGTTGATGGCTGGGCTTTGTATCCTTTGACTCACAGACAGAGGAGCTTTACCATATCATCGAAGGGCAGAATGAGACAATGGCCAAGCTGCGAAGCATGTTACACAGAAGCCATCTGGGGCAGTTGCAGGTGCGTCCCTGGAAAGCCTCAAATGCACAAAATTTTGTCCTGTAGAGATCTTGGGGTTGAAATCTCTCTAAGGAAGTGAATCTTTAAGTTTCTCTGCTTCTCACTCTTGTTAGATGTCAGAGAGTCCACTCTCATCCCAGGAGCAGCAAATGTCACTGCTAGATCTTCAGAACACACTTTTCTACACCAAACTGGAGGTACAGAAGCTTAAAAGAGCTCAGAGCCAGAAAGAACATCAACTAGCTGAAGCCAAGAGAGCAACTCAGCTCTTGAAGACCATGATGCATGAGGAAGAGCAGCAGAAAGAGGCAACTTGGAAGCACAACCAGGTACTTCACTCCCATTCACCATTTCTGCCTACACCACATTGGTTAACCCCTTGTCACATGTGCCAGGGAGGATCCTCCAGTCTCTTAATCTTTCTATCTGAGAATTTAGAAATCAGCAAAGACACTTGATCAGTGGATATGTTCTCACTGGCATGTTTTTGGCTGGTGCAAATATCCCATCTGGTATTGCAGTGTTACAAAATTAATGTCTGCTGCTGCACAGGTTAGCTGTAGTTCACTGTGAAGGGGTTTAGTGGAGGAATACCCCAGGGAGTGAAACAAATTCAAAACTTCTTCACCATGGATATGATATGAAAGCTGTAGTACTGCAGAGCATCTTTTGCTGTCCCCACAGCCCTTGTTGCTCTTGATTTCTTCAAACTGGCCTGCTGTTCACAGGTCTGCTAACGACTGACTGCCAAAGTATGTACTTTTCCCTCACAGGAGCTGCGTGCTGTGGTACAGCAGCTGCAGGCAGAGCTGCAGGATAAGGCTCAGCAGCTCCAAACTGTGGAGTGGGAGAAGTGCCATGAGCTGCAGGCCCAGGAGCAGAGAGTTCAGCGTTTGAGTCATCATTTGGCTCGTAAGGAACAGCTTCTGCAGGTGAGATGCTGAAATACTCAAGTTGAGCATAAAAAGCCAGGACCTCTGCTCCTCCTTTGGTATTTGATCATGCACAAGTCAGTCTATACCTTTTTGTGCATGCCCTTTGAGAAGAGGAAAGGGAGAGATATGCTTCTGGGCTCTTAAGATGAGGAAAAAGGTGCAGGTATATGAGCACCTTAGCTCAGAGCAATGCCTGGTGAACCCTGGCTGGAACTAGTCAACCAGCTCTGGGTGCTGAGACTCTGCCACTCTTTAACGTGGGAGTAGAGCAAGTGTAGGGTGGAGGTAGTTAGCCGTAATTCTCTGGGGGTTTCTGGACTGACAGCTGTAATAGAGGGGTGTGTTGGTGTGATCTCTAGGAATCCAGGGAGCTTTTGCAGTGCCAGCAAAGCTTGGACAAGAGCCCTGCAGCCATGAACACCATGTTGGAGAAACTGCAGCAGCGAGTGAGCGACAGGGATGCTGCTCTGGAGGTGAGCACAATCTACTTGTGATGTCTTGTTTTACCCTAGTGGTGACCATGGCTTCTACCTGCTCTTCATGCCTCAGCCTTCCAGAGGAGTCCTCTGAAAGGAAGTGCTGAGCTGTCCCCCATGGTGAGTGATGGACTGCAGAGCCCTACTACTCCTTTTTGAACAATCACCCTTTCTCACCCTAGCGAGCAGTAGATGAGAAGTTCTGTGCCCTGGAGAAGAAGGAGCAAGAGCTGCAGCAGCTCCGTCTCTCAGTAAGGGAGCGTGGAAGTGACCTGGAGAGACTGCGCAATGTCCTGTCCAGCAATGAGGCCACCATTCACGTGAGTGCTTGTACCTGACCATGGGACTTCAGCCTGGCTGTGGTGTGGTGCTAGACAAAGCTTCCTGTGAATGCTCTGGTTGTCTCTGGGGAGACCAGCTGCAGGGGGCTGGCCTTGTGCACAGGGTAGGTTCCTGGGTCACTCACGTTTCTGGGCTGGATGCAGAGGTGAGTTTGATGTCTGGAGGGTGAATCTGTATGACTCCATTAGCAGAAGATACTGGTATGTCCAGTTGTGCTTACTACTTCAGGATAAAGTCTCTGTCCCTGGTTGAACTGTATCTGTTGTGGTCCACAGAGCCTGGAGAGCCTCCTGAAAGCCAAAACCCTGGAACTAGAGCAGGTCTCAGCAACCTGCCAAAACCTCCGCTGGCTCAAGGAGGAGAGTGAAGCCAAATCCTGCAGCAGACAGAAGGAGCAGGAGGGGATCATCCAGCAGCTGCAGACCTGCCTGCATGACAGGAATAAGGAAGTGGAGGTGAGACCTTAGCTTGGCTTCCCGAGAGTTCATCTAGTTTGTCTGCAGAGAGAGAGGTCTCAAACCAGAGCATCTTGACTGCTTGCCTCTGAGTAGGGCACCTGAAGCTGTGCTGAGGGCTTTGGAAGCTGGCTGTGACTACCTCTGCTTGCTGAGGTGTACTGCTGTCTCGGCCACACCCAGGGTGAAGAGCTGTTTGTTCTTGAACGGCTTGTAGGTTAACAGCAGTACTCTTTGTCCATCTCCTCCCTCCTTGTTCAGGAGCTCACAGCAACTCTGCTGTGCAAGCTGGAACCAGGACAGAGTGAGGTAACGCAGGAGCTGTGCTTGCGCCTCCAGCACAAGGAGAAAATGCTGCAGGATCTCCTCAGTGACAAGAACCGTCAGACTATGGAGCATGATGCTGAAATCCGGGAGCTACTGCAGGCTTTGAGCACCAAGGAGCAGCAGAGCAGAGTGAGTTATGTGCAGTGCTGCAGCAGGGGGCCTGGGGTGCATGGCTCTGTTCTTGGGTTAAAATAAAGAAGTGCTCTAGCTGGTGGACCTGCTCAGCAAAACCACCGCTTTCTGGGTTGGTCTCAACCCATCACATGGGAGCAGTTACGAAGCAGCAGCTCTTAAAATCATGGAATTGTTTTGGTATGAAGAGACCTGAAGATTGAGTCCAACTCTCAACCCAATATCACCATGGCCAATAAACTTTATCCTGATGTCTACATGTTTTTTGAATGCTTCGAGGGATGGTAAATTCACCACCTCCTTGGGCAGCTTTTTCCAATATCTGAGCACTCTTTCGACAAAGTTTTGCCTAATATCCTGTCTAAACCTTCCCTGGCACAACTTGAAGTCATTTCCTCTTGTCCAGTCACTTGATACTAGGGAGAAGAGACCAACACCCACCTCACTTACAACATCCTTTCAGGTAGTTGTAGAAAGCAACTGTAAATGTATTGAAGTGTCAGGCCCCTGTTACGAAGTGGACTAGGCAGTGTTTGTGTGTGGTGGGGAAGGAGATGCAGATTGTCCTAGATATCCATGCTCATGAGCTTGGGGCAGCAGAGGGGCTGTGAGGGCATTGGTGCTTCACATGAATGCTACCAGACCAGACAGGAATATTGAGCTCCTTCCTGTGTAGCACAGAAGCCTGAGGAAGCTCTGCTCATTGCTTCTTACCTTACACAGTAGTCAGACTAGTGTATGGTCCTGGCCACATAAATGCTACTTACTGAGGTACAGTTCCCACTTCCTACTCTGGCTACTTTTGCATAGTAGGGGACTGAAAGCCCAAGCACTGCTTCCTCCTCCTTTGTCCTCTGTCATTCTCCTGGTGTGAATGGGGTGAGAGAAATTGAGAAGCTTATTCCTCTGTAGGTAGACAGGCTGAGTCTTGCTGCAGCCATCTGACAAGTATTGATGGGAGGGCTGTAGTGGAGTCATAGGGAGCAGCCAGGAGCTGGTCCCAGGCTGCTTTGCAGGACACTTCTAGGCTCAAGTGACAGATAAATATTGAGAAGATTTCACTTAGTCTCTAAGGAAGGTGAGGGACAGGGCTCCTACCCCTATTCACAGCTCTGCCTTCCTTTGTTTTTCTGGCTTAATCAGGTGGCTGCTGAGAAGATGGCACAAGCTCTGGCTGAGAGGAGCTGTGAGTTACAACTCCTTCGCCAGCAAGTGTTGGGGAAGGAGCCTGTTGGGACCCAGTCATCTGGTGGCAGGCTGTTGAAGCAGGATGAACAGCCCGTACAAGTAAGAATTATGCACTGTGTTTATCTGCCTGTGGCTTTAAGGCTCCAGAGAGAACTGATTTCCACAGAAGGAAATGGGAGAGAGCAGAGCACCACAGAGAATGATAGAAATGGAAATGGGATTAGAGAGGAGACTTACTATAGGAGGAGAAAAGAAACTGGAGAGCAGAAATGCTGCCTGGATGTCCTGATCTTGATTCCACCAGCCTTTGTCACTCACTGTCTCCTTTGGTTTTGATCAGGCAGTATTTGAGTCCTCAGGGCACATGAGAATATGAAAGAAATTCCCCCTCTGACCTTCCCGCATTGACCCAGTCCTTCCTTGGGCTGGGCTGCCTTGCTGTATTGTAATCCGCTCCCTGACATTGTCACATTCTGGAAGGGACAAGAGAGCTAATTTTAGATCCCACTAATTCTTGGCAGAGCCTACTGGCTGTTTGCTGTCTCTTCCACAATTGGAGTTGGTTATTTTTAAAACAGCTTTACTAAAAACCCCTCCAAGGCTGAACACAACTCGGAGGCTACCCAGGCCACCTCCTGCTTGAGCAGCTGTTAATGGTTTGTTGGTGAGCTGACATGTCAAATGTTTTTAGGCAGCTGTAAACAGGTTGCTCATTTCTATTCCTAGGATCAAAGTGAGCTCTGGAGACTCCTAGGGATGTGTATATGGACCAAGCTCTGTGTTTTTCTTCCTGCATGGTCCCTCTGAGCCACATCCTTGGATTAAGATTTAGATCTTTGTAGAGTCTCAGTTAAAAGATGAGCTTGTTGCAGCTGAGTGAATCCCTGTAATCTCTTAATGAAGACAGCCACTGCCAGCGACCTCCCCAAGTGCCAAACAAGGCCAGCATCCTTTTGCCCACATATACAGCTTCTAGGTTTGGTGCAATTGCTTTGTTCCCACTGCCTGGCTAGATCCTCTTCCTTGGTTTCTCACATTTCAGAGACATCCACAAAGGAGACAGCAGCTTTGCTGCAATCATAGAATGCACTGGGTTGGAAGTGATTTCTACAGGTCATTTAGTCTCATTCCCCTGCAGTAAGCAGGGAGATCTTTAACTAGATCAAGTTGCTCATAGCCCTGTCAAGCCTAACCTTGAATGTCTCTAGGCATGGGGTCTCCGCTACATCCCTGAGCAACCTGTTCCAGTGTTCCACCACCTTTCTAATAAAGAATGTCTTCCTAATGTCCAATCAAGAGCTATCCTGCTTTAGTTTAAAGCCATTTCCCAGAGCTGTGGGGAAGCTGCGGGTGCTGGGTTCCTCATAGGGATGTGAACTTGGAGACTTTTGTGTTTTCAGGAAATACTCCAAAGAGCTTGTGGAGCTACAGCCGTTTCCAAACCCCCACAAGGGGACAGCAGCTGCGGGACAGAGGGAGGTGAGTGGGGTGACAGCTTGTTTCAGGATCCTCAAGCATAAACGGCACTTTTTACTGTGGAGGAACTATGGTCACACAAAACTGTGAGAGAGTAAAGAGTTCTGAGCAAGAATGAGTATTTCGAAATAAAGCTGTGCCTCCCCTTTTGGGTGATGGTTTCAAGTGAATGGGAGTATAGGAAAGAGAAAGGCTGGTGTTGAGTCTGAGGTGAGATACTGCTACTTGAGAGCTGATCCTGTCCAGCAAAGGGTTTTTAAATTTATGGTTCAGGTTGGGCTGAGGTGAGTACAAGTGGCTTGGGGTTTTGCCCTGGGCTGAGCTTTGCTAGGGACAGCAGACCCAAGATACTGCTGCTGCTAGTTTGTGCTGCTGTGTAAGGAGGAAGCAGGGAAGAAGCATTCACTGAGAAGCAGCATGAAGGGGTAGTGCAGGCATTGTGGACCTGTCCTGCCAGAGAGGGATTCTAATGATCCTGGGGTCAGAGCCGATACGCTGTATTCCTGCAGTAACTAAGCTCTCTTTACAGGTACCATGTCAGCAGCAGAGCTGGAGAAGGATCTTGTTAATGCCAAAGAGGAGCTGGAGCTAATGGCAAAAAAGGAAAGGGAAAGCAGGGTGAGCTTGTGCTGGACCCTGTGCTGACCTTCCTTGCTTTGAGGAGGCCACCTGGCTGCCCCTTGCTGAATATTTTGGACCCCCCTATTGTGAGGGTACTCCTAGTGAGGGAAAAGGGGTGGCAGCTTGCAGTGGGGTGTTTGCTTTCTGAAGGCTCTCGTGGACTTCTTTTTTCTCCCTAGCGGGAGCTCGCTGCTCTCCAGTCTGTTGTAGCCACGCAAGAGGAAGAGCTGCAGGTGCAGGCCTCAGATATAGAGTCCTTGACGAGGACCATCCAGATCAAAGAGGACCTCATCAAGGTGAGGTGATGCACTGTGCTGTGTCACTTCTGCCTGGGAAGGCTTTCCCCACATCCTCAGAGTGACATGCCTGGCTCTTCATGAGTGGTATTGCTGCTGCTTTGCCTACAGCCCACTGTTACTTTGGCCAGAAGGCAGACCCTGGGAGTGTCATTATTTGGCTTGTGCTTCTTGCGTACCAAACACCCTTCCTTAAACACAGTGCAATGTTTGCCTTTTCAGTTCTTGCTCCTGGCTGTGCCTAGCACACTCTAGGTGCATTGACATTTCTCTTGGGATACCTGGCTCTTTCCAAATGCTGGTCAAACAGTTGCATTTCACTCGGGAGGACTACAGAGATTCAGCTGTCCTTGCTACTGATCCCTTCTTCCCTGAGTTCTCCTGCTCTTGGTTTTCAGGATCTGCAGATGCAGCTGGTGGATCCTGAAGAAATTCCAGCCGTAGAAAGGCTGACACAGGAGGTGCTGGTGCTTCGGGAGAAAGTGGCCATAGCAGAGTCACGAGGACAGGAGGCTACTGGAAACAGAAGGCAGCAGGTAGAGTGCCGTGTGGGGTGAGCTTGGGTGTGCTCACTTTTGAGGCTTTCTTCTCAGACTTAGAATGTGCTGACGTGTGCTTGTTCTTGGAAGCTGGATAAGGGGGATACAGAGGAGAGAAATGGTTCCCTTCAGCACTTGTCTCAAGGGCAGAGGCTTTTGGGAGTGTAGGGGTCACACTGACCAAGTTGAATACTTGGGCACAAGCAAGAGAAAGGGGAAGCCCCTGTTGCTGTGGGGCAGCCAGATTCCTCTTTTGATTTATTTCTCAGTTTAAGTGTTGTGTTTTGTCTCTGCTCTCCAACCAGCTGTTACTGATGCTGGAAGGGCTGGTGGCTGAACGGAATCGGTTAAATGAGGCTCTCCAGGCAGAGAGGCAGCTCTACGGCAGCCTGGTGAAGTTCCACACTCACCCAGACAGGTAAGTGAGGCTACCTTGGTTCTGTGTTGCCCTGCTTTGCTGTGACAAATGTGGGCTGGGCAAGCGGGGCAGTCCCTCAAGTGCTGCACTCAGCACAAAAGAGAGAGTCTAGGCTAAGAATTGGACAAATGAAGCTTTGGAATTCCAAATTTTAGCCTGTCTTTTTCCCAGGAAGAGGCTGCAGTGGCAAGCTTTACACGCTACGTGAACTGCTCCCCACACACACCCTTTGTCACTTCTCATTCAGGCCCTGGGATTTCCATCTCTTTCTCCTAGCTTATCCTATCCCAGCTCGGTTTCCAGCCCACACTTGGCTACCTTTCAGAGGTTGCTGTCAAATTCCCAACCAGCTGTTGGGTTGATAAGGATCTATCTAGGTGTTTATCCAGGCAGTTGTCCTACAGCGCAGTGTGGTCTGCATTCTCTGTCCTTTGCACTAATCCCTTGCCCTTCATGGGGCTGCAGCCTCTGGGATATTTGAGCTACCTGATAGCAAGAGAGCACATAAGTAGAGTGCTTGGGTAAGTGCTGGAGAGAACAGCTGTGATTAGAAATCCCCTGCCATGGGCTGGAGCCTTTATTGGGAATGGCTGTACTCCGGGGAGGTTTAGAGGTGGCCAAGCTGCCTGAGGAACATGTGTCCCTGGAGTAGGTGGCATTCCTGGATGGAGGGGCTGATTGATGGCATAAGAAGTTCCATGGAAACATGAGGAATTTTTTTTTTCACTGTGAGGGTGATGGAACACTGGAACAGGCTCCCCAGGGCACTTATGGAGTCTCCATCTCTGGAGATACTCGAGACCCACTTGGATCTGTTCCAGTGTGATATGGTATAGGTGACCTTGCTTTGGCAAGGGGGTGGGACTAGATGATCTTTTGAGGTCCCTTCCAGCCCCCAACAGTCTGACTCTGTGATTTGGTGTCTGTCTAACCATCTTCCCTTTTGTATGGCGCATTTGCTTAGCGCTGCGAGAGACCACACTCTGCAGGTGGAGCTGGAGGGGGTCCACGAGCTTCGTGGGCAGCTGGAAGAAGCTCTCGGAAGAAGCTTGGAGCGTTTGAGCAGGCTGGAGACGCAGGGCACTATAGGAGGTGGGGAACAGGAGCGTGTGAGAGTCCTACCCCAGCATGCCTTCTGAACACTGGTGCTCCCCCACCCAACACGGAAACGGTTCACTAACCCAGCCAGCCTGTCTGCCTGCCTCTGGGAGGGCTGCTTGGGTCCTTAGCAGTGGTATGATAGAGCCCCCGCAGGGCTTGCTTGATTTTGTTTTTGAGCTGCTTCAGAAACGGCGATCAGTGCAATCCACTTGTCTCCTGTGTGTTCCTGCCTCACCCACCCCGGTGGCCACCGATGTATTTGCACATTCAGATCATTCCATTTTAGTTGATTTCCCTCTATCTCCCTTCTCTTTCCCATGGGCCAAATAAAGATTCCCTTTCTCTGAAGGAAACATCAGATGTTCTCTATCATCTCCCAAGTGCATGAGTGTGAGTTTTTGTATCCCCTCACCATTTCTCCCCCCCCTGACATCCCCCTTTTGGGTTGATGGTAGCAAGCTCAAAAGGAGAAGGTGTGTATGGAAAAGCAGGTTCCAGAGCTTGAATTTGAGAAGGGCTGCAAGACCTGGTGCCACGTGCCTGGGCCTCTTATACAAGTTTTGTCTCCAACCAACAACTCATTTTATGCTTAAACCAAATCATACACCCGAGTTAGTGATTTACTGAGGGTTTTTTTTTTTCTTGTCCCCCTGAAGTACAAATTGTCTCAAGTTAGCTTGTGAGCACCTTCAAGAGAGAGCTCCCAGTTTCTGACAGCTGGTTTGGGGTGGCTGCTCCCAGGGTCTGGGCTGGATCTGCTCCCTTACTTGTATACATGAATCTTATTACAGGCTCACCCATGGGGACAGTCCCACCTGGTACTGCTGCCATACCAGTTCTAGGGCATCTTTTTGTCTCCTCTGGGAGTGTTTGGGCTGGTATGAGAGTAGGAAAACAGCAACTTCCTGTTGATCAGTGCTTCCCATGAACAGTGGGCCATGGATCAGCAATCTCATCTTAGATTATGTCCCAAGGTGACAGGAGCAAGTTTTGTAGCTCTGAGCGTGTTTCTGCTTGTTGGGGAAGCTGAGCTAGGAGCGAGTGGAGCAGAAGAGCTCCATCTGGTGGAACTATGCCACCTGGGCTTGTGTATGCTCTGCTCCTCTCGAGGTGACTGCTTCACATGACATCACCTATCACACGCCTTGCACCCGCGCTGAGGTCTTCTCTTGCCTGCCTCGGACAGCGGTAGAAGGCGGCACTGCTCTCTCCCTTCACTCGCAGCAGGTCAGCACTGCTGCTCTGTGCCTAGCTGTTTGGCGAGTTCAGCAATTCTCATGTGGCCCAAAGGGGTGCAGCTGGTGGCTGCTGGGCAGCTCTGCTACTTGGTTAGTTTTTCCTTTCTAGTCTTTCATCTCATTCTCTTCTTCTCACTTCTGTGTAGCACCATCTTCTCCTCCTCCTTCTGTCTCTCACTTTTGTAGAAGCCTTTATGTCTCTGTCTTTTCATCTTCCATCCTTCATCCTGGCTCTGATGCCCAGCTAGCTTCCTGGTCCTTTGAATGCTGTGGAGTCCAAGACATGGAACAGACTCTCTGGCATGTCTTGAGCCAAGTCTTGGCTGGTGTTCCAGCAGCTGCCATCTCTTGTATGCATTTTGCTGCAGATCTGTTCTTGGCCTGTGCTTACCTTACTGCTCTAAGAGCCCCATAGAGCATTATCCTAGGCTGAGGTGCCCCAGTTTTTCCACTCTGTTCTTTAGGGCCTCCTTTTATCCCAGGTATCCCTGCCTTTGCAATCCTCTGCCCATGGAAGGAGCAGCCTGAGTACCCTGTGCCTGAGGGCATCCCCTATCAAACTTCAGTGCTTTCTGCTGTCTTGTAGCTGTCTGTGAAGATCTCTCCTTCCTCTCCATTTCCATGGGAACCTTGCTTCCCTTCTCTTGTTCTCAGCAGTATGAATGCTTCCAAGTCAACCTGGTCCCTGTGCCATTTTAAAGCCATGCAACCAGTTCTCTGTACCTTCAGGCTAGGCGTGAAGGACAAAAGAGTTCAAAAAAAGAGAGCTGAGGTTCCATCTCTTGTCTCTTGCCAGTAATATAGAGAGCTGAGCAGCCCATGACCCTTTGAACTTGCAGCCTGGAATGCTCCCGCTGTGTTGGAGGGTTCAAACACTTGGTGAAGAGTAGCCTGGGCACAGTCTGCACTACCTGCGCACTTCTCTGCTCCTCCAGCACCATCTTTCTCTTTTTTTTTTTTCCTTGCCTTTTTCTGCTCTGGTCCTGGAGCACTGGGAGCCATGTGGAGCTATGGGTGATGGTGAGGAGTGGGGTGCTGTGTCCTGGCACAAGAGGTATGCTTCTAGAACAGCCATGCCAGCTGTGAGCCAGCTTGTCTTGGCTTCTTAGCCATGGTGATCTGGCCTAAGAGCTATAGGCATGTGTTCTTCATGCCCCCCAGCAAAGCCTGCAGCCAAATGTTTTCATCCCTTTACCCCTTCAGAGCCCTGCAGGCCTTGAGCTCTAGCCCTAGATGGTTTGTTATCTGGCAGGCTCTGTCCTTAGGGGCTCAGCAGGCTGTACTTTGGCTATGCTAAATGCCATACACGGAGTGTGGGGGCGGGGAAGCGCTACTGCTGCTGCACTGGGGTGGTGCTGCCAATTGCAGCTCCCTGCAAGCATTTTGCTCCTGAAACAGCCTTTCTTCATGATGGCTGTCGTGGCTCCCTGGACATGGCTGCCTCAGTGAGCAGGCTCCAGCACATAGGCTGATGTCTGCTAGGCTTGGCAGTCAGGTGCTCCCGGCATTTGCAGTCTTCTGAAAGTTGCTTGTCGCAAGTGAGTCTCCTAAGTGTGCCACTATCTTTGTGCATAGTGCGCTCTGTGCCCAAGTGTGCTCCTGGCTGGTCCTCTGCTATCCTTCCCAGGAGCTGTATGTATCCTTCACCAGGGATGTTTGGCCACTCTTCCCTGACATGATTTCTCTCCGTTCCCCTGTTGCGTGTTCAGCCTTGCCTGGGAGCCCCAGCTCTAATGGTGATGGGCTTGGCTAAAGCAAGGCACCTTTGAAATCTGGTCCTATGCAGCCCCAGGGACTTATCTTGGGTCCTGCCCAAACTCCCCATGCCCTAGAGAGAAGCGGGAGTGGAAGTACACCCATGTCACAGCCCAGGCAGTTGGAGCCTAAGCAGAGCAGGCTAAGTGGGAGGAAAGCTGCCCAGACAAGGTCTGCAAGCACTAGGAGGCCAGGAGCAGAGATGCATACAGGTAGAAAAGTGTGCCCCCAGCTCATGTCTGTAGGGCACGGTGGGCCTGTGCCCCCTGTGTGTTATAGTGTGGGACACAAGTGTCCCTTTAGCACTGCAAGACTTGCAAGGAGCCTAGTGCCATGTGCAACAGCACAGTTGTGTGACTGTTAGTGCCTGCCCTGAGCTGTTCCTGCAGACTGGGACAGTGCCAGTGAGGGTCTTTGACCTAGAACATGCTACTGCTTCTGACTGTGGCTTGTGAAGTGTCTGCAGGATGGGTGTCATGTCTGCACGTGCATTGGGGAAGCAAGCACAAGATGGTGTGAAGGGGCAGGTGCCATCCCTGGGGATGCAGGCAGCTGGGGCTGCCCCCTGCCTTGGCACAGGGCCAGCACAGGGCACTGGATTGGAGGTCCAGCATTCAGAGAAGGCATGGCAAGGTACAGGGACAGTGGGGAGACCTGCTGGAAGCACCTCAACACGAGGCACGTATGAGAGGAGGCACCTTCCCTGTGGCTGCCCACAGGATTTGTGAACATGATCATGGATGGGACAGAGGCAATGTTGCCACTGTTGCCACTGTGAGCACCTTGTTGTGCTGTGCTGCTCTCTAGGTGAGGTCACAGGCACAGATGCTGATGATGCTAGCACCGTCCTCGCTGACAGCATCAAGGAGAAGGCAGCCCAAGGCGTGGCAACCCAGCACGTGAGTCATGGCAGCAGGGCACCGGGAATAGGGATGGCAGGGTTGGGCACTACGTCACTGTCAGACTGTGTCCTAGCCCTTTTGGAAATGTCCCTGTCCCCCATCTTTGTTTCTCTAGAGCGGTTCCCGGACCCCTAAAGAAAGTGAGGGCCCTGAAAGGGCCATGATGGGGAGCACAGCATCCTCCATGCTAGAACAGGAGGTGCGGGCAGAAGAGGAGCTGAGGGAGCTGAAGATGCAGCTGGAAGAAGCTGGTTTCTCCTCTGTCTCCCATATGAGGCAAGAGCCCTGGGTGCTGGAGCATGCAAGCAGCAGGGGCTTGAGTGGGCACATTGCATCTTGCCTCTGCCTCTCCTTTATAGTGCCTTGTGTCCCCAGGAAGGCAATGCTGAGCCTGTGCCTGGAGAATGCAGAGCTTAAGGAGCAGATGGGTGAAGCCACATCGCTGCTAGAGAATGGGGAGCAGGAGGAGGCTGGGCTGGGCAGCCCTCCAGCCCCTGAGCCTCGCAGGCTGCAGAAGAAGAGCCGCGGTGCCCTCAGGGACCGTCCAGCCGGCAGCAGTGGGGATGGCCAGGGGATCCCAGCAGAGAGGGGAAGTGCTCCTGCCAAACGCCCAGCACTGGAGGCACGATCCCAGGACGACATGGCCAAGAAACTTTGCCCTGGTACCCCAGAGAGAGAGGATGTGAGCCGTGTAAGTGCTCTGGGCACAGGGGACTGGGATGGGAGTGGAAATGGGGAGCTCACATCCTGTTCCCCCTCTGGCAGGTGGAGGGCATGGTCTCAGGTGGGGGCTGGTCAGGACTGGGTGCAGAACTACGGTCTCAGGTGGCACAGGGACAAAGGCAGTGCCAGGAGCTGCAGGAAAAGCTTGCTGCCTCAGAGGCCATGGTGCGGGCACAAGCCGAGCAGCTGGAGAAGTGCCACATCCTCCTCCGTGAGTTAAAACCCCAGGCTGGGTGGGGGGGGTGGGGGAGTGCCTGTGCCAAGCCATGCATGCCCTGTGCACTGTGCTGCACGTGGGGCAGGGGTGGTGGATCCTGCCCAAAGCAGGATTCTAAGGTGTTGGGGCTGCCCAGCAGGTGAACCCCATGCCCAGCAGCTGAGCAAGCAAGTGCAGGTGGACTTCCAGGACCTGGGCTACGAGACATGTGGGCGAAGTGAGACCGAGGCTGACCGGGATGAGACCACCAGCCCTGGTAAATAGAGTCAGGGTTCTGGGGATTCCTGTGCCTTGTTTACTTGGCATGGAGAAGTAACACTGTGCCCTGTTCACTCTGCAGAGTGTGAAGAGCCAGATGTATTCAGCGAGCCCAGTCTGGGTGAGGAGCTGGGGTCCCCAGGCCAGCCAGGGATGTCCAGGGTAGGCAAAGTTGCCTGGAAAGCCATGGCCCCAGTGGAGGTGGGGGCCCTGCAGCAGCACATCCAGGACCTCAAGGCACAGCTTCTCAATGCCAACAAGGTGATCCAGAGCCTGCAGCGCCGTGCCCGCTCCATCTCCGTCACCAGTGGCTACACCTCAGGTGCCGAGCGGCCCCCACCAGACACCACAGCCTTGGCCTCCTCGGCCCACAGCCTCACCGATGAGGATGAGGGCTGGCAGTCAGACGGCCACAGCACTCTCTGCCCTCCTGCCCTGCGGGCCCATCGTGACCTGCAGCACCTGGTGCATCGCGTTGCCCTCCTTGAGGCACAGCTGCCCACGATGAAGCTCGGAGGTGTTTTGCCTAAGGAGCTGCAATCTGCCACTTGGCCAGGGTATGGCTTATGGGGACCAGATGGGACTGTGGGAGCTGCCAGGGCGGTGGCTTTTTGTCATGTGCTTTCCTTATTCCATGCTTTTCTTGCAGCCAAGCCCCTGGGGTGCTTGTGCTGAAACAGAGCAGCAGCAGTGGACAGAATCCTCATGGCAACCTGTCCTTGCTGTGGCCTCCTGGGGTCTTGCAACCCTGTGGACTCATCACTTGCATATCTCTCCTAGGAAATACGACTCACTGATCCAAGCACAGGCTCGGGAGCTCTCCCACCTGCGGCAGACGCTGCGGGAGGGCCGTGGGGTGAGCCACAGCCTGGTCCAGCACCTGCGCGATGCCCTGCGGTCCTTTGAGGACCTTCTCCGTGGTACCGATATTGACTACTACCTGGGGCAGGGCTTCCGGGAGCAGCTGGCTCAGGGCAGGCAGCTGGCTGAGAGGCTCACTGACAAGCTGGGCACAAGTAAGTACCTTTGTGGAGAAGGGCTGGGCATCATGGGGTACAACGGGCTAGGAAGGGTTAGGGCTGTTCGGATATCTGGTGCTGTGTGGGCTACCTGCTTTGAGCTGGGCTGTCCTGTCCTGCTGTGGCTCTGTTTGGGGATTGGCAGCCATGGGCATGGAGATAGTGACTGGCTCCTCTCTGGCTTGGTTTCTCAGATCGACAAGATGGGGACGATAAAACCAGCCATGAACTCCTGGCATTGAGGTACCTCTTCCCAGGGAGGGCTTGGGGAACCCCATGGGCTAGTTCTACCCTTGGGGTAGGGGTCTGGGGAGGCCTTGAGGTCTGTGTTTCAGGTGGACAGCCTGGCGCTGCCTCCGCTCTGGGGATGGAAAGCCCCAGGCTTGGGTTGGACAAAGCCATGGCTCCATCCAGGTGGAATGCAGCG
The DNA here is from genome assembly GCA_013396835.1 of Psilopogon haemacephalus. Lineage (NCBI taxonomy): Eukaryota > Metazoa > Chordata > Aves > Piciformes > Megalaimidae > Psilopogon > Psilopogon haemacephalus. The sequence continues at coordinate 266,281 of VWZI01019547.1, forward strand.
TGTGGGGTGTCATGCTGGAGCGTGCACAGTACAGTGGGGGAGGGCCATGGGACGGAGTTTACGCTGTCCTGCCAATCCTGCTCATGGGTCATCTCTACAGGCTTAGCCAAGAACTTCAGGAGAAGGAGAAGGTGATTGAGAGCCTGGAGGCAAAGTTGCAGGAACGATGTGAATCTCCAAGCAGCAGCCTCCCACCCTCCGAGTCCTCCCACTCTGCCACCAGCTCCTCCTTTGTGTCTGAGGGGCTGGAGCCTTGCTCTGATGTGGATGCAGCCAGTGAGTGCAGCCAGTGCCACGAGGAGCCCACCCAACTGACAGGTACCATGGGGTGCCTGCAGGCCACAACCACGGGCTGGGGACATATAGCCCCTCTGTAGCATTTATGTCCCTGCAGCAGTAGATGCCCATCAGGCCTGGACAGGGGCTGCTTGTGTGACATTGTGCCTCAATGTCAGCTTGGGAGGGTGAACACACAGCACTTGTGGCTGTAGAGGAGCATCTCAGAGAGCCCTGCTGTGGTATCACAGCCCTTCAAGGCTGGGACCTGACCAGCTTTCTGTGGTCTGGCCCAACCAATGGTGCTTCCAGACAAGGCCACTCAGTTGCTTGGGATGCACCAGGGTTCACAGTACCACAATGAAAGAGAGGTCCTTGCCAGGCTGAGCCAGAGCCACTCTGACATCTCTCTCCATCTCTCTCCTATCTCTAGGCTTTCCCTTTGACTCCTTTTCCAAACCTGCTAGTGCCTCCCTGCCTGCAGTGGCCTCTGAGCTGCCTCCCTTCCTGCCTGCTGGGTCACTCACTTCTGCAGCACCCCCACTTCTGGGGTGGGGTGGGCCACCTGTCTGTTCCCTGGCCGAGGCACAGCAGGAGCTGCAGGTGCTCCGGAGGCAGCTGGGAGAAAGTGAGCACATGCCTCTGGCATGGGGTTGGTCCTGCCTGCCCTGCATGCCATGCTGTGCTGTGCTGCATGACCCCCCAAACTCTCTGGCCTCTTGTCCTGCTGTGACTCTTCTGCTACCAGGAGCTGCTGCTTTGGGACTGGATTCAATCACTCTGGCTGGGGGGGACAATGGGGATTTGTGGCTCTGATCTAGAGAGGGCCTGGCGGGTGGAATAGGCACAGAACGAAGTAGCACTGGTCCTTGGTATGGGCACTTGCATATCCTAGGGCCTCTGGGAAAGGGCTGGTTTGCTTAGTTGTTGTTTAGGAGCTGGGCTGAGACCCTCATCATGGCCTAGGAGGGTCCTTGCTCTTCAGGAGGTATGAGTTTGACTGAGGCAGCAAGTTATTGGTGGGCTATCACCACAGGTGGTGCACTGCTGGGCTACACTGCTGGGCAGAGTGAGAAGTGGACGAAAAGCATGTGAAGGAAGTGTGTTACCCCCGTTCTGCCTCCCTGCTTATTGTCTTCCACCTCCTCACCGCTTTGCCCTGTGCATGCAGGTGTGACACTGCCTGTGGCACCGGCAAAGCCCACAGTCCCACTGGGCCCCTTCGGAGAGAGCAGCAAAGCCCCAGCACTGCCCTGCCGACACGGTGCACTGCAGAGCCTGGCTGAGATCCCTGGGGCCACTGAGACTCACAGCCCTTGGGATGTACCCCCTCCCAGGCAGCCTCTTTATGGGGCTCTGCCATCAGGGTACCCCTCCAGCCATAAGCTGTCAGGTAAGGTCCATGTTGGAAAGCACAGGGGAATCCTGGCTGGGAGTGGGGAAACAAGGAGGAGTCCCGGCACCAGAAGGGCTGCAGGATGTGGCTCTGGCACAAGGCAGGGCAGCAGGGACAGAATGTGGCAGATGGCAAAGCCATTCCTGCCCCGAACAGTCCCTTTGGCTGTGGCAGGGGCAGACCTGCTGGAGGAACACTTAGTGGAGATCCGCAGCCTGCGCCAGCGCCTCGAGGAGTCCATCTGCACCAACGACCGACTCCGGGAGCAGCTGGAACGCCGCCTGGCCTCGGCCGGCAGGGCCAGCGGTAGGGTGCTGCTCTGGGGCCAGGGCTGGTGGGGGTCTGGCTTTGCAGAGCCCGTTGCACGGGGAGGGAGCTCATCCTGTGTGTGGCAGTGAGGGAAACAGAGTCAGCACTGGTCCTCCTATGCAGGATTGCTCGGTGATGTCCAGATACCGGAGCCGGCGCTGCGGCTGAGCGGGGAGAACCAGGCTCTGCGTGAGGACAACCGAACCCTGAGGCTCCAGCGTGACCACCTCTCCCAGGGTAGGGCCGGGCGATCCCAGGTCTGCATCCCAGAGAGCGCTGGCTGAGTGGGGTGGCGGTGACACTTCGGTGCTCTCTGTCCCCAGAGCTGGCACGGGTGCAGGAGGCGCTCCTGGCTGCCTGCTCCCGGGCACGGGAGGCTGAAGCAGAGCTGGGCCAGCGGCGTGGGGAGCAGCGGAGGCTGGCGGGGGGGCTTGCCGAGCACCAAGAGAGTGTCCGACAGCTCCAGGACGAGCGGCGCTCTCTGCAGGAGGACAACAACAGGTGAGGTTTAGAGCATTATGGCTTCGGGGCTAGCAAGGCTGCGTGGCATGGCTGGCACTGGGCCCACGTGTGTCTTCCCTCTGCAGGCTGCAGCACAGGGTGACGCTCCTGCAGCAGCAATCTGAAGAGCACCGCCTGCTCCTGCAGACACTGCGTGCTGAGCTGCACGTCTATGACAGCGTCCCTGGCTCATCCGCTGAGACCCGTGCAGGTACAGGACCCGTGCCCAGCCCACCATCTCTGCGACTCTTGAGTGGCACCACACTTCTCTCCTGTCGGGGCAGCAGGGGGAAACATGGTGGCCTTGACTGCAGACAGGCAGGCCCTCAGCAGCCCCAGGCACAGAGACAGGGCTCACAACAGGGGCTAAGATGCTGCTTCTTCCAGGCTGCTTCCCATCTCCCCCGGTGCGGGATGTTGGCACAAGCTCAGAAGCTTCCTTCTTCTCCCCACTGCCTTCTGACACGTCGGTGGCCCAGCAGATGGATGGTGAGTACTGGAACTTGCCCACACGCGTGCTCCAGGGGTTTCTGAGACCTGACAAGCTCATGGCAGCATCCTTGCTGAGCAAGGATGGACATTTAAGGGATGGACATCTCTGGGGTAGGAAAAAGAAGGCCACAGGAGGATCGGGCAGTAGTCCTCACCCAACCCTCCTTTGTTCCACAGAGCCACGTGGGGCAGACTCACTGATGAGGAAGAGCGAGAGGCTGACAGGGGCTCAAGCTGTCTGCCGCCTGGACACCTACCGAACCCTGGAGCATCACATCCTGGAAGGGAAGGAACTGGCCCACGAGCTTACCTGTCTCACACGCCCAGCACGTAGGCTGCCTAACTGCCAGCTGCCGGGAAAGGAGGTAAAGTGTGGGCAGGACAGGGCTGGTGGCAGCTGGGGGCCAGGCCCTCTGTGGACTGTGCCTAAAGAAGCTCCTAAGCCCAGTATCAGCCTCCATGCTTGCAGGGCTGGTAAGGAGCAGGTAGCTTCTAGCCTGGGAATTGTCCCTGGCACTGCCCTGCCATGCTGGGCTGGGCATGACAAGTCCCCAGGTGCAGTGGGGTGCAGGTGCCCTGGCAGCACCTGCTCCCGTGCCCTTCTCCCACAGGCCCTGGGGTGGGCAGCTGCAGGGCACCTCTGGGGCAGCGCCAGCACTCTGCATCGTATCCTGGAGGAGTGCACCTCTCTCCTCACTGCCTTCTGGAGCACCACGCTGCCCAACAGCTCTGCCCAGCACCAGGGCAAGGTAAATACCAGGCCAGGGGCTGAAGGGGCAGTGGGGCTGGATGTTCACAGCTCATTACACTTGTCTGGTCCCAGGAGCAGGAGCTGCAGGGCGAGATTGCGGCACTGAGGGCCCAGCTGTCAGAGAGGGAAGATGCTCTGCAGAGGACAGCCAAGCAGCTGCGCAGCACGGCCCAGCTCAAGGACAGCATGGAGTGGTTCATTGTCAGTCAGTGTATGTGGCTCAGCTGGCACCTTGCTGTGGAAAGGCATGGCCAAGATGGCCTGATAGCCATGTGCCTGAGGTGACTCCACAGCAGAGAAACCTTACTGATTACATTTCCCTTGCAGTGACCAGGACCCACAATGTGTTGCGCAAGGCCAGAACAAATCTGGAGGTGAGTTTGCCCTGACAGCCAGTGCAGGATATGGGCTCTGGTGAACCCTGATGCCCTGAGGATGGACACAGATGACTTACACCCAGTGCTATGCTAGCAGGGGTGTTGAGGGGCCAGCAAAATGTAGCATGTCTTTGGAAACACACAGTGACCCATTTTCCTTGGCTGTCCCAAGGACACAGCAACCCCCTGGTAAAGGCCTGCCCTGGTGTTGCTCCCCCTTATTGCCACGTGTGCTTTCTTGCCAGGTGAAGGCCCAGCAGGTCCTGCCCGTCGCATGAGCCCCAGGCAAGGCAGGGCGCGAAAGCCTCCTGCCATGGAACAGCCTGCTGGCTGCCAAGCCACGCCGGAGGGCTGGAGTGGACTTTATTCCAGCTGCTGTCAAGGGCTAGCCTGTGTGCCCACTGCCACACATATTTAGTGGGTTTGGGCTGCTGTTGTGGTCACATGCCCTCCACCTGCCTTTGTTTGACCCTGCAGCCGCAGCAGCTGGCTTGGGCTTTGCCTGCCCTGTGCTTTAGTGCTCATCTCTCTTCTGCCCACAGTGCTTAGAGCAGGGCCTCACAGCCTTCTGCACTGGCCACTGCTTGTGCCAGTACTTGGGCCCATTTGGAACTCTGCTGCATACCTGTCCCTGCTTGTGGATGTACGTATATGTATATAGACAGAGATATCAGAGCTGCGTTTTGGGGGCTCCCTGTGCACGCTGGGGGGCCTTGGTGTGGGAGGAAGATGTAATAAATGCTATGTTCTGTTCAGTGGCTAGAGAGTCCCCAATAAAGGCTTCCTTTGGGTTGTGGTGTTTCTGGCATGCCCATCTCTGCAGCCGTGCTGCCCCTCCCCAAGCCACCTGCAGTGCCGGGGCCCACAGGCACTGTACAGACTGGCCCCAAAGGGGCAGCTCTGAGCCCCATCCTAGCACCCCAAGAGCAGTTCCTTCCCTCCACCCACTGCTCTGGAGTCCCCTGCCAATACCATGCCAGCAGCACCAAGAACAATAAATATTGTAATAAATAGAGAAAACCCTGTCACGTGGCACTGCCCTGGCAGCAGTGGGGAAGCTGGGCTCCTGGGGTCCCTGTCTGGCTTCACTCTCCCCAGGCCCCCTCCAGCATGGGCATGTGCAGGTGTCCCTCTGGCTGGGATGAAGTTAGCCCTGCCCCGCAGAAGCACTCAAGGTTGGGGACAGGGCACTCAGTCTTTGATGGTTCTGTCCCAGCGGCAGGTAAGTGTGGCAGTCTCCAGCTGTACTCTCGCTCCCACTGTCTTGATGCTGAACATGGCAGAGGCTGGGGCTGCAGCCAGGGCTGAGTCCTCCTCAAAGCTGGGGAACACAAGAAGGAAGGCAACCCAGGGCTGCAGCACAGGGGCAGGCAGCAAACTGACATGTCCCAGAGGCCCTAAGGATCACTGTGGCCTTGGAGGCTCATACCAGGAGAGCACAGCAATGTTCAGCAGGTAGAAGATGTTCCTGGAGGCTTGGGCTGCTGGCAGTGCCAGGCCCAGCTTAGGGCCCTTGCAGGCTGGAGAAGATAGGTAGGGTGAAGCCCTTTCTGTGTTGGGCGTGAGGGGAGGCTATTCTGGTGAGCAGCAGAGTGGCCTCACAGGCTCACAGAAGCCAAGGGGAGCTGTAGGTGGGCAGAAACCAAGGGTTAAATTGAACCACACCAGTAGCGTGGGACAGCGTCACAAGCCCCAGCATCCCTGGGCTCACGGCGGAGGCCTTTGTCCCTGCCGGGTTCCAGGCTGGAGCCAGCAACCAGTTGTCACACAGTCCCATGGCCCAGTGTGTGCAGATGAAGCAGCGTTTGGTGTCCTGCGTGGGGGCGGGCGAGGCCTCGGCTCAGATGGGCTTGTACAGCAAGGTGGTGACGTACTTCTTCTTGTAGCGGTGCGTGGCACTCAGCACCATCACGCCGTCCTGCCAGAGGCACAGCGTCAGCGCCAAGCAGGAGGGACAGCTCAGTGCAGCCTGGCTGTGCCAGCTTGGTAGTGGGGCACCCTCAGGCAGCCACCAGGAAGCAGCCCCTGCAGCCCCAGCCCCTGCTGCCCTGTCTCACAGCCAGAGAGACACATCCAACAACCGTGACAGGCAGCCAGGGCAGAACAAGGGGAGGGTCTGGCATACGGCAGGAGAGCCCAGGGCTGCTCAGCTCCACCATGCTGCACGGAGGCAGCTGAAGGGAACTGTAAGGAAAATACAACCTCCACCCCTGCCTGTGCCACACTTCACTGGGTAGCAAGGCTGCCCTTGTGTGGGTCCACTGCTCCCCACACCTCCACCTGCAGCCAGCAGCTGTCTAGGTTCTGCTACCTGCAGATGCTGCGAGCTCCTGGGAGCCACAGCAGCTCCCCTTCCCTCACCCAGCAGCCTGGTGGGACTGGCCCTTACCTTGATAGAGAGCGCATAGAGGTGATTGAGCATGACGTGGTTGGGTTCGGGCAGCAGCGCCGGGTCACACTAGGAGAAAAGGAATGTCACAGGGGAACAGCAGAGCCCTGACCCCTCCAGCCCCAGCCATCACAGGGAGTTGCCATCTCAGGCAATCTGAGCTGCTATGGTCTTAACAGGAACAGAGCTCAGCTGAGTGCCAGGCAGAGCAAGGGGCCAGTCAGTGTGGTTAAATGTCAAAGACATGCTTTTCCCAGGAAATGCCAAGGGCCAAGCCCCAGCCAAGGGGAGGCCAGACTCCCTGCAGCCAGGACTCCCCTTCCAACCAGTGTGGCACTCTCTGTGTGGGTCGCATGCTGTTACCCACCGAGATATTGGTGTCCTTGTTCAGGATGACCTGGAGGAGGTGAGGTGGGAGGATGGGTGGGGACTTGAAGCGCTCTTCAGGCCGATATACGTACATCTCTTGGCCATAAGGTCCAGGCGGTGAGCTTGATAAGTCTAGAGAAGAGAAGGACGAGACTTGAAATGCCAAAACCAGGACTAGTGATCACAGAGCAGCTCCCAAAAAGCTAGAAGAACCCAGCAGGGTCTTTCAGGCACAAACATCATCCGTAAGCCATGGTCATGTATCCTGCAGCAGCAGCTCAGCCTTTTCACAGCAGAACAGGCAGCCAGGCAAGCCCTGGGCATTTCCAAGCAGGGATGCAAGCTGGTACATGCACTGACACAGCACAAACTCCCTGTGGCATCCACCCTGAGACCTCTACCCGTAGGTCTCAGCACAGTGGGGTCCCTCTCCCTGCAGCAAGCAGCCAGCCTGCCCCAGAGCTGTACTCTTTGCAGCAGGGCCACAGCAACCAGCACAAATGCACACTCTTGAGTGCTGCAGGACTGCCTGATGAGGAGATCCTGGAAAGGGCAAAGGGGAAGTCTAGACTGAGCAGCTGCTCCATCTGTGTGAGACTATGGTAGCTTGTGGTTGCTGGAAGCTGGACTGGCCTTAATGTCCTGGCAACATCTGACCTGAGCGTTTTGGAACAACCAGCACCCAGAAGGGCTCCACCTCCCTGGACCTGCTGTATCTTTCTGGCTTCCTTCCAACAAAGTATCTGCTGCCAAGGCTGGACAAGAACACGAAGCTAAGCTCTATCTTCGATGGGATTTGTATCAGAGATAGCAAGCTGCACTCTGGGTGCCCTGGACTGCAACATGACTGAGCTACCTGCCAGCATTACACACCAAGCCAGCACTGCCGGCGCCTGCGAGGTAACCTAACCTGCTGCTGTAACACAAGTGGAGAGGGAGGTTTCTGATGAGCTAGGGCCAGTACAAATTACCTTGGCACGAAAATTAAGAGTAGCTGCTGAAAATAACCCGGATCCTGCTCTTGCCTAGCTTGTACCCCAGATCAGATGACTTACTCACAGTTGAGCAGACAGAAAGGGCTGATGTTCCCAATGTTCACCAGTCTGAAATGGCCACCTCAGACGTGCACACGGACCCTGCTCTGGGACAGTGCTAGCACAGAAGAAGTTACACCAGCACAGCCCCTCCAAGAGACAAGGCCTCAGCTGTGGGCTGCTGAGGTGATGCTGCCAAATACTACTATTTTGGGGTGCAGGCCCACACTTCTACTCAGGAGGTCCGCTCACCCCCCAGAGCAGAGAATGTCAGAGCAGAGGAGGTGGAAAATAGCACATGCAAAGCTGTAATGCTACCAAAACTCACCCCGACCTGAGGTTTCTGAGCTCTCCAGAGAATCCACCTTCAAAGCGTCAAACACCTCAAAGTCAGACTTCTTGACGTGAATCAGGTTGTTAATTGTCCCCATCTGGCTGGTGACCACGGGCTGGAGAGAACTGAGGTAAGAGTCTTCCTATGTTCATCTCCAACTGAAGCACACCCAATGCTTCCTAGATCCTCCCAGCCCAAAATGCCATTACCCCAGAGCACAGGTGGCTAGTGTCTAGCTCTGCTCTATGCTTGCAGATCTCTGCTGTTTACCCTGGGAGGATTTCCTTATACTCCTAGGTTCCTACATCATCTTCTGTTTTCATTCTCCATCCTGCTACACACCAGGGGCTAAGTGTTCTCATTTTCCCATGCTGCTACCCCACGGTAGGAGAACCTGCTGACCCTATGTCGCATCTTCCCAGGTAGCCAATTCTAAATGGGATTCTAAGTGGCCTTCTGGTGTTTCCCTGCTCCTCACTACCACCCCAAAACTCTCCCATACAACACGGCTAAGGCCAGAGGAACCAGTCTGTGAAAGTATTCATGGCATGGAGACGCTCCTTTTGTTTTGGCAGATACCCTCTGCTCTTCCCATTGCCCCTCTGCTGCAGTTGCATCATGTCTAGTCCCCTGAAGAAGATGAGATCTGCAGGAATAAAGCTTTGAACGTTACCTCAGATGGGTCATGGACCCACTGGCCATCCACAAAGAATTTGTACTGGTGTTCTCCTTCTGGGAGGTCTAGGATGGCGACAAAGTCGTTGTGGCTGTGCAGAGAGAAGGGACATGAGGCAGTAATTCCCTGCTGATGCTCTGGATGCTGCTCTTTCATGTGACCTCAGAAAACAGCACTTCACACACTGCCCAGCCCCTCTGCCCCAATGCCTTCATGCAGGGTCAGGCTTCTGCCTCGCTGATGAGCTGAGGCATAGGCACAAGAAGCATCAGCATCTGGAGCATCAGAGCAGCTCAGAGCCCTAGGAGACAAGCAGCAAGGAGCACAGGAGCCAGTCCAGCCCTGCAGGTCCAGGGAAATTTGATGTGACAGACATAATGGTGAGGATGTGTGGGCAGAGCATCCAATCTGTCCCAAGCTGGCTCTGTGGGACACAGGCAGCAAGTGGGGCAGCTCTGTGAAGCCTGCAATTGGGATAAGCCTGTTCCCTGGTGCTTTGCTGGGATTAGGCCCCGAGTCCTACACAGTGTTTCCACAGAAATTACAGATGTATTGCAGAAATGCAAAAACATCATTAGGAACAAAGAAATAACCCCTGCTGGCAACAACAGAACTACATATAGGGTAAGACCATAGTGAAGGCAAGAGCTGACAGCTTCCAGGGGACTGCTGCACACTTGGGCAGGGCTCTGCTGCCAGAATTACCAGCTGGGCAAGCAAAATGGTCCCTCTGTTTTATAATCTCCCACTGCACAACCACCTAGGGAAGCAGCAGACACTATCTGTCCTCAGATCTTGAAGATCTGTGCTCAGACTGGCTGAAGTGAGAAAAGCCAGGTAAGCGCAGGGAACAGCAGCTAGCACAGAGAAAGGAAAACATTCCTTGAGAAAGGGGCAAAGGAGAGGGAGAGTGACTTGAGAGCTACCTTTTGATGAGTGGAATTTTGGTGCTCCAGTTGTTGAAAGAGCCAGAGATGAAGACCTCTTTACCTCCATCAGCCCAGCGAATAACAGTGGGACGAGCCTGCTGGGATGGTTTCACTGACTCCTCCAGATCAGGCTGCCATGACACAAACTCCTTGTCCCCAGGAATCTGAGCAAACAAAACCAGAGCTTGACTGAGACACAAGTGGGACCACATTCGCTCCTCCTTTGCCTCTACCAGCTCATCTGCACATCCCAGACATGAGCTCCTACAGCCCCCCACAACCAGCAAACTGAAGCCCCAGCCAGGGCCCCAGAGGGCAGAACAGGGAAGACAAAGGACAGCCCTTACCTTGGAGTCATGTGAGCTGAAAACACTGGGGTCATCAGTGCTGCCCACCATGATCTTGTGTGGGTGCTCCTTGGCAGAGTGGGGGGTACCGGAGCCATCCGAGCGGTGGGACTTGGAGCCATGGCGCTCCCCAGACACTCGCTCACTAGTGGTGTTTCCCATGACAGCTCAGCAGCCTCTGTGTGAAAGAGAGAGGATGGCAACGTGCCTGTGCCTATGGGCCCTGGCAACAAGGAGAGGAGCAAAGGCACCATTTCCCAATCATCTTTGCCAGGACACACTGGTAGCAATCCCAAAAAAGGCCCAAAGTCCATGGCCACTGCCAGGTTTGGGAGCTGAATGGGAAATCAACAAACTAGACAGCCTGATCTAATCATAGTCATATCCTCATGAACCACCACTCTAGTTAAGATGGTAATTGTTAGACTCCAAAACTGATAGGACTTACACTGCATCCCCCAAAAGCCCTCAGCAGCCAGCACAGAGGAGGGCCTGATGAGAAAAATAAAGCCAACCTTCATTGGCAAATAAATTGCTTGGTGATAACAGAGCCTCTTTCACACTCTCACAGTCAGGCTCCACAGACAAATGCCCTATATCCAGCAAGAAAACAGCCGGAGAGTGAAAGTAGCAACTGTTAAACAGCTCCCAACCAGTCTCCAAGTGCTCACAGGCAGAACAGCATAGCCTTGTGCCTGGCGAAGGTGGCAAGTAGCATTTAACTTGTCTGAGTGGAATCGTCCAAGCTGGAGCTCAGCCAAGGTGTGGGGCTAATGCTGTACATCTGCAAAAAGCTCAGCTCTCAGTGACACTCAGTTATGATTCACCAGGCAAGCCACCGTGTCAGCTGCAGCACGGCACAGGAAGGAGGTCTGCTTGTTGTGACCCTAAGCAGCAGCACCACCCCGAGCACCCTGTGTCTGCTTGGACATGAGTGGCACATGACTCAGTGCCACTGTAAGCTGGAGATGGGCCATCATCCCCCGTCTCACCCAGCTCAGAGAATGCAAAACAGAAGAGCCGGCCATACAACACCAAGCTAGGAACAACTACACACCACTCAGGACAGGCAACAAAGGCAGCGCAAGCTACATGGGGCTCTTCAGGCCTTACCCTGTTTCCAGCAGACAAGATGGATCAGGGTTCTTGCCTCGTTCCCAGGCTTATCTTGCAGCTTACCGTGCTGATCATGGGCTCCGCGGGGCAAGGCAAGAGGGCAGCCAGCCTTGCCTCATGCGCTTAGTTGTGACATTTGGGGATTTGTTTAGAAGATCAAATTATATGAAGGGTGCCAGGCAAGGCTGCCAGCCAAAGCCAGGCTTTAGAACATTATGGAGCAATTACTGAAGTATTTCTTAAATCCTGAGGGTTAAAAGGCAGCTCAAGAGGGCAGCTAACCCTTACTCCCACCCCCTCTGAGTAAGCATCAAGTGCCCATGAAGATCCAGGTCAGATGAGCTTGCTCAGGTCAAATGGTTCTGACATCTTTCCCCTCCTCCCTGGAGAAGTCTCAGCAAGCTCCTCAAAAACCTCACCCCTGCACCATCGGGCGTGCTGTGGAGAAGATTCTTCCCTAGTACATCCACTAAAGCTCCCCTACTTATCTACAGAGAGGAAAAGCTGAGTGTGCCCTTGTATCAAGACAAACCTGAGAGATACATACATGTGTTAAAAGATGTGAAAGTTTCCCTTTCTCTTCTCTAAAAGGAATCCAGTCCTTCTGGCTGTCCCTCACCAAGTCACACTCTCAAAACACTCCCTGAGGTGACATGTGACAGCCCACGCAGACGAGTCCACCCCACCTCCTGCACGGCACGTCCAGGTGCCCCGCTGCGCCGGGCCGGGGACTCCGCTTTACTGAATTAACTTCCACCTCAAACCCTGCCACGTTCAGACAAGCTCTTGCAGCACACTCCGATGGCGTGACACAAGTCAGACCAAGTCACTGGCGGAAACGCTGCCCAAACCAAAGCCCCAGCAAAACCTCTGCAGTGTCTCCGTGCATCCACTCCCAGTCTGGCAACAAGCCTCTGCCAGCTGCAGTCCGCAGTAAGGTGTGTGCCTGCCCGCGGGATCCCGATGCCCCTTGCCTTTCACCCAGCCCCACCTCCCCACTCTGCTTCTGAAAATGACATGCGGAATACATCCGTTCCCCCTGCGACGTGTCTCGCTCGCTGCTTCTCCCACCCAGCCAGTGACCAACACTGGGAAGCGCTGGCAGCCAGCCTGAGGCGGTTGATTTTGGGGAGAGGGGGTCTCTGCACAGCTCGGCGGACACCTCCTGGGGCTGAAATTACCCAGGGAAGTCGGAGTCTCTCTCCTGCCTCTTTCGGAGAAAGGAACCAGACTTCAGCCGTGAGGTCGCAGTAAGGCAAGGGGGTGAAGCTGTGGAAGCGGAGAGAGGAAAGCCTCCCTCCCCCGGACTCGCACCAAGCCGGCACGTTGCAGCGCGGTGGCAGGGCTGTCACGGCATGCTCGGCCCACGGCCGCCCGCTCCCCTTCGCCTGCCAGCTCATGGCGAAACGGTGTTTGCCGTTGCCCTAAGGAGAAGCGGGCCGCACCGACATGGGACAGGGCCCTCCTAATGGGCTGAGAGCCGGCTGGGGCCACCCACAAACGAGGGGTCCAGGCCACCCACACCTCGGGCC